>CAEFZP010005841.1:0-34112 GCA_903064625.1 Mallotus villosus | reverse complement strand
CCTGGTCTTCTCTTCAGTGAGCCGTGCTCTGCCCTGTTCCTCTCCTAGACCTGAACAGACCTGTTACACTGTTACAAGAGAGACATGTTTAGTTTTATAAACGATACATGGTTGCTGAGGACCGGTGCTTACCCACTGTGTAGCTCCTCTCTGGGGATGTTACACTTCATCATACTTGACCTTGTTTGTTTATGTGTGTGTTGTTGTGCAGTGAGTGGAGAAAGCAGAGCTGAGAAAGACTGGGATTCGATATCTGAGGCTGGATCACTGCAGAGACCTCAGAGTAAGATGCCTGCCTTTGTTTTGTCTTCAGTCAGTTTAATGTTCCATAAACGTGGTCCCTGAGTGTGAATATAACCAGCTCAGTAGCTGGTCTGACCTGCTGTGATCTGACCTGCTGTGATCTGACCTGCTGTGATCTGACCTGCTGTGATCTGACCTGCTGTGATCTGACCTGCTGTGATCTGACCTGCTGTGATCTGACCTGCTGTGATCTGACCTGCTGTGATCTGACCTGCTGTGTGTTTCTCTGCAGAGTGGGGAGGTGGTAGATCTGATGTCCTGTCTTTGAGGAGCTCTGGCTACGGCTCCCAGACGTCCAGACCTTCTGGCTCTGCAGAGGAGCAGCTGCGTTGTGCAAGACAGGCGTTTGTGGAGCGAGTGTCCAAGCCTGTCCTGGATAGTCTGCTGGATGAACTTCTGCAGAAAATGGTGATCAACGATGTTGAGAGAAAGGCAGTGAAGGAGGAGACAGAGGGGGCAGAGAGAGCACGGGCCACCATCGACATGGTCCTGGGGAGAGGACATGAGTCATGTTCTGTGATGAGACGCCTCCTGTGTGATATGGACCCCTACTTATATTCAAGACTTGGCTTTAAATAATGCTGAACAGGATGAATTTATAGCGATTCTTTAACAAAATGCTGGTAAAATGTTTCAGTCTAGAACTGACTTGTTGCATGGCAGCAATGAAGGAAATTCATGTTGTACATATTAATATACTGAATGGATGTTGAGTCAAACATTTTAAGATTCTTCATAAAGATATTGTTTTATCATGTCATATATTATTTCCACATCATTTAGTTTACTATACATGTTTTATTAATGGATGGAAAATGACTCCCTTTTTACATTAGGTGGTAGAAGCATATTTACTTAATGTAAAATGGTTTTATGTATTCAAGTTTATGTATAAAATGTTTTGTTTTTTAAACTCATAAAAGTTAGAATTGTATTAATCTTTTAAGGTTAAGAAGACATGGGTAACTGCAGACCTCACGGATTTCCTCTTTTTTCTCAATGTTCTCGGGGGGGTTTCCTTGTCTTCCTTGAGGGTTTACATTTGTTTAAATGCAGTTCTATGAGCCTATGTTAAGCTCTCTGTGCTTGTAAAAAAGGCGATACAAATATACTTGATTTGGTCAGTGAAGACCTCTGTGACATTGCTTGTAAAAAGAACTATGCAAATGAAATTGTATTTGATTCAAAGACTTAACCAGCAAAGTTCCCACCAGGGCACCGGCCACATAGTCCTGGAACTAGAGAAGACTGCAGCTCACATTTAATGAGTGAATAAATCTTAAATGAACACCAGTAATACATATTTTGCATATTGTATAAATTGATTTTATGTAAAGCACTTTGAGCTGCAATTCTTGTATGAAATGTGCTATATAAATAAAGTTTCCTTATAATTATTATAAACGTGTATAAAAGTTCTGTAAGTAACAATACCTAGACAGGTAAAGCTGTGAGTAACCATAGACAGGAAATCGGTTATGATTTAAAATCCACTAGAAGTCACAACAGTAACTATTGTTCTACTTGGTGAGGTCACAACTCACAACAGGTGGAGGACAATTCTCAGTTTGTGGAATCAACCCATAGTTAATCATCCACAAAGTTGATTTGGTTGCATTTTATGAGAGGCCATATAACCATAGGTCATATATATATATATATTTTCCAAATATGTTTATTGATCAAACCTCAAAGCATAATACAAGCTGTATAGAGAATGATGATGGTTAACAAGGTTTGACTCTTTCTTTTCTTTTTACATCTGAGTCTCTCTTCTTGCCATTTCAATAGTTATGATGTCATTTTCTGAAACTGAGTTCTCACAGCCAACTAAGCAGCTTGTTTTGAATATCTGCAGCTGCTGGAGGTGTAAAGGGCCGGGCGGTGCAAGGCTGGCTTCTGGAATGGTTTATATTGGCTCAGAATCAGAACTGGGCCACGGCTCCGCTCCTGATTCTAAGGTTTCAAACAGTGGAACGGATTTCTCACCTTCCATGCTATTATAGATACATGTCAGGTATCATTAGAGTTAGGGAAACATTGGCATTGTTTCATGAAAGAGATTTATTTTTAGTCTCATGAAAATATGCTGCCTCAGTTTGACTGAGCTAAACATGCGCTTGGAGAGACACCTAGTGGTAGAGAGGTGCAATAGCAGTTCTACTTTTATCTGCAGTCATCAGTAAATCATTAAGCATTTAGAAAAATATATATTCACAAAAAGTACAGGAACCATGTCTGGTCAAACTGAAAAACACCAAATGTGCAGGATTTACAGAAGACTGGACCCTAAGAAAATGCCTCCACTGTTCTGTCCATATGGTCAGTGGCACTGCAGTGTGTTTGTGTAGTTAGCGATGTCATCGTAGTCACTCTCTGAGGAGAGGAGGGAGTCGGGACTCACAGGAGAGTACAGTGGACCCTCCTCATCACTGCTGCTCTCTGCCCCTGGTCAACACACACACACACACACACACACACACACACACACACACACACACACACACACACACACACACACACACACTGCAGTGTCAGGCAGAGCAGATCATCAAAGAGCATGTGTGCTAGTGTACACATGCTCACACGCGCACACACACGGTTCACCTTGATCATGAGAGTGTGTGAGGTTGGAGTGCGGTGGATTGTTGTGTCTTGCAGTGTCCACAGAGGTCTGGTCTACAGAGGTCTGGTCTGTTGGAAACAGAACACACCGTGAGCGGTCCTGGAGGCTGTTCTGAGGACGCTGGCTGAAGCATCATCACATGCTCACCTGCCTTCATCACACTCTCACCTGCCTTCATCACACTCTCACCTGCCTTCATCACACTCACCTGCCTTCATCACACTCTCACCTGCCTTCATCACACGCTCACCTGCCTTCATCACACTCTCACCTGCCTTCATCACACTCTCACCTGCCTTCATCACACTCTCACCTGCCGTCATCACACGCTCACCTGCCTTCATCACATGCTCACCTGCCTTCATCACACACTCACCTGCCTTCATCACATGCTCACCTGCCTTCATCACATGCTCACCTGCCTTCATCACACTCTCACCTGCCTTCATCACATGCTCACCTGCCTTCATCACATGCTCACCTGCCGTCATCACATGCTCACCTGCCTTCATCACACTCTCACCTGCCTTCATCACATGCTCACCTGCCTTCATCACATGCTCACCTGCCGTCATCACATGCTCACCTGCCTTCATCACACTCTCACCTGCCTTCATCACATGCTCACCTGCCGTCATCACATGCTCCACCTCTGGTCCTGTGTTTTCATAACATTCCTCAGAGGACGTGCTGGATTCAAATGAGTCTGCAACAAAAAACAGCAAACGCAGCAGACTTAGGACTTATGACAGTCGTAGCAAAGACTAGTTGGTGCAACCCGCTCCTGGTAACTAGTAGAGACGATCCAAGTGATGTTAGTGGTTCAGAGAGTCTAAAGGGAGAAGCCCACCACTAGGGGTTCAGAGAGTCTAAAGGGAGAAGCCCACCACTAGGGGTTCACAGGGTCTAAAGGGAGAAGCCCACCACTAGGGGTTCACAGGGTCTAAAGGGAGAAGCCCACCACTAGGGGTTCAGAGAGTCTAAAGGGAGAAGCCCACCACTAGGGGTTCAGAGAGTCTAAAGGGAGAAGCCCACCACTAGGGGTTCACAGGGTCTAAAGGGAGAAGCCCACCACTAGGGGTTCACAGGGTCTAAAGGGAGAAGCCCACCACTAGGAGTTCAGAGAGTCTAAAGGGAGAAGCCCACCACTAGGGGTTCAGAGAGTCTAAAGGGAGAAGCCCACCACTAGGGGTTCACAGAGTCTAAAGGGAGAAGCCCACCACTAGGGGTTCACAGGGTCTAAAGGGAGAAGCCCACCACTAGGGGTTCACAGAGTCTAAAGGGAGAAGCCCACCACTAGGGGTTCACAGGGTCTAAAGGGAGAAGCCCACCACTAGGGGTTCAGAGAGTCTAAAGGGAGAAGCCCACCACTAGGGGTTCAGAGAGTCTAAAGGGAGAAGCCCACCACTAGGGGTTCAGAGAGTCTAAAGGGAGAAGCCCACCACTAGGGGTTCAGAGAGTCTAAAGGGAGAAGCCCACCACTAGGGGTTCACAGGGTCTAAAGGGAGAAGCCCACCACTAGGGGTTCACAGGGTCTAAAGGGAGAAGCCCACCACTAGGGGTTCAGAGAGTCTAAAGGGAGAAGCCCACCACTAGGGGTTCACAGAGTCTAAAGGGAGAAGCCCACCACTAGGGGCTCACAGGGTCTAAAGGGAGAAGCCCACCACTAGGGGCTCACAGAGTCTAAAGGGAGAAGCCCACCACTAGGGGTTCACAGGGTCTAAAGGGAGAAGCCCACCACTAGGGGTTCACAGGGTCTAAAGGGAGAAGCCCACCACTAGGGGTTCAGAGAGTCTAAAGGGAGAAGCCCACCACTAGGAGTTCAGAGAGTCTAAAGGGAGAAGCCCACCACTAGGGGTTCCTGGAACTTGTTCCACATCCGGTGACAGGAAGCTGTGGTGGTGATTGGCCACGCCCCCAGACGCCTCATAGCTGGGACCACCAGCTGAAATGACACCAGAAGTGGGGATAAACATGAGAGGGAGAACGTGTATGGAAGCAAATCAGTGCCATAATGTTTTGAATTTTAAAAGGCATCGAATACTTAATATTGAAATAGAACACTGAACACACAGAAACAACACTGAATTCTCATCTGAATATATTTCAATGTAAAATAAAATTCAGGTTGCTCAAATTCAAGCCTAAAAAATATGATCTTAAAAAATTCAACCATAAAAGATTCGACCCTATCAAATTCGAGCCGGAAAAAACGATTCCTAACACCCGGGATATCAAGGACAGGTAGAGCAGAAGATTGGAGGATTGGTCAGAAGTTGGTTCGATTGCTTTGAGGCTCGATTGCTCTACCTGTCCTTAATATCCCGGATGTTTAAAATTGGATTTTTTTAAGATCGACATTTTCGGCTCGAATTTTATAGGCTCAATTCAATTCAATATTAAGTATTCAATGCCTTTTAAAATACAAAACATTATGGCCCTGATTTGCTTCCATAAACGTGTTCTAAACACGAGAGGGAGAACGTGTTCTAAGTGTTTGCACCCACCTTCCTCAGACAGACTGTCCAGAGCTGTCCTCAAAGGGGGGGGCCTGTTGGTTCTGTAGCGTTGTGAGTCTACAGTCAGAGAAACCATTATATCTGATTGATCTATGGTCAAAACATGTAACTTCTGTGGAAGTTTGATTAAGTTTAAATACATCAAATATAGTCTGGTAATCTCTAGCTAACACTAACACCCAGATCAGCCCATCTTACTCTTAAAGGTGGTCAGATCCGGCTCCCACTGCTCTGAGTCTGTGATCTTACTCTTAAAGGTGGTCAGATCCGGCTCCCACTGCTCTGAGTCTGTGATCTTACTCTTAAAGGTGGTCAGATCCGGCTCCCACTGCTCTGAGTCTGTGTCCACAGACGTGCTGTCCACGCTACTCTGATGGTGCCAAGGGCTTCTGGGAGTGGACGGGACTTTGTAAAACAGACAGAAAATTAAGGATTAAACTACTAAATCATGTTTCATGGTTCCTATAACGTGGTCTACAACTAAACAGATCCTGACAGTTTCTGAAAAGGCTGGATATCTTTTATAGTGATGCGTTGCCCTCAACCGGTAGGAAGAGAGAACAGGTTTCCACACACATTGTAACCTTTGAGTCCAGTGACCCTGAATCACCCAGGTGTGCTGAAGGTAGAACAAGCCAACAGAGAGACACTAACCATCGTTGCTCATGGTGATGTTGGTGATCTTGACCAGGTCGACAGAGTCTCTGTATTCATTCTCACAGTGTTCAGACGGTGCCTGCAGACTGGACTGTCTCATCTGAACCACACGAGCTGTGGAAGACACGTCATGACATTGTAGTAATTTACAAGGGAGGGAGGGAGGGAGGGAGGGAGGGAGGGAGGGAGGGAGGGAGGGAGGGAGGGAGGGAGGGAGGGAGGGAGGGAGGGAGGGAGGGAGGGAGGGAGGGAGGGAGGGAGGGAGGGAGGGAGGGAGTCAGTCAGTCAGTTAGTTAGTAAGACCAGGGACCTACCATTTCTCCTTGTGTTCTGGTAGCAGAGCAGAGCGTTGGAGATCAGGGCGATGAGGAGGAGGAAGGACAGCACCCCGCAGCCCAGCAGGAGGGGGGACATGGGGGGCAGGAAAGAGTCATTGGAGGCTCTGGTCTCTGGAACTTGAGAGTAAACCACAAACTGTCAGGCAAGAACATTTCAATTTCATGTTTACATTTTCTCTTGAAATGAGTTGCGACTTTTACTTGTTATCATCATGGTCGTTGAGGTTGGCCCAGTTTCTGTCGTGGTTTTCAGACCAGGCAGCCCTCGTGACCCTGAGGGTGGAGTACAGAACGCATCAGATGTTTCTGTTCACAGCTGTGTTGCCGATGTTGTAGAAAGTTCTGGCGACTAACCGTTACAGATAAGAGCTGCAGCCTGCGACTTCACACAGAACGATGGATCTGCCAGTTCGAGGCAGTCCCACAAGTTCTGGTGTTTCTTAGAACACATGTAGTACCACTTTGGTCCACTGTTGTGAGTGTTGAAGGGCGATTGGAATCCGATGAACTGGACCGGCTCCCCGCAGCCCAGCATGGAACACACCATGGCAGCTTCCTGTTTCTCCCAGCAGTCGTGACAGATGGACCCCCAGGTCCCGTTACGATGGATCTCCACTTTCCCAGAGCAGCCGTCCAGACCCCCGCTCAGCCTGACCGCTCTCATCTCTGTAGGACACAAACAACAACAACAAAACAACAACAACAAATATGAACATAATATACAGGCTATGTATAACAAAAGACATTACAAATAAATGAATACAAAATAAATGTATATTTTTTTAATCGTTTTTTAAAATTTGTATTAATTTGCTTCAATTAATTAGCACCACGGGCCTGTGAAGCGTGACATTTAATTCAAATACAGTGAACGTGAACCAGATCACATATTCAAGAATGGCAGGCTAGACGAGGCAGGCTAGACGAGGCAGGCTAGATGAGGCAGGCTATATGAGGCAGGCTAGACGAGGCAGGCTAGACGAGGCAGACTAGATGAGGCAGGCTAGACAGGCTAGACGAGGCAGGCTAGACGAGGCAGGCTAGACGAGGCAGGCTAGACGAGGCAGGCTAGACGAGAGAGGCTAGACGAGGCAGGCTAGACGAGGCAGGCTAGACGAGGCAGGCTAGATGAGGGTAATACCCTAACCCCTAATGACGGTCATGACCCTTCCTACCGGAGCAGACCACACCGGCATCTTCCTTGTGGCCACAGTCATGATCTCCCGTGGCCGGGCACTCCCACAGGTTCCTCTCCTTCCCCGTGCAGTTCACCTCGTCCAGGTAGATGGGCCCAGTGCCCAGGGGGGGTGGAGCCATCTTGCCCAGACACGACCAGCGCGTAGCCACAGCCCAGCTGGGCACACACCACATCCCCGTCTCTCAAGTCCCACTGGTCGTCACACACCGTGCCCCACAGGCCGGCTCTCCACAGCTCCACCCGCCCTGCACAGTGGTGCCCTCCGCTCTCCAACCGCACAGCCTGGTGCCCTGGAACACACGGCATACTATCTGTCCAACAGCCCTCTGTTTCACCAAAGGCTTTAAAAAAACATTTTCTTTAGTTTGTTTTATTTTCTTAGTGCTCGTGTGAATCCGCTCTGTGATCTTACCGCAGTAAACTTCAGACACGGTTACGCAGTCGCTCCTAACAACCTGTGAGCAGTTGTGGAGGAGACGATCTTGGTAGGAACAGTTCGTGAGGCAGCTACTGTTGGGGGGAGAACTGTCCCGGGTCAGATTATAAACTCCACCACAGCCAAGGTCCTGGCAGACCAGCGGCAGCAGGTCTGCTATGGACTCTGAGGTGAGCACAACCGACTGATTCAGCTCAAGTCCTGGCATTCTGAGACTCCACGAGCAGCCGTTCTGTTGGGCTATGTATGGTTCTGTTGAAAAGAGGACAACATGAATGTGTTCTACTTTTTTATTTTAGACTTTCAGGTGGGCCAATTTGAGGCTACGATTTGTCCAACATACTTTTTGGTAGATGTGAACGGGAGTGGAAGTTTGCACCTGCAACAATACGAAGAAATAGAAACACGGTTTGCAACATCTCTCTAACCGCCTCTGCATCCTGTGACACAGTTTCGATAGAGATCACTTACGGTCATGTACAGTTCTACTGCTGTTAGAGTCAAACACATCAGAATGGGAAGAGTTTGTTCCGCTCCAAGAAGAGGTATTTTGATATGCTAAAAAAGAAAAGAAAATCATATTCAAATTAATGTCAAAGTAACATGTGATGAATAAAAAAAATTATGAGAAACAAGCGTATTTGTGTAGGGTATTTTAAAAGAAATGTCACAGAATGTAAAATATGCTAGAAAGCCCTGAGTGTGTTCAGTCCTGCAGACACCTGACCACATACCAGGGACCACGTGACCAGGTGTTTGAAAACAAGTCGTTCGAAAAGTTACTTTCCATGGAGCATGCGTACAATTCGGCGAGTCTCGATTCGGAATGGACAGCGTCCACACAAGATGGGCTGCTGAGCGCTGTGTTCAGCCAGCAGGGATCAGGTGATGACAATAAGATAAATGTAAACTGTAACAAAGAACTGGAAACATATTCCACTGGCCACGACGAGGATTTATATATACAACCGAGTAGTCCACAGCCGTCCAATAACGGCAGCTCAAGTCACCTCTCAAGGGAACTCCACGATGTTCTGGCTCTTTCCATGTCTGATGACGAACTCGCGATTGAAGGGGCGGGAAAGTCAGTTGATTATGGATTCATAAGCGCTGTGATCTGCCTCGTGACTGGTATTTTGTTAGTGTCCATATCCTATGCGATCCCGCGGGATGTCCACGTGGACTCGGACAGCGTCTCGGCTCGGGAGATGGAGAGTTTGGAAAGAGAGAACGCTTGAGTGTGGGCTGGTGTGGATAAGTGTGTCATAGCTGGTCTCTGTCTGCTAACCTTCGGGGGTGTTGTGATGTCTACCCTGGTGATGGTCTCCATGAGGCGAGAAGAGATGGTTAGGAGAACGGCCTTTGCCTATTCCATGCTGCCGGTAAAGTTATATGGCTCCATCACTTTAAGAGGCTCAAACCAGACTCCGGCCGCCTCTTCACAACTGTCTGTTGCGGACGGAGATTTAGAAGTATTAGAAGTATAGTCTGCTGAAATCCATACCCTTATCCTAACGACACCTTATGGTGCACAAGGTGTAAACTGTAAATGCTTGATCTATGTTGTGAAAGGTCTTTTTCAAATTGATGCCATAGATTTGTCATAAAAAGGTCAAATCTGGTCATAAAAAGTATTTAATGTTTAAATATTATTTGTTTCCGTTTTTTGATGTGCCCCTCTGATTAAACACTGCCCCCCACCGCCACTGAGCATCACACAACCATATGCTATATAATTCTGATCAATAAATAATTAATCTGGAGGGAGAGTGTTTCTAATGTGCCGTTTTTGCAGACCTTGTCCTTTCTGCAGCTGCTTCCACAGGCAGGAACATTCTGCAGTAAATATTGATTAAATGTTTGATTATCCTCTGCAGCACAGCAACACTCCTTTGGGGTTTGACTCCAGCTAAACTTCATGTTCAGTGTAGTTTCAGTTTATGTTTTAAGGTTTATTCATTGCCTTGGACAATCCTTTACACACTGAATGACTCACTGTTTGCAGTCACAAGAGAATGTGGATCGTAGAATGTGAACATGAGGGATGGTAAAACATTCAAAGCTGTAAACAAAGCTATGTAGGGATTGTCTTGAGGGTTTGAAAAACCTGTTCGATACTACATTCAAACAACACCTTTCTTTTTTTACCTGTGTCACTAACATAAGTTATTTGTTCCATCCTCAGACTGTAGAGGGCGCTGTTTGCTCATGCATAACTTCTGTTACATGTCCCGTCCTTCATTCATCAACCCTGCGGTACACTTGATGATGTAATAGCAGTGGAGATTCTAGGATCAGACCTTTAGGGGGGCTCAGCCCTCAATGAGAATGTGACTTGTGTTCTTTAATCTGCGCCATGAAATTAAATACCTACTTCTTCTGTCCTCTTCTTAAAGGTGCCTGGCGACTGGATATTAAACCTGTTTAAAGCCCTTTGAACCTGTTATTGTTTGTCACTATTGTCTGTCACTAACAGATATGTTTGCAAACTCTTACGTTAGAGAACTAAAACTAATTTAAGATAATAATAATTCTTTTTTTATTTGTATTATTATGATAATTTTTAGGGGTGCTGAGATGAAATGTAGATGTGCTTGAGCACCCATAATGCACCCTGTTGTTGTTTAGAGACGTTCTTGTGAAGCAAACCTAACTAACCGCACAAGTTAATGATCTGTTCTGTAAAAGTAAACATTGGGACTTTTATATGATGATATGATCTGCTTAAGCACTTTGCAGTGATGACAGTATAACTGTCACCGACGTCATTCCACAGGCAGGGCTGTAAGAGGGATCAAGTCCCACTCTTAATCCCTCCAGTCAGAGCTGGCTGTGCCTTGGCACAGTTTGGAAAACCTCTTAGATTTCTGGTTTTCTAGCTCTATTTTTTTCATTGATATACTGTTGATGTTCTGGCCATGAAAACACTCCATTCCAGTTTCTGAGCTTGTGCCATGTTTCGGTCTTGCTCTGCTGTGTGTGTTGAAAGCTTTTGTGACCATTTTCATCAGGATGCAAAACTGTAACACCCTCAACTCCAGGTCAGTCCATCGCTGGTCACTTTAATCTCTTGTTCACAAAACGTCATTTGTTTCGTTCACAACTGTGAACACAATCAACGACCTTTGAATAAAGACGTCTTTGTCTGATCCAGAGAGAGAGAAAGAGAGTGAGAGAGAATGTATACTGTAATTGCTCCCCCAGTGTTGCTTGTCATTTGTCATCCCATGAACGAATAATGAATAGTTCTGTGTGTCTTCTTCTTGTTCAAATGGAAGAATAACCCCAAACAGCCCCCCTCCTCCTCAGCTGAGAATAACCCCAAACAGCCCCCCTCCTCCTCAGCTGAGAATAACCCCAAACAGCCCCCCTCCTCCTCAACTGAGAATAACCCCAAACAGCCCCCCTCCTCCTCAGCTGAGAATAACCCCAAACAGCCCCCCTCCTCCTCAGATGAGAATAACCCCAAACAGCCCCCCTCCTCCTCAGATGAGAATAACCCCAAACAGCCCCCCTCCTCCTCAGATGAGAATAACCCCAAACAGCCCCCTCTTCCTCAGATGAGAATAACCCCAAACAGCCCCCCTCCTCCTCAGCTGAGAATAACCCCAAACAGCCCCCCTCCTCCTCAGATGAGAATAACCCCAAACAGCCCCCCTCCTCCTCAACTGAGAATAACCCCAAACAGCCCCCCTCCTCCTCAGCTGAGAATAACCCCAAACAGCCCCCCTCCTCCTCAACTGAGAATAACCCCAAACAGCCCCCCTCCTCCTCAGATGAGAATAACCCCAAACAGCCCCCCTCCTCCTCAGATGAGAATAACCCCAAACAGCCCCCCTCCTCCTCAGCCGAGTGAGGACAGACCAAGCCCTCTGCTCGGGAGACGTCCATCCCTGCTACGAGGAAAAGATGACTGCCAAAACGATGAGTACAGTAAACAATCACTTTGTAAGAAAACACCACTGGTTGAAATCCACTAGGCCTACAAAATGTACTGAGCCCATCTCTCATAACTAAATACGTGTGTTGCTCTAAACATCAACACCAGCTCCCTTCACTCTCATCAACTCCATTACATGACAGCTGGTAACATCCCTTTTCATGGCGTTAAACTTTGACTACAAGATGTTGATCCAGTACCAAGCTGCCCCATTAGAAACTCAGTGAGATGTTTAGTTCGTCTCATTAGTTTTGTAGAATGTGGTTTGGGTCGCTAACTTGGCCCGGAGCCCAAAGCTGTTGTCACGGGTCGATGCAGTTGGTTGGTCAGGATCAGGCCGAGGCATAATGGGACAATGTTGGCACACAGGCTGGCATTCAGAATACACGACACGCAACCATCATAAAATGGGGGGTGGGCAGCGGGCACAGCCATGAGCTGCCCCCTCCCCATCCACCACCACTCCTGGACCACTCATGGTCAATGTGGGAGAGAGGAGATGATCTGCTAAGATAAGATAAGATAAGATAGTCTTTATTGTCACTGTACACTCACCCATACAACGAAATTGGGATTGCCAACTGAAGGTGCATTATTACACACAGAAAAAACAGACAAGCAATTTAAGATAAAAACAGTATAAAAACAAGACACATAAATAACACAAGAAACAAGACAAGGACAGGAGTGTCATAATAAATAAATCTAAAAGGCAAAAAGCATATTGCACTTGTGTAAGTGAGGTAGCCTATGTGTATGTTAAATGTGTTTATGTTTTTTGAGTGTTCAGTGTCCTGATTGCCCAAGGGAAGAAGCTGTTTGCCAGTCTGTTGGTTCTGCTCTGCAGGCTCCTGTACCTCCTACCAGAGGGCAGTAGGCTGAGCAGGTGGTGGCTGGGATGGAGGTGGTCATGAATGATTTTCTTTGCTCTCGAGAGGCATCGAGAGCTGGCGATATCATCTAGGGAGGGCAAAGGAGAGCCAATGGTCTTTTCAGCTGACCTTATCACCCTCTGCAGCCTTTTCCTGTCAGCCACTGTGCAGCCAGCATACCACACAGTGATGGAGAAGGCCAGCACACTCTCGATGGTTGAGCGGTAAAAGGTCACCAGCAGCTTCTCCTCCAGTCTGTTCCTCTTGAGTACCCTCAGAAAGTGGAGTCGTTGTTGGGCCTTCTTCACCACCGCTTTGGTGTTAGCTGACCAGGATGTGTCCTCTGAGATGTGAGTTCCCAGGAACTTAAAGGTGGAAACTCTCTCCACGCAGTCACCGTTTATGTGGAGAGGAGCGGGGTCAGCTCTGTGTCTCCTGAAATCCATTATGACCTCCTTTGTTTTTGTGGTGTTAAGGGACAGGTTGTTTGCAGCACACCACTCCACCAGCCGCTGCACCTCATCCCTGTAGGCCGACTCGTCTCCTCCGGTTATGAGCCCCACCACAGTCGTATCATCCGCAAATTTGACTATTGTGTTGGTGGGGTGGGTGGGAGTACAGTCATGAGTGTAGATGGCATACAGGAGTGGGCTCAGCACGCAGCCTTGTGGAGAACCCGTACTGAGCATGAGGGTGGAGGAGCTGTGGGTGCCAATCTTAACAGACTGCGGTCGATTTGTTAGAAAATCTTTTATCCAGGCACAGGTGGCAGGGGGGAAATCCAGGGCAGACAGCTTGCTCACAAGGATGTCCGGGATGATGGTGTTAAATGCCGCGCTGTAGTCGACAAAGAGCATCCTTACGTAGGTCCTTGGGTGTTCTAGGTGGCTGAGTGCTGTGTGGAGAGCTGTGGAGATGGCATCATCAGTAGATCTGTTTGCTTTATATGCAAATTGGAAGGGGTCAAAGGTTGGAGGGAGGCATTCTTTTATGTGATGAGTCATAAGCCTCTCAAAACATTTTGCAACCACTGGTGTTAGTGCAATGGGTCTATAGTCACTGAGGTTATTGATGGTTGAGTTTTTGGGAACAGGGATTATGGTAGCCGACTTGAGACATGGTGGGACGGTGGCACGTGTCAGGGACAGGTTGAAGATCTTGGTGAAGACCCCTGCCAGCTGATCAGCACATGCTTTGCTACTCAAACTGCTGTCACTGGCATGTATAGAACGCCGGTCATTATCGGGAATATAAGCCCCGACAGGGCGAACAGTACCCCAGACAGGGCGAACAGTACCCCGACAGGGCGAACAGTACCCCGACAGGGCGAACAGCACCCCGACAGGGCGAACAGCACCCCGACAGGGCGAACAGCACCCCGACAGGGCGAACAGGACCCCGACAGGGCGAACAGTACCCCGACAGGGCGAACAGCACCCCGACAGGGCGAACAGCACCCCGACGCGAAGCGGAGTTATCTGTTATCTGGCTTATAAACATACAATCAATGAGTCCTAAATGAAAGATATTTGTTCACACAAAAATAGAACTGTGATCTTTATTGCCATTTGATCCGCCATTTAAGAACTATAAACTGACTCTTGACTTGTAATCGTTTCATATAATTAGGCTACTTGCGGAATCAATTTTTTGTGAAAATAGCGCTAGGCATCAATACGTGTATTAGTGTGGTTTGGTTAAATTACATCTAATGTGTGACTAAGATAAAATCACACAAGCATGAACCAGCCTAGCAGTAGAACTATGTACATATTCCAAATGCATCTACTAGTAATTAACTAAGCACATACCATTTACAAAAAGTTACAGATAACGATTTATCGATTTTAACGTGTTTAAATGGTTAATTGATTTTCTTTTTCTGTAAAAAAACATTAACATAGTTTTACCAGTTTAGTATTTAGCATGACAAAAGATTTTCTCCCAGAACATTCTGTGGAAGTAAACATCCAGCAGATGCAACTGTAATGAGTATGTAACGAACGTGGTCTTGCAAGCTCTGTCAGAGGTATCTGGCACTGTTCACTCCCACCACCGAGAGATCGCTCCCACCGGGAGTCGAACTCGCCACCTCTGGCTTCCCAAGCGCCACCACTACCAACTACGCCAAAGAAAAGCTAGCTATGCAGTGACGCGGGTGGCTCATTACATACCTGAGGAGTGAGTTTCACCGATACACATCGGCTACACTTGCACTCATCTGTATTGATGGCATTGCTTGATGGCATTGTTGTATCTTCTGTCAGTGTTACGACCCCCAGTCTATGGTGTTCTGTGTTTGTGTTCTGTGTGTGTTTTCTGTGTGTGTTTTCTGTGTGTGTTTTCTGTGTGTGTTTTCTGTGTGTGTTTTCTGTGTGTGTTGTGCTGCTGTGCTGTCTGATTCCCACAGGTGGCGCAAATCATCTCAGCCCAATCAACACCTATGCATGACTCCTCCCCTCCATAATCCGGTTCACCTGGTTCTGGTTGTCAATCATCCTTCCACCAGTTTATATTGTACCATTCTGTGTTTGTTTGGCAGGGGAATAAGTCTGTGTTTTCTGGTAAGCATATTGTTGTGTTATGTGTGGGTAAGGCCCACTTGTGTTGAGAACTATATCTTTGAATTCCCCTCTCTGTTAACCTTCTGACTTGTGTTCTTTTGTCTTGTTGTGTTGAGTTGCTTTGTTTGTAGTGTCCAGCTTAGTTTTCTTGTTCTTTTGTTCAGGGGCTAGGCAGTAGGTTAGAGCTGCCCCGGGGTATACACCACCCGTAGGGATTACTACTGTCTAAATACACTAGCTAGACCTGGGCAGACCACTCCTGTACTTTTGGTTAGGACACCTCAATCGTGTGTCAGTTTTGCTTTGCGTGTTTAGCTCTTGGGAAGTAGTGTAGGTTAGGGGTGGGAACTTGATGTTGGTTTCTTTCCTTTGGTCCTGTCCAGACCTCCCTTTGTCCCTGTATTATTGTTATTTTCTTTGTTATCATTTACTGAACCGTAGTGGCAAAATAAAGCCCTAGTTAAAACGGTACCACCTGTTTGTGCACTCCTTGCTCCACGCATCTTACACCGGTCTCTGAGAGTCCCTGAGTAGTGGGAGAGGTCAGGTTCCCTCCGTTACAGGCATAGACTTATAACAGTCAGTCACATGACATTTACATTTAGTCATTTGGCGCTCTTATCCAAAGCTACTTACAGGAGGTACAGGGACATTCCCCCCGAGGCAAGTAGGGTGAAGTACCTTGCCCAAGGACACAACGTCAATTTGCACAGCAATCGAACCAGCAACCTTCTGATTAATGATTCCCTAACCGCTCTGCCATCTGACCCCGTCACATTTCAGAATTCCTGGTGTACTTTATGCTTGTGAGATTTTCAGTGAACTATATATTGCCATAGTCTTAAGCCATACACTGCCTTCAGATAATTAATTTAATTGATCATTGTCTTGTGACTCGTGAGTGAGAGTTTATCCAATTGGACAGGCATACTTGCTGCCTGCTGAGCTGGACTTATTATTATAATAAGTATTATTATTATTATTATTATTATATTATTATAAAGTGTATAAAAGTTCTGTAAGTAACAATACCTAGACAGGTAAAGCTGTGAGTAACCATAGACAGGAAATCGGTTATGATTTAAAATCCACTAGCTGAGCTGGACTTGTCATTCAGCTTTTGACCAATAGGCGTGTGATTGACATGCCGGGCTGGAGGGTCAAATAATGAAGGTGGGCCTTAGCGTTGTGTGTGTATTTGTGGAGTCTGTCTGGGTATCCATAGTTCTGTTATCGCCCCCTTTGGAGGGGGGGAGGGGGGGGGGCATGAGCTTCAGTGCCCAGGGGCCCTTTGGGGTTCTAATCTGGCCTTGTCTATATCTCTCTCTTTCTCTCTGTGCCCCTAACCCCACAGATATAGAGAACACTGTTGCTCTGCTCTACATTTTACATACTTAAAAGCACTTTAAGATTAGTGAGACTTTGTACTTTCAGTATAGGTAGACCACTTGTATAAGATTAAGTTAAGATTCCTATATGCTGAATGTATACACCTTCCTGCCAAAGTAAATTCCTTGTCTATGCAAACTTTCAATTAAGATTAAAACCCATTCTGATTCTGATTCTGAAAAGCGTCATGTTTGATGGTTTTCATTGCACCATCTCAGGTGTGAAAATTCATGATTGATTTGGTGCCATTTGATAAGTGAGAACACTCTGTACTTCTGTGCTGTACTCTGTACAGTTCTCGCATAAACTTGAGTCTACTTTCTCTTTCACGTTAGACAACATCGTCATCTGCTTGGATTAGACTGTGCGGTGTGGATATATGTAAGTGTTGTATGTTGATTGAAAATGTAATTCATTGTTAGCCAGACTAACCAATGAATAGCCTGAAAACAGCAATAATACAATATAGACACGGTACAAGATGTTGGATCTTACGTAGCCAATAGTTTTAAGATGTTTTATTTATTCCAAGTACACGAGTAGGTTAGCTTGGCACCAAGTTAACATGGCTTATATATGCACGTTTTTTATGTATATATTCATAGACCTTACACCATTCTTTCCAGGATTGAAGAGAGGAGAAGGACACTAAGTTGAGGAGTTTAAACAATGGCTTCAGGTAAGCAGTCTACATTTCGGTGTTTCAGTACAAAAACATGTTAGTTCACTAACAGGAAGGGGATCATGTTTGAAGGTTTTCATTGCACCATCTCAGGTGTAAAAAATAATAATATATTTGTTGCCATCTGATAACACTGTAGTTCATTGACAGTTTTATTTACTTTCAGTACATTTATAACCTGAAAAAGAGAAGTGTTTTCTGTCTTCTCTCCACTGTCTCGCTCTTTTTCTCAGTTTCTCGTTTTTCTTGTTAGTCAAGGTTTCAAAAGGAGGGACGCTCAGTCTTTTTTGAATCAAGTACAACTGGTTTATTGTTGGAATGCTGCTTCAGCATTCCAAGTATTGTTCTTTGAATCTTTATTCAACTTCTTCTGTTTCTTCATTGACACGTTTCAGCGCTTCAAATCTTCAGCTATTAAAACCGTTCAGCTATCAAAAAATTCAACAGTTTCAGGCCATGGGTGCTATGACTTTTCAGATTTGTACCTCTTATGCTTGAATTAATATAAATCAATATTCATAATATTTTTAACATGGTTTTCCAATGGAGTTTTCTTTCAAATCCTCTCAAACTTCTTAAAACTTCTTCAACTTCCAAATCCTTCTTCTTCCTCAATCTTTCAGCTAGAGCCACCATTTAAACTTGAAAATGTTGACAAAACACTAAAATATTTTTAAATAATTCAGCTTTTTGATATCTATTCAACTTTTTTCTATATCACTGATTATGTTTCATTAGTTTTTCAAACCTTTTCTGAGATTTACATGAGTGCAGACTGAAACGCTTAGAGTGGAGGGGAGCTTCGGATGTCGTTGAAAATATATTTCTAGATTGCCAGCATTGCCACAATTTTCGCTCTTCATGCTTCGTTTTTGGATCAATAGATAGCTAATTTTGTGTTGGTCGTAGACAGTTGTCTGTGGAATCCAACAGACTTACACATTTGTTCAGAGCCCCACGAAAGCAAGACATAGGCTGTGTCTACTACCGCGCACTTGTGCACTTCGAGCACTTACTTTCAGTGCTTAGGGCGCTTACGCTGAAAAAACAAAATAATTCAGTGCACTGAAAGTACCCGGATGATGCACTGCAAACGGTCCAAAAATGAAGTGTCCGACGATGGACACTACTCGCCCTAAACGGGCGCCATCTTGGCTACGTAGCGGAAGAGGAGGAGTCCAGTGACAGAAATACAAGCGGGTTTGTTTCGCGGGTTTAGTTTCTCGGGTGTCGCGAGCAGATTTGCGTGCGTCACTTCCCGCTAAGTGGGTAAGTAAAGTGTTCCAGTTTAGACAGCGCTACTCAGCAACTGAGTGCACTGCAAATGTAAGTGCACTACATCAGTGGTTTTCAAACTTTTTGTGCCCAAGGCACACCAAAGGGCAAGCCAAAATCTCAAGGCACACCTGTATTCATATCCGTGCAAAATAGCCTCTATAACATGTGTTATCACTCTGTAAACGTTTATTTGTATTTACTAATGTTATAGGTAAGTAAGTAAGTAAGTAAGACTTTATTTATATAGCACTTTTCATACAAGAATTGCAGCTCAAAGTGCTTTACATAAAATCGACTACACAAAATCGACAAAAACAATAATACAAGTGTTGATCTAAAACATATAACAAAACAAACTAGCCGCACTCTATCTGCGGTCTCTCAAATCCGTCTTAGATCCGAGCTGCCACTTGCAGTTTCTAATAGGCTACACAAACATGACAAGGGGGTAGACAGACAAGGTTGAGGGAGAAATTTCAGCATAACATTACAGGACACATGACGGGCGAAGGCGTTGGATGGGGGTGGGAGGGTGGTGATATCTGTAGTAGGTGAAAAGTCAATGAGAGTCAATTAATGTCAATGTGTGAGTAGGTCCGAGGTTGGCGCCCTCGCCTAGGCCATAATCAGTCCGATTCACCCTTAGCGGATAGTGTTGCCATGGAGACATCCTTGGTCATGACCCAAGCAGAGACCAAACCACAGATGTGTGTGGAAAGAGGGGAAGGTAACGAGACAAGATAGACTGCTGCAGCGCTCTCCAGGGGAATTTGTTTTCCAGCCACGGCCTTGGCCAAGGCCCGTGCTGGTTACGGTGCCGAAAGTAGATAAGATTTGATGGATGTTTTGACGAGTATCCGCGGCTCAATAGCTGCCACGTTCTCCCACGTTCGCCGCTCTGCCCACCGATTCAATCATCTCGGGCAGCTTGGCGATTTTTGTTGCTGCAACCGATTTCATAATTTTCCGATATACCAAGTAACCGCCCACTCCAATCAGCAGATGACCTGTAATCACGGTTCCGAATATGAATATGTCTTCCACGTCCTCCACGGAAAGTGGAGCCAGGCACACGACACGCCACCTGTCCCACGCGTCCATCGTATATCCAGCTGCAAACGTCCCGTCAGGACAAGAGGGTTCCCCTGAACCCGTGCTTCTCTTCGAGAAGATGGTGTCAATTGCGTTTAGAGACCAGTTCACTAATTCCATTTCTTCTAGTTTCGTAGGGTGCTGCAGAATGACTATCTTGAAAACAGACAGAGACAAGACAACACAGCAAGCAGGGAAGGTCAGGGGAGGGGAGGAGAGAAAAAATGCGACCGCCTTCGTCGAGAGCCAAGAGAAAAAAAGGGAAAAAATAGGGAAAGGTGCAATCACTGAGGGTCATCGGATTAGAATTAAGAAAAAAAGGGAGACTTGGATATCCAGTTGAATCATAACTCTTTGTATTAAATACTTGTAAAAACAGTTAATGCATTGAGGTGTATGTGGTAAAGCACAAACAGAAAATATACATTAATACATAATACAAAACTCTGTAGTACCATTTGAATAATAAATTATACAGGGAACTAGCCCTCGTGAGGCCAACAATGACAGTGTTTCACTTGGCATACAACGTGGCTTCCACGTAGCCTATGACTGAAGTGACCTATATACAAGGGTACCACACTATAAACAACTTTAAAGACAACCAAGTAGGCCTACAAGAAAGTGCAAAAGTTCCCGGAGCAAGCTGCCACTCCATCCGAATGTGCCGTAAAGCAAACCAAACACAATTGTACTTGGCACCATGTTACCATTACCCAACCTCTCCCGACAGATGACACACTCGGGATGGGGCAGTTGACATCCCCGGTCCAGCTGAAGCCATAAGACAGGTATCTTTCGTGATACTGTCTACTGTCTTTAGGTGGTTCTTCTACGCTGACTATCTGTGGTTTGCTCCTCACAATAAAGCGATCCATTTTCTGTCTTTCTGACGTTTGAGCAAAACTAGCTAACCGCAAGCCGTTGTTGTTTGACAGGACATTCTTAAAGGTAACATTCTTTGCGCGTCTGTGTTGCGGCTTCCGCTCTTTGCGCGAGAGCTGTTTGAACGCGCCACCAAGTTCATTAACTTGTATGCTGTATGTGCCACGAAGGCTGATATGTTGTTACAAATCTTATCTGGCGCTAAGCCATCAATTCGGATATTTTATTGCGAAATTTGTATGGCCGTCACAAAATCCCACGGCACACCTGGCCTTGCCTCACGGCACACCAGTGTGCCGCGGCACACCATTTGGGAACCACTACACTACATTGCAGTGCACTACATTGCAGTGTACTTCGTTAAGTGCGCGGTAGTAGACACAGCCACTGTCCAACTCTCGCCCCATAGAGTCCAATGCAATCTGTTGAGAAATTCGTCAGAGAAACCAAAAAAAAACACGATTTAGAAACTGCCGGTAGAGTCGTATTTCTGACCGCACAGACATATAAAGGACATTTCTGGTTTTGGCAGAGTCTTGGGTCTCGGAAAATATCCTTATTTTTTGGATTGGGCGTATAGTTTTGCGTCTAGGTTAACTTTTTTGAGGTGTGGATTCTAGCTAAATGTCTGTTATTCTCTGCCCTCAGCGCGTTAGCAGCCATAGCTGCACCATCACCGTGGCAACCACACAGCTGCTGCAAATGACCAACGGAAAAGCTGATATTATAATGGCCACTAGATGGCGCTAAACTGTCAACTCGATTTTTTATGCTTGCCAGGGACAGAACAGCTATACCATCCCAACTATAATTTCAGCTGTTAAAACTATAATATTCTTGTTACGACTAGCTAGCTAAGCTAGGCTACTTCTTCTGTTTAACAGTTCGGCTTTTAGCTTCTCTCGCATTGTATTTAAGCTCTTATAGCTTTGTAACCATAGATATATATAAACACTAGGGCTGTGTCTAGTACCGCGCACTCAACGAAGTACACTGCAATGTAGTGCACTGCAATGTAGTGCACTTACATTTGCAGTGCACTCAGTTGCTGAGTAGCGCTGTCTAAACTGGAACACTTTACTTACCCACTTAGCGGGAAGTGACGCACGCAAATCTGCTCGCGAAAAACTAAACCCGCGAAACAAACCCGCTTGTATTTCTGTCACTGGACTCCTCCTCTTCCGCTACGTAGCCAAGATGGCGCCCGTTTAGGGCGAGTAGTGTCCATCGTCGGACACTTCATTTTTGGACCGTTTGCAGTGCATCATCCGGGTACTTTCAGTGCACTGAATTATTTTGTTTTTTCAGCGTAAGCGCCCTAAGCACTGAAAGTAAGTGCTCGAAGTGCACAAGTGCGCGGTAGTAGACACAGCCAGCGCTACTCAGCAACTGAGTGCACTGCAAATGTAAGTGCACTTCATTGCAGTGCACTACATTGCAGTGTACTTCGTTAAGTGCGCGGTAGTAGACACAGCCCGTGTCCTAACTGGATGCGAGCGTCCAACTGCCGCCTCGCATCCGACACTCTGTCCACACTGAACGCGTAAAATATGCACTTCTGTTACGTCACCTAAACAAACAGCTGTGCTAAATTTATAAGACGTTCATCGTCCATGTTCAGCTTTCGACGCGAGCGACTAAAATAAATAGGAACAGGGCGTCCGACAAAAAGCTCAGTCAAAACGACACGCTGCGTCGCGCCGCGCCGCGCAGCGCCGCTCGCGTCCAGTTAGGACATTCCAACAGAAAACAAGGCAATCAAACTACTTTTAGTCGCGTCGCTCGCATCCCGTCGCTCGCGTCGCATCCAGTTAGGACACGGTGTGTCCTAAGCACTGAAAGTAAGTGCTCGAAGTGCACAAGTGCGCGGTAGTAGACACAGCCTAGATGTCTTACGGCGGATTCTAGAACGTCTGCACATGGCGGCCATCTTGGAACGGGAAGAATCGCTCACTCATTACATTGTGTTGGTGCTAAATGTACTTTTTAGATCATAGACCATTTTAGACCATAACTTGCTCAATTTTCAACCGATTTTTAAACGGTTTGGTTTGTTATAAACGTCAGAGATGTAGTTATGCCACCGTATACTTATATTTGTAAAAAAACATTAATATAATCTAAGTATGCAGTGGCATAACTACATCTCTGACGTTTATAACAAACCAAACCGTTTAAAAATCGGTTGAAAATTGAGCAAGTTATGGTTATCTAAAAAGTACATGTAGCACCAACACAATAGGTGCGTTCGACATGTCCTCGCTTCATGCAGCGCTGCAGCTGGCTGCAGGCGGCTGACTTGAAACAGTGAATTGTGGTTAGACTTTTTGTCCGACTTGAGACGGCGCCGAGGCTAGGTCACTGTGACGTAGCCATCAAAGTACCGTGAGATCGATTCGAGAACTGCCGGCTGTGTAGACGAGCGCATTTTCTCAAGAGCAACTGCACGGCTTCAAATGACGACACAGCTATTTCATGATTGGCCAGACTCACACACGACAACTTTGACGCTTGTTTTGTAATTATTCTGACACCTTCAGTTTCGCCAATGCTCAAATCCGGACCTATTATTTGATTGAATAAAACATTTGTTGAAGAAAGGGTTTTGGGCCACCTCTTCTACTAACGGAAAGTTTAATTATAAATAAAGTAACGTAAGCAAACAGCGCTTGATCGGCCATGACTGACATCAAGGCAGCAAACCACGAGAAGCTGGAATGTCCAACTTCACAGAGCCGTTTTCAACTCCTCCCCGACTGCAAGCGGCTACTCTCGCCGGTCGTTTCATGCAGCCGCAGTTCATGTCGAACGCACCTAATGTAATGAGTGAGCGATTCTTCCCGTTCCAATATGGCCGCCATGTGCAGACGTTCGACTCCGTTGGCCGGCAACGCGGACGAGACATCTAGTGTTTATATATATCTATGTTTGTAACTACTTCAGCTTCCACACTGAAATTATATTTCTTCGATTGCTTCACAACATCCAAAGTGCGGACGTTCTAGACTCCGCCGTAAGACATATAGTGTTTATATATATCTATGTTCCACACTGCCTCTTTTGTGCGACTCACACATTTTTTAAATGTATTTAAGCTTGCAGGTATTTTTCTCATTTCTGTATTTTCAGCCATTTAAAAAATGTATTTCAGATTTCAGCATTCCAACGCATTTTCAGCAGGAAATGCTCTTTCTAGTTTATCTTAATAACTGGTTTACAAATGAATGGGCAAACCACATGAAAGCCTTGCATAGAGTGCACAGAGCAATAGAAAACATTTATAAACTCGTGGAAATGGCCTCCACCTAATCATGAGTAGACAGAAACACATCCTGTCACTGCATATCTATTCCCTTTTTGGAGCTCACAAGTTACTTATCGCTTTTTTATCAGTCATATTAAAGACCGACGAGTGCCTGTTATTTTCCATCCTGTGGTTACTGGGTTCATCCAGTAATCTGGTTTACCTAGAGACATTTCAGACAGTGTTTGGCTCTAACACTCTTCTTTTCTGCCCCTTTCTGTTTTTCTCCCTCTTTGTCTCTTCCCACCCCTCTCTCTGATAGGTGACTCCCTCCATCTCTCAGAGCTGAGGATTGTGCTGCTGGGGGCGGAGAATGAAGGGAAGAGTTCATCAGGAAACACCATCCTGGGCAGAGAGGAGTTTGACTTGTGGGCATGTCCTCAATGTGTGAAGAGACAGGGAGAAGTAGCAGGGAGGCAGGTCACTGTGGTCGACACTCCAGGATGGATGAGGAATCACCCTGTAGAGACAACTACTGAGCTGGTTAAACAGGATATAGTACACAGTGTGTCCCTGTGTCCTCCAGGACCACATACTTTCCTCCTGGTTATAGACTTGAGTGACTCATTCAGAGAGGAACACAGAATATCAGTAGAAGAACACCTGCAGCTTCTCAGTGAGAGAGTCTGGAGTCACACTATAGTGCTGTTCACTAGTGGGGACCTTCTGGGAGACACAACCATTGAGCAGCACATTGAGACAGAAGGGAAGGCCCTCCAGTGGCTTGTTGAGAAATGTGGGAACAGGTATCATGTCCTCAACAATGAGAACAGGGGTGATGACACTCAGGTCACTAAGCTGTTGGGCAAGGTGGAGGAGATGGTGGCAGGAAACAGAGGAGGTCACTATGAGATGGACAGAGAGATCCTGGAGAAGATGGAGGAGAGGAGGAGGGCAGAGGAAGAGAGAGCACAACAGAGGCTGATGAAGGTGCAGGAACAGAGAGAGACTCTCAGATCACTAATGGGTGAGTTGATTTCAGTGTCCACCCAGAATCCTGGTGTTATTAAGCTATGCGACATGCAGTGTATGATACACATTTACAGACAGGTTATAGTATAAGTAAACTTTTTGTTCAATAATTCTTTAACAATACTGTTCATAATGTACAGTATTTCCAGTAAATTGCATATTAAAGGACACTTATCAAAATTAAAAAAATCTGCAGCTCACTTAATTACCGTTTAGTATAAATGCTTCAGTCACCACTACTTTAAACTCAGATGAATGTGAATTTCACAAAGAATATATAATCGCTCTTTCACTCTCCACTTCCTGTTTTTCGATCTCACTTTCTTTCGCATGTATCTATTCTTTCCTCCCTTTCTCTCTCTCCCTCTCTGACAGGTGACTCCCTCCATCTCTCAGAGCTGAGGATTGTGCTGCTTGGGGGGGATATGTCAAGGGAAGAGTTCATCAGGAAACACCATCCTGGGCAGAGAGGAGTTTGACCTGAGGAGAACTGCTCAGTGTGTGAAGAGACAGGGAGAAGTAGCAGGGAGGCAGGTCACTGTGGTCGACACTCCAGGATGGTGGGGGAATCTCCCTGTAGAGAGGACTACTGAGCTGGTTAAACAGGAGATAGTACACAGTGTGTCCCTGTGTCCTCCAGGACCACATACTTTCCTCCTGGTTATAGACTTGAGTGACTCATTCAGAGAGGACCACAGAATACCAGTAGAAGAACACCTGCAGCTTCTCAGTGAGAGAGTCTGGAGTCACACTATAGTGCTGTTCACTCTTGGGGACCGTCTGGGAGATACAACCATTGAGCAGTACATTGAGAGAGAAGGGAAGGCCCTCCAGTGGCTTGTTGAAAAATGTGGGAACAGGTATCATGTCCTCAACAATGAGAACAGGGGTGATGACACTCAGGTCACTGAGCTGTTGGGCAAGGTGGAGGAGATGGTGGCAGGAAACAGAGGAGGTCACTATGAGATGGACAGAGAGATCCTGGAGAAGATAGAGAAGATAAAGGAGAGGAGGAGGGCAGAGGAAGAGAGAGCACAACAGAGGCTGATGAAGGTGCAGGAACAGAGAGAGACTCTCAGATCACTAATGGGTGAGTTGATTTCAGTGTCCACCCAGAATCCTGGTGTTATTAAGCTATGCGACATGCAGTGTATGATACACATTTACAGACAGGTTATAGTATAAGTAAACTTTTTGTTCAATAATTCTTTAACAATACTGTTCATAATGTACAGTATTTCCAGTAAATTGCATATTAAAGGACACTTATCAAAATTAAAAAAATCTGCAGCTCACTTAATTACCGTTTAGTATAAATGCTTCAGTCACCACTACTTTAAACTCAGATGAATGTGAATTTCACAAAGAATATATAATCGCTCTTTCACTCTCCACTTCCTGTTTTTCGATCTCACTTTCTTTCGCATGTATCTATTCTTTCCTCCCTTTCTCTCTCTCCCTCTCTGACAGGTGACTCCCTCCATCTCTCAGAGCTGAGGATTGTGCTGCTGGGGGGGAAACAAGCAGGGAAGAGTTCATCAGGAAACACCATCCTGGGCAGAAAGGAGTTTGACCTGAGTAGAGCTGCTCAGTGTGTGAAGAGACAGGGAGAAGTAGCAGGGAGGCAGGTCACTGTGGTCGACACTCCAGGATGGGGGAGGATTGACCTTGTAGAGAAGACTATTGAGCTGGTCAAACAGGAGATAGTAGACAGTGTGTCTCTGTGTCTTCCAGGAACTTACACTATCCTCCTGGTTATAAAATTTAGTTACGCATTCAGAGAGGAACACAGACGAGCAGTAGAGGGACACCTGCAGCTTCTCAGTGAGAGAGTCTGGAGTCACACTATAGTGCTGTTCACTCGTGGGGACCGTCTGGGAGACACAACCATTGAGCAGCACATTGAGACAGAAGGGAAGGCCCTCCAGTGGCTTGTTGAGAAATGTGGGAACAGGTATCATGTCCTCAACAATAAGAACAGGGGTGATGACACTCAGGTCACTGAGCTGTTGGGCAAGGTGGAGGAGATGGTGGCAGGAAACAGAGGCCAATATGAGACTGACAGAGAGATCTGGGAGAAGGAAGGAGTGTGGAGAAGATCAAAAGAAATGCGAGCCAAACAGAGGGAGGCGAAGGTGATGAAGCAGAGAGAGATCCACAGAACATTCATCAGTAAGTTATTTCTGCTGCCTATGTAACATGTTGGTCTGTGTATGATGAGACAGTGTGCAGTGTAATATACACCTGAAGTCATGAAGGGTGTGAAAGTATTTCACTATGTCTGCAACGATTTGTCCTACAATTTAGTACAGAAAGCAATGGTCCTCAACCCTGGTCATCAGGGCCGAGTGACCTGCATGTTTGAGATGTTTCCCTCTACCAACAAACCTGATTCAAATGAAATGGGTTGTTATCAGTCTTAGCAAAGTCCTCTGAATCAGGTGTGTTGTAGGACTGAAACATCTTAAACATGCAGGTCAGTGAGACCTGGAGACCAGGGTTGAAGACCACTGACATAAAGCATACAGTAGGTCTTAGAGTCCCCAAATTACAAGTAGTTTGTGACTCGACACTGGTGTAGTGTCAATATATGTGTTGTTTCCCATCAAGTGTTAATGTAATAACACTGAAGTATTGAATTTGGTTATAGAGCACTAAAATGATATTATATTGAGCTACACAATAACAATTATACATCGTAAGGAATATTTCTGTGAATATACTGCTTAGCTTAGAAATTCCTTTCTATCTCTCTACTCATTCCTCTCTCTCTCTCTCTCTCACTCTCACTCTCACTCTCACTCTCACTCTCACTCTCACTCTCACTCTCACTCTCACTCACTCACACTCACACACACACTCACTCACACACACACTCACACACTCACACACTCACGCACTCACGCACTCTCTCTGTCTCTCTCTCTCTCTCTCTCTCTCTCTCTCTCTCTCTCTCTCTCTCTCTCTCTCTCTCTCTCTCTCTCTCTCTCTCTTTCTCTTTCTCTTTCTCT
The DNA here is from genome assembly GCA_903064625.1 of Mallotus villosus. Classification (NCBI taxonomy): domain Eukaryota; kingdom Metazoa; phylum Chordata; class Actinopteri; order Osmeriformes; family Salangidae; genus Mallotus; species Mallotus villosus. The sequence goes on along the minus strand of CAEFZP010005841.1, from coordinate 6,046 downwards.
CTCTCCCTCTCTCTCTCTCTCTCTCTCTCCCTCTCTGACAGGTGACTCCCTCCATCTCTCAGAGCTGAGGATTGTGCTGCTGGGGGGGAGAGAAGATGGGAAGAGTTCATCAGGAAACACCATCCTGGGCAGAGAGGAGTTTGATCTGAGGAGAGCTGCTCAGTGTGTGAAGAGACAGGGAGAAGTGGCAGGGAGGCAGGTCACTGTGGTCGACACTCCAGGATGGTGGAGGAATTTTCCTGTAGAGAGGACTACTGAGCTGGTTAAACAGGAGATAGTACACAGTGTGTCTCTGTGTCCTCCTGGACCCCACACTCTCCTCCTAGTAATAAACTTAAGTGACTCATTCAGCGATGAAGAAGCCAGTTCTGTAGAAGGCCACCTGCAGCTTCTCAGTGAGAGAGTCTGGAGTCACACTATAGTGCTGTTCACTCGTGGGGACCGTCTGGGAGACACAACCATTGAGCAGCACATTGAGACAGAAGGGAAGGCCCTCCAGTGGCTTGTTGAGAAATGTGGGAACAGGTATCATGTCCTCAACAATAAGAACAGGGGTGATAACACTCAGGTCACTGAGCTGTTGGCCAAGGTGGAGGAGATGGTGGCAGCAAACAGTGGAGATGTGTTTCAGCCTGAGATGGGCATCAGTAAAGAAATGAACTCAAGTTCTGAAGAGTATCAGACAACATCACTGCCTGTGACAAAAGTCAACAGTATAAACATCATTCCTCCAAGCAGTGAGTATTTGATTATTTACACTGTTTGCTCTGGTACATAACTAATTGCAAGTATAACCAATTCAACACCCATCATTGTAATACTCCATATGTTACATTTTCATTTCAAATAAATACATATATACTGTATATGCATTTATTTAACACTTTTATTCAATGCAACATACTGCATACTCCAACACACATCTCACAAGATACTGTAACATTCACAAAGAGTCAGAGGTCTTGGGACGTGTACAATGTAGACTGTTCAGACAATTGGAGGTTGACCACATGCTTGTATTTGTTGAACATAACAAAAGGATAGAAGTTGTTGTGTGTCCTGGGGGGTATTCCAGGTAGCGGGTTTAACAAACTCTGAGATTAACCCTGAACTCTGAGTTGAGTTACTCTAACATGAGAAACTCCGAAACTTCGGTTCCAGAAAAGCTGATATGAATTAGTTAACTCAACTCGGAGTACGTCAACTCAGAGTTAAGCGCGGGCATGAGAACTATCGAAAGCCAACATCAATGGAGCTCCGATACTAGGATCCGCGATGCCACCCGGCGACAAAAAACGTGGTCCGACTTCACCAAACTTCAGATTCAAGTGTAGGGGGGTAAAATATGGTCGAAAGAACCAAAACGAATTCCCCTATGTTTTAAAGGAAGATGGGAAACTGAAGTGTATTAGCATGAACCAAATAATGGCAATACAAATATAAATGATAGTTATTTGACTCTATGGGTTAAATCAGAGCAAGAATGGTCAAAGTACGGTCAAAAAGAATACGCATTTAATAACATTTCAAATGAATGAAATCAATTACAAGGCACACATGTTACAAATGAAGGCTTTAAATCTTACTTACTCTACCGCGATCATTGTAAATCAGAGATAAAGCAAGAGTGAGCAAAGAGTAGGACAAGGACAAGGCAGAACTGAGAAGAAGGTCTCAGGAGATGAAGAAATCCAACGGACAATGCATTACAATTCCCTTTATACACAAGAACAACCTATCAGACCAGATCTTGAATGGGGTGTCAGGGCCATCAAGTTGAGACCGTCCAGAAACTCCAGACTTAAGCATATGAGAGGTGGGGGCAGGTTTGACACCCAGCCTTACAATCCTTCCTCTTGGACACAAAAGCACAGGCAGAAGCTGCAGTGTTCAATGTGTGATAACCTGCACTCATAAGGACAAAAGAACTTGATTGCAGACAGGTCAGCATTGAGATTCTAATGGCCATGGCTGTTTGCTCAGAGGATCACTTTTGGATCATGGCTATTGCTCAGAGGACCTTTGTATTGGCATGCAGACGTGCCCTTGGTTAGCATATTCCTGCTACTTAAGTTCTTGTCCTGTTACAGCAGAACACAATTGGAGCACAGCACTTGGTTAACAATGAAAATGGTAAAGTTTGGAGTGGCGTTTGGAGTGGTCTGGGGTCTGAGAGAGTCGGATTGGATACAAATGGAAATTAGTAAAACAGTGTCCTAAAACTCAAATGGAAGAAATAGGTGAACAACAGTCCTCCCTTTTGATAGATGAGAAGTACACAATCATCTAACATAGATGTGCAATTAAAACAAAACAGTGTCCTTGGGTCCAAAAGAAAGAAAAAAAATTAAACAGTAATACAATACAAGTTATACCATCTACATTTACAGGTCCGGAACCATTGTGAGTTTAACTAAAAACCTAGAACATTTACCACCACTCAAACACACAAAGGTACATCCTCCCTCATCCACACAAACCAAAATGTAACCCATGGATGGACAAACCATATGCACTGTGCATATAGTCCAAGAACAGGAGCAGCAACAACTTAACTGTCCACAACAAATCTTTGAACTACAACAAAGACTAAACACAGGTAATACAGTAGGAATGTAGCAATATCACAATTTGGACCTGAATTAAGTAAATGGAAAAGGTAGAATTGGAAGTCTCAAGTCAAAGGTATTGTTGCCCGATGTATCCCCAGCATTTTTTGCTGCATGTAAAATAGAGGAGGCCTGCCCTTCCCCAGATCCCAACATTTTGACTCAGTGTGACCACTTCGTAGACAAGCACGACAAAATCTAACTTTGTTGTTAGCATAAAACAAGCGTGTGGGCGGAATAGGCATACTTTTGCCAAGATCCCAACATCGCATTTCGGTGTGTCCTTGTCTTTTACAGAAGTTACAATGTCTAGTAGGCATAGTGGGCTGCTGGGGCTTGGGATTTACCTTTGTCGCCATTTTTATGACAGAAATGCGTGGCGGATCAGGGGCACGATGGTTCTTTGTAGAACGCGGTTTGGGAATTAGCTCACCAATTCCACTGTCTGTATCTGAAAACTCAGTAGAACTGCTTTTGTTAGCGGTGGGTTGCCGTGAGGCACAAAAAGGTGTCGCTGCTTTGAGGACAGAGTTGAGAAGACATTTGCCAATTAGATGTACAGTAATCTTCAATATTTGTTTCTTTTCTGCTTTCTTTTTATGGACTCCCACTGTTCGCCAATGTTCAATTATTTCAGCTAGCGTAAAATCAGTTTTAAGACCGTTCTTGTCTTTCTTGCTCAATTCAGATAACGTTCGGTTAACGCTAACATTTTCCCATAGGTTAAGTAAATTGTTAACTTCAGTTGCCCATTCCATTTTTGTTCATTTAATGCAGGAGCTAATATCAGAAACTAGTAATAGGTTTCTACCAACAGAACCAGGCGGAATACAATTAATGTAAGCTACATTTTTAAATGCTTACTCACCGCACCATGGTTTGCAACGCCGGTTTACCAAACGGTAACTGAATTGCTCGAAACATATCACGTAGTCGAGGGTCACCAAAACTGTAGGGGGGTAAAATATGGTCGAAAGAACCAAAACGAATTCCCCTATGGTTTAAAGGAAGATGGGAAACTGAAGTGTATTAGCATGAACCAAATAATGCCAATACAAATATAAAGTATAGTTATTTGACTTAATGGGTTAAATCAGAGCAAGAATGGTCAAAGTACGGTCAAAAGGAATACGCATTTAATAACATTGCAAATGAATGAAATCAATTACAAGGCACACATGTTACAAATGAAGGCTTTAAATCTTACTTACTCTACCGCGATCATTGTAAATCAGAGATAAAGCAAGAGTGAGCAAAGAGTAGGACAAGGACAAGGCAGAACTGAGAAGAAGGTCTCAGGAGATGAAGAAATCCAACGGACAATGCATTACAATTCCCTTTATACACAAGAACAACCTATCAGACCAGATCTTGAATGGGGTGTCAGGGCCATCAAGTTGAGACCGTCCAGAAACTCCAGACTTAAGCATATGAGAGGTGGGGGCAGGTTTGACACCCAGCCTTACACAAGTTTTATTACGTGTTTATGGCCGAGCACATATTCCGAAAAAAAGCAACACGGCTGTAGCAGCGTACAAGTGGGAGACAATTGCTGCCGAGCATACATTTGAATGTAATACCCAGTCCATACATTGAACCCCACTGTCCGTTAATATTACAGGAGAAAAAGTGGTGGACTTAATAAAATAGCATGTTCAATGTTTTATTAAATATAAAAACATAGCCTACTTCGAACAGGTAGCCTAATGCATATTTTGCTTAGGCTATACGCTTATGATTGTAGCCTCGACGTCACCTTGGTTTTAATCATATTCGACATGATAAGTAAATATCAATTGGTGCCTATTTCAAGCAGTTTCCCCCAACAGAATGTTTTTCATCAAAAGATGATGATGATGATTATGACGAAAAGACATTGACTGCTGCCGCAGAAATGGATGCAGAGAATGATGTGGTAGCTACTAGTTCTCTCCCCATGTACTATTATTTACAGGCTTGTACGGAATTGTCAGTTACACTGACATTATGAGAATAATTAATATAAAAAACGATTTGCACATACTAATCCTGTTGAACAGAGCATGGATGCTATACAGTGAGATGTTCATTTAATGGCAGGTGAATTTTGCATGTGGAACTGTGAAATGTAGCTAATGTAATCTCATGTATTCCTAGTTACAAATAAATGAGTTGTACAAACTGTACCTCATGAAGAAAGTGCCAAAAACTGACCAATAGATGGTGTAGGCCTACTTAGGGTAGACGAATAAAGACTAATCTCGAATAAGATTTACTGGAACTCCAGTTACGGGAGGATGCATGGTCACAGGTGATGTTAATTGTTGGAACAATAACCTATATGGATATTAATTGTTGAATTTGCTGAATTTCTATTTTGACCAAGAGATGGTGTACTTAGGGCAGAAGAATAAAGGCTGACCTTGTAAGGCTATCAACCTGCCCCCACCTCTCATATGGTACTACGGAACTACGGAGTTACTGGATGGAGTCTCAACTTGATGGCTCTCACATCTCATTGTGTAACTTACTGTAGCATTGTCATGTTGATAAGAAAGGGTCAAGATTGTGGTGTGATTGTAGTTGTTCTTGGGTATTAAAATGAATTGTGAAGCATTTTTCTGTGGATGATTGATCTCCTGAGACCTTCTCCTCAGCTCTGGCTTTGTATCTCTGGTTTACAATAGTCATGGTAGAGTAGGCCTAGTTAACCTTCATTGATTTCATTCATTTGTAATATGATTACATGATTATATTATTTCACCTTAATTTGACCATTCTTGCTTTGATTGAACCCAAAGTCAAATAACTGCAATTGGTAGGCTATTGGCATTATTTGGTTAATGTTAATACACTGTTCAGTTTCTGATCTTCCTTCAAACCAAGGCTAGGCCTAGCCTACTCATTGTTAGATTTCTATATGTAGGCAATGAAGAAGACCATATCCTACAATTTCAATGATGTGTCTTTATTTCAGTGCCAAAAAGCTTTTGGTCAATTCTGTGTGCACGTCCACGGCGTATAACACTAGCGATGAAGACCCAAGGGCTGAGAATGTTGCTCAAATAAATTACAGATTGTGACGGGAAACGGTAACGTTAACTTAGGCATTAATCAGGGAATTAAAGCACATCAAATCGCAGTCTTAAAATCGTCTCCTGGCGTATAACTAAGCGAATTTAATTTAGTTCGAGATCGCTCGGCTGAACCAGGAAACGATATCCCATGTCTTCCAACGCTATCAAACTCAGAAAGTGGGAGGGGGATAGGTAAAACTCAGAGTATGGCATGGAACTAACCACCTAGCGAGCAGGTTAGTTTCACAGCGTAAGTTACCATGGCAACTTACCAAAAGGTTTCGTTACCTCTCTTTCTGGAACGGAAACCTCGGAGTTTGCCTGTTTTCAGGGTTAAACAACTCAGAGTTTTCACAAAACCGGCTACCTGGAATACCCCCC
>CAEFZP010005840.1:0-20190 GCA_903064625.1 Mallotus villosus | reverse complement strand
TCTCTCACATATATCTTTTTATTGGGTGTGCCACGTCATCGACGTGGCCATCCTTTGTTATCTCACATATATATTTATTATTATTTTTGCCCCCCTACTCCTCGGTCAATATTTGGACTACATAGAAAACGTCGACGTCCAAAGTTTCGTCTTGGTCTCCATTGAGTTGCTTGTATCAGAATTTACGTCCCGTTGCACAGTTTAGGACCATACAACGTTTTTGTGGCATAAAGTTGATTTTGTCGGCAAAGGGTAGACTACTCAGTTATAATAGTCTACGTCACAGCGTCGGCACATGTTAGCAACGACGCATTAGATACGACCACCTGGTACCTTATCCAGCGGATGCCTCACTATAACCCAGCTGCTGGTTCATCTGCAGCATAAATGTAATTGTCAACGGTCTTTTCAGCAGGGACATATTTTGCTAATTTACTAAAGGGTTATCTGTTGTAGCCTACCTACCAAGATAAGGGGACAGCAAAAATACTAGTCCGGCGGTGTACTTTAGCCACATTTCTTGCAGCAACTGAATGGTGAGATTCTCCGAGTCCTAGCTAGTACTGTAGGTGTTGTTGAGGATAGCGTTAGCTTGTTTTAGCCGTTAGCACTACCTCAGTTTGCAACCGGCTAACTTAGTCTACATTTACTAGTCTAGCCAGCGAAGCAAATGTCAACTATACAGAAGAACCCTACCGAAATAAACGTACGGTACTGCAAACGATTTGTTTTAAGGAGTTTTTTTTGCAACTGTCTGCTTTTGGAATGTTTAGCGTAGCTCTAGTAGCCTAGAAAGCTCTAGTCTAGCTAGCTAGCTAGCTTAGCTAACGACTGGCTGTTCGTTCGTGAAGGCGCCAAAAGTGGATGGTAATACAAATAGAAAAGGTAGCGTTAGTCTACTGTACAGTAGGCTACATTAAACAGAAAATTAAAAATGTGATAACAACGTTGTGTTTTCTTCGTGTTTGTATGAATCAATTTAAATAGTTGTATGTGCTTACTTCTTTTTGCTATGCTTGCTCAGGTAATGCTAGCTAGGCATTGAGGCGATTAATGACCAACCCAACATTCTGGGTTAAATGGTCAACCCATCTTGCTGGGTTAATTTAACCCAACGTGTGTTCTGTCCTATATATTTAACTAGCCGCTGGGTTGGAAACGATGTTTTGGAGTGTAGACAAACTGGAATAGTATAGTCCCATAGCCTACAATTGACCCTTTCAATATAGCAAAGATGGGTGTTCATTTTTTAATCCTGTATTGTGTAAAATTACATTATGCTGATGTCTTTCTAACCCAGTGCAACATGTGCCCTTGAGAGGATTACGGAGTTGAAGAAGCAGATGCTGGGCAACCAACAAGTTGTTTATATCTGAGAAGAATATATTAGAATGTACTTTCTAAGTTTCGTCCTAAACGCTGCACCTTCATGAGATTCATTTGGCCGCCTTGTCTTCCTACCTTCCTCTCATCTACAGACAGGCCAACCTCTGACTCAACATTAACCCAATTGTTTCTCATTAAATACATAGACTACATGAATTAGCGTGGTGGATAGCGAATGGGAGGTGATATGAGCGGTTGTGACACTGACACGGTAAATTCTAAAAAGTTACATTTTCCAAATATTGGTTACAAGAAATATTGAAGTCACTCATCGTTCGAATTACAGGTTCAAACATTCAAACATTCACATATCCTTTTGGTTAGTCAAGGCTATCTTTTTGTCGATTTAAATGAGTCATTTGTATATATATGTGGCCTATCAACTGGAAGCAATGTTGGTTGTATGGTTTATTACAAGTTTACTAGATTACATAAAATCAAAATGTATTTGTATAGCCCTTTTACACGCAAGCATGTCACAGAGGGCTTCACATACGCCCATAGACCTGCCTCTCAACCAACCTAAACCCTCAAGGAAGACAAGGAAAAACTCCCACAAAAACTCAATGCACATGTCAACTAATGGTTGCTCTCCAGGAATTAATAACCAGATAACGGGACGAGTTGACCAACAACCTACACAAATGTTCTTTGCTGTCTAAAAGCAATGTAAAAACACTGAGTGGTTGATATCAGTAAACACAGTGAGACTATGGGCAGCTGGGGCAGCCACAAGCACACCCTCACAATTTCCCCAGAAATTGTATGCTCTCTAGTTATTATTATTTTTGCCCCTCTAAGCCTCGGTCAATATTTAGACTACAAAACGTCTGTGTCAAAAGTTTCGTCTTGGTCCCGATTGAGTTGCTTGTATTTTTATCTACGTTCCGTTGTACAGTTTAGGAGGATACAACGTTTTTGTGGGAAAAAGTGTCTTTTGTCAACGAAGGGTACTCAGTTCTAGCTTACGTCACTACGTCAGAACACGTTAGCAACAGTAGCGGCAGGTAATTTTTTTTTGCGCAGTTGGGCGGTGCGGTTGAAATAGCACTCCACAATGAGAAGAAAAGAGTTTGAGTAGAATTAGAAGAGTACATTACTCACTGAACAACCAGCTAACCAGCTCCGGTTAGCATACAGGCTTGAGGAGAAGCTACGGGTGTACATCCCCATCTCCTTTGCTAGCTATGTTGCTCTTGTAGATACGTGAGATTTATATGGGATGTGAGGGAATGATAAAGGTCTCTGATTCGACGAATAGTCCCGTTGAAATAAGAAACTATGTCACTGGTTAGGGCGCAACATTTTAAAAACTTGCGTGCGTGTTCGGGGCGGGGTAAAATGGTAATTCACGTACGCACACTTGTGGGTAATCTGTGATTTATAAAGGGAACATTGTTTACAGGTGTGCGTACGCACGGTTTTATAAATGAGAACCCTGATCTGTTATTCTTTATCAAGCCGTTGGCTGATGGCTTTGGAAAGGCAGGGCAATAAAATGATAAAAGAAAGCAAGTTCAAAATACAGGCTCACCCTTGTCTTTACCACTCCTGTTTGTCTCTCTCTCTCCGACAATTGGGTTCTTTAACACTGGAGCCACGACAATGCTGCCACCCTGAGCTTTGTTGGAGGACAGTTGAGTAGCTGCTTCATACACACACACACACACACACATTACTTGTGACACAAATATTTCCAACAATATTTCTCTCTAAGCTCTCTGCGGCTCATATACATATACTGCATATATCTTTTACCATGACAATCTATTTCATAATTATCATTTCTTATGTACCATGACATTCTATTTCATCATGATCATTTCTTATGTACCATGACAGTCTATTTCATCATGATCATTTCTTATGTACCATGACAGTCTATTTCATCATGATCATTTCTTATGTACCATGACAGTCTATTTCATCATGATCATTGCTGGAAACAGCCCGGGGTAAACATCTGGGGATACTTCAACTTTGTGTTATTGTTACCCCAGAAACTTGGGATCGATGTACACACCTAGGAGGGGATAAGAACCGAGAGTAACAGGTCTAGCAGACATAGCCAGGAAAGTAAGGAGACAGATGGAGGCCTCATTAAGGATGACGTATGTTGGTTAGAAAGAAGAGCTAGGGTTTGAGGAGAAAAGGGAACACAGAGAGGGGTTTTGAGCGGGCAGTAGAGATCATGAGTGCGCACGCATATTGGCTTTATTGAAGACAGGTTGGCCTTGGACAACTGTGGGAAGAACCTTCTAGAACATTGTGAAATCTTCACATGTAGGGCGGGAGATTTTCTTCATATTTGGGTGAATAATAGATTGTGGGGTGGAAGTGATTGCCTTTTTGTGTTTCATGTACCGCTGCTGCAAGGCTGAATAAAACCATTAAGCCACCTTGACTTTGAAAGATAGTGTGTCTCCGACTCTATTTTTGATCTATCCTTCTGAAGAAGAAAAACCTTCCACAGATATAAATGGAAAAACTGGAGATTGTAAATATGGCTTTCAGTCCCATTTGTGGTCAGACCAGAGATACTGATATGAAGAGATACAGCAGTACATCACTGTTCTTCATGCTTTGTAACAACCATGTACATGTGACAACCCCATCAACTCAGTATGACGTCAAGATATCAAGGACTTTATCAGTGTTCTAATAACAGCTGAACAAGAAGAGACATTCCTGAACATGCTCCTGTCCTGACAGTGCAGTTAAATCCACTCTGCAGGAATCCTTCTGACAGTTCCACCACGCTGCACAACTGTTCTACCATGACAGTAGTGCTTCAACATCATAACATAATGATAAACTGGATATTACTTACCCTTCTCTCTCTCAAGACGAAAATCTGTAAATGAAGTGAGATGAGAGACAGTGAGAATCAGACATATGAACACCAGAAACTGAACAAGAACTTGGATCTATAGTGACCAGCTGAACCAGGATCCTACCACTACCTACTGTACTCTAGTGACTGTTCATCAGAAGTCTTTTGTTAACAGTTGTAATTTAATACCACTTTACATCTTACCTTAAGACCACTCTGCAGTGGCAACTGATGTATAATCTGAGTTTACAATGAGTCAGATGATGTTTAAAATGTACAATATTATCTGATGAGAACATACACTGACCATCTCAAAACATTAACCTTTTAAGAACATGTTAACCTTTCTATACATGCTCGTGTCCTGACAGTGCAGTTAAATCCACTCTGCAGGAATCCTTCTGACAGTTCCACCACGCTGCACAGCTGTTCTACCATGACAGTGGTGCTTCAACATCATAACATAGTGATAAACTGGATATTACTTACAATTCATGAGCGTTTCTGTAAATTAAGTGAGATGAGAGACAGTGAGAATCAGACATATGAACACCAGAATCTGAACAAGAACTTGGATCTATAGTGACCATCTGAACCAGGATCCTACCACTACCTACTCTACTCTAGTGACTGTTCATCAGAAGTCTTTTGTTAACAGTTGTAATTTAACACCACTTTACAGCTTACCTTAAAACCACTCTGCAGTAGCAACTGATGTATAATATGAATTTACAATGAGTCAGATGGTGTTTTAAATGTACAATATTATCTGAAAAGAACATACACTGATCATCTCAAAACATTAGCTTTTTAAGAATATGTTAACCTTTCTATAAATGCTCCTGTCCAGTTAAATCCACTCTGCAGGAATCCTTCTGACAGTTCCACCACGCTGCACAGCTGTTCTACCATGACAGTTGTGCTTCAACATCATCACATAGTGATAAACTGGATATCACTTACCATTCTCCTCAACGAGCAGACCTGTAAATGAAGTGAGATGAGAGACAGTGAGAACATCAGACATATGAACACCAGAATCTGAACAAGAACTTGGATCTATAGTGACCAGCTGTAAGCGCACCCTACCACTACCTACTGTACTCTAGTGATGAGAAACACAAGGAGTATTAGATGTAAAGACATCTGGAGATTATAAATATAGTTTTTCTGTCCTGACAGTGCAGTTAAATCCACTCTGCAGGAATCCTTCTGACAGTTCCACCACACTGCACAGCTGTTCTACCATGACAGTTGTGCTTCAACATCATCAGATAGTGATAAACTGGATATTACTTACTGTTCTTTATCTTAACATGATCTGTAAATTAAGTGAGATGAGAGACAGTGAGAATCAGACATATGAACACCAGAATCTGAACAAAAACTTGGATCTATAGTGACCAGCTGAACCAGGATCCTACCACTACCTACTCTCCCTCTGATGACGACACTAAACAGTCCTGACCCTACTCGTCAGTCAAGAACTATCAGTGTGAACAGTAGGGGGCAGCACAGCACAGAGATATGAATGGAAGACTGGAGATTGTAAATAAGGCTTTTTGTCCCATTTGTGGTCAGACCAGAGATACTGATATGAAGAGATACAGCAGTACATCACTGTTCTTCATGCTTTGTAACATCCATGTACATGTGACAACCCCTTCAACTCTGTATGACATCAAGATATCAAGGTCTTTATCAGTGTTCTAATAACAGCTTGTCGGAAAATGTAAGGTTGTAAACCCTCTACAGGAATCCTTCTGACAGTTCCACCACACTGCACAACTCTCCTACCATGACAGTTGTGCGTCAACATCATCATATAATGATAAACTGGATATCACTTACCATTCTCAGCCTCGAGCTGAACTGTAAATGAAGTGAGATGAGAGACAGTGAGAACAGAACACCAGAATCTGAATAATAACTTGGATCTATAGTGAGCAACTGTAAGGGCACCCTTCCACCACATATTGTACTCTAGTGAAGAGAAGCACATGGAGTATTAAAAGTAAAGACATCTGGAGATTATAAGTATATAGTTTTTCTGTCCTGACAGTGCAGTTAACTCCACTCTGCAGGGATCGCTCTGAGAGTTGCACCACACTGCACAGCTGTTTTACCATGACAGTTGTGCTTCAACATCATCAGATAGTGATAAACTGGATATCACTTACCATTCTCATCCTCAAGACGACCTGTAAATGAAGTGAGATAAGAGACAGTGAGAACATCAGACAAATGAACACCAGAATCTGAACAAGAACTTGGATCTATAGTGACCAGCTGAACCAGGATCCTACCACTACCTACTCTCCCTCTGATGACGACACTAAACAGTCCTGACCCTACTCGTCAGTCAAGAACTATCAGTGTGAACAGTAGGGGGCAGCACAGCACAGAGATATGAATGGAAAGACTGGAGATTGTAAATAAGGCTTTTTGTCCCATTTGTGGTCAGACCAGAGATACTGATATGAAGAGATACAGCAGTACATCACTGTTCTTCATTCTTTGTAACAACCATGTACATGTGACAACCCCTTCAACTCTGTATGACATCAAGATATCAAGGTCTTTATCAGTGTTCTAATAACAGCTGAACAAGAAGAGACATTCCTGAACATGCTCCTGTCCTGACAGTGCAGTTAAATCCACTCTGCAGGAATCCTTCTGACAGTTCCACCACGCTGCACAACTGCTCTACCATGAGAGTGGTGCTTCAACATCATAACATAATGATAAACTGGATATTACTTACCCTTCTCTCTCTCAAGACGATCTGTAAATGAAGTGAGATGAGAGACAGTGAGAATCAGACATATGAACACCAGAATCTGAACAAGAACTTGGATCTATAGTGACCAGCTGAACCAGGATCCTACCACTACCTACTGTACTCTAGTGACTGTTCATCAGAAGTCTTTTGTTAACAGTTGTAATTTAATACCACTTTACATCTTACCTTAAGACCACTCTGCAGTGGCAACTGATGTATAATCTGAGTTTACAATGAGTCAGATGATGTTTAAAATGTACAATTTTATCTGATAAGAACATATACTGACCATCTCAAAACATTAACCTTTTAAGAACATGTTAACCTTTCTATACATGCTCCTGTCCTGACAGTGCAGTTAAATCCACTCTGCAGGAATCCTTCTGACAGTTCCACCACGCTGCACAACTGTTCTACCATGACAGTAGTGCTTCAACATCATAACATAATGATAAACTGGATATTACTTACCCTTCTCTCTCTCAAGACGAAAATCTGTAAATGAAGTGAGATGAGAGACAGTGAGAATCAGACATATGAACACCAGAAACTGAACAAGAACTTGGATCTATAGTGACCAGCTGAACCAGGATCCTACCACTACCTACTGTACTCTAGTGACTGTTCATCAGAAGTCTTTTGTTAACAGTTGTAATTTAATACCACTTTACATCTTACCTTAAGACCACTCTGCAGTGGCAACTGATGTATAATCTGAGTTTACAATGAGTCAGATGATGTTTAAAATGTACAATATTATCTGATGAGAACATACACTGACCATCTCAAAACATTAACCTTTTAAGAACATGTTAACCTTTCTATACATGCTCGTGTCCTGACAGTGCAGTTAAATCCACTCTGCAGGAATCCTTCTGACAGTTCCACCACGCTGCACAGCTGTTCTACCATGACAGTGGTGCTTCAACATCATAACATAGTGATAAACTGGATATTACTTACAATTCATGAGCGTTTCTGTAAATTAAGTGAGATGAGAGACAGTGAGAATCAGACATATGAACACCAGAATCTGAACAAGAACTTGGATCTATAGTGACCATCTGAACCAGGATCCTACCACTACCTACTCTACTCTAGTGACTGTTCATCAGAAGTCTTTTGTTAACAGTTGTAATTTAACACCACTTTACAGCTTACCTTAAAACCACTCTGCAGTAGCAACTGATGTATAATATGAATTTACAATGAGTCAGATGGTGTTTTAAATGTACAATATTATCTGAAAAGAACATACACTGATCATCTCAAAACATTAGCTTTTTAAGAATATGTTAACCTTTCTATAAATGCTCCTGTCCAGTTAAATCCACTCTGCAGGAATCCTTCTGACAGTTCCACCACGCTGCACAGCTGTTCTACCATGACAGTTGTGCTTCAACATCATCACATAGTGATAAACTGGATATCACTTACCATTCTCCTCAACGAGCAGACCTGTAAATGAAGTGAGATGAGAGACAGTGAGAACATCAGACATATGAACACCAGAATCTGAACAAGAACTTGGATCTATAGTGACCAGCTGTAAGCGCACCCTACCACTACCTACTGTACTCTAGTGATGAGAAACACAAGGAGTATTAGATGTAAAGACATCTGGAGATTATAAATATAGTTTTTCTGTCCTGACAGTGCAGTTAAATCCACTCTGCAGGAATCCTTCTGACAGTTCCACCACACTGCACAGCTGTTCTACCATGACAGTTGTGCTTCAACATCATCAGATAGTGATAAACTGGATATTACTTACTGTTCTTTATCTTAACATGATCTGTAAATTAAGTGAGATGAGAGACAGTGAGAATCAGACATATGAACACCAGAATCTGAACAAAAACTTGGATCTATAGTGACCAGCTGAACCAGGATCCTACCACTACCTACTCTCCCTCTGATGACGACACTAAACAGTCCTGACCCTACTCGTCAGTCAAGAACTATCAGTGTGAACAGTAGGGGGCAGCACAGCACAGAGATATGAATGGAAGACTGGAGATTGTAAATAAGGCTTTTTGTCCCATTTGTGGTCAGACCAGAGATACTGATATGAAGAGATACAGCAGTACATCACTGTTCTTCATGCTTTGTAACATCCATGTACATGTGACAACCCCTTCAACTCTGTATGACATCAAGATATCAAGGTCTTTATCAGTGTTCTAATAACAGCTTGTCGGAAAATGTAAGGTTGTAAACCCTCTACAGGAATCCTTCTGACAGTTCCACCACACTGCACAACTCTCCTACCATGACAGTTGTGCGTCAACATCATCATATAATGATAAACTGGATATCACTTACCATTCTCAGCCTCGAGCTGAACTGTAAATGAAGTGAGATGAGAGACAGTGAGAACAGAACACCAGAATCTGAATAATAACTTGGATCTATAGTGAGCAACTGTAAGGGCACCCTTCCACCACATATTGTACTCTAGTGAAGAGAAGCACATGGAGTATTAAAAGTAAAGACATCTGGAGATTATAAGTATATAGTTTTTCTGTCCTGACAGTGCAGTTAACTCCACTCTGCAGGGATCGCTCTGAGAGTTGCACCACACTGCACAGCTGTTTTACCATGACAGTTGTGCTTCAACATCATCAGATAGTGATAAACTGGATATCACTTACCATTCTCATCCTCAAGACGACCTGTAAATGAAGTGAGATAAGAGACAGTGAGAACATCAGACAAATGAACACCAGAATCTGAACAAGAACTTGGATCTATAGTGACCAGCTGAACCAGGATCCTACCACTACCTACTCTCCCTCTGATGACGACACTAAACAGTCCTGACCCTACTCGTCAGTCAAGAACTATCAGTGTGAACAGTAGGGGGCAGCACAGCACAGAGATATGAATGGAAAGACTGGAGATTGTAAATAAGGCTTTTTGTCCCATTTGTGGTCAGACCAGAGATACTGATATGAAGAGATACAGCAGTACATCACTGTTCTTCATTCTTTGTAACAACCATGTACATGTGACAACCCCTTCAACTCTGTATGACATCAAGATATCAAGGTCTTTATCAGTGTTCTAATAACAGCTGAACAAGAAGAGACATTCCTGAACATGCTCCTGTCCTGACAGTGCAGTTAAATCCACTCTGCAGGAATCCTTCTGACAGTTCCACCACGCTGCACAACTGCTCTACCATGAGAGTGGTGCTTCAACATCATAACATAATGATAAACTGGATATTACTTACCCTTCTCTCTCTCAAGACGATCTGTAAATGAAGTGAGATGAGAGACAGTGAGAATCAGACATATGAACACCAGAATCTGAACAAGAACTTGGATCTATAGTGACCAGCTGAACCAGGATCCTACCACTACCTACTGTACTCTAGTGACTGTTCATCAGAAGTCTTTTGTTAACAGTTGTAATTTAACACCACTTTACATCTTATCTTAAAACCACTCTGCAGTAGCAAATGATATATAATCTGAGTTTACAATGAGTCAGATGGTGTTTTAAATGTACAATTTTATCTGATAAGAACATATACTGACCATCTCAAAACATTTAAACTTTTAAGAACTTGTTAACCTTACAATACTGGATATTACTTACCATTCATGAGCGTTTCTGTAATGAAATGAGATAAGAGACAGTGAGAATCAGACATATAAACACCAGAATCTGAACAAGAACTTGGATCTATAGTGACCAGCTGAACCAGGATCCTACCACTACCTACTCTCCCTCTGATGACGACACTAAACAGTCCTGACCCTACTCGTCAGTCAAGAACTATCAGTGTGAACAGTAGGGGGCAGCACAGCACAGAGATATGAATGGAAAGACTGGAGATTGTAAATAAGGCTTTTTGTCCCATTTGTGGTCAGACCAGAGATACTGATATGAAGAGATACAGCAGTACATCACTGTTCTTCATGCTTTGTAACAACCATGTACATGTGACAACCCCTTCAACTCTGTATGACATCAAGATATCAAGGTCTTTATCAGTGTTCTAATAACAGCTGAACAAGAGGAGTTTTACATTTACATTATTATCTGATAAGAACATATACTGACCATCTCAAAACATTAGCCTTTTAAGAACATGTTAACCTTTCTATACATGCTCCTGTCCTGATAGTGAAGTCACTTTCCTCTGCAGACTAATAGTGGTTATTACCTTTCTGGGCCTTGATAAGCTTCACTGCAAAGGAAACACAGAGGTGGGAGAACACAACCATGAGAACACAACAGCTGATCACATATACAACATGACTCTGTAGAGGTCACATATAGAATATGACTCTGTAGAGAACACATATAGAACATGACTCTGTAGAGGTCACATATAGAACATGACTCTGTAGAGGTGAGATATAGAACATGACTCTGTAGAGGTCACATATAGAATATGACTCTGTAGAGAACACATATAGAACATGACTCTGTAGAGGTGAGATATAGAACATGACTCTGTAGAGGTCACATATAGAATATGACTCTGTAGAGAACACATATAGAACATGACTCTGTAGAGGTCACATATAGAATATGACTCTGTAGAGAACACATATAGAACATGACTCTGTAGAGGTCAGATATAAAACATGACTCTGTAGAGGTCACATATAGAATATGACTCTGTAGAGAACACATATAGAACATGACTCTGTAGAGGTCAGATATAGAACATGACTCTGTAGAGGTCAGATATAGAACATGACTCTGTAGAGGTCAGATATAGAACATGACTCTGTAGAGGTCAGATATAGAACATGACTCGGTAGAGGTCAGATATAGAACATGACTCTGTAGAGGTCACAAATAGAATATGACTCTGTAGAGGTCACATATAGAATATGACTCTGTAGAGGTCACAAATACAATATGACTCTGTAGAGAACACATATAGAACATGACTCTGTAGAGGTCAGATATAGAACATGACTCTGTAGAGGTCACATATAGAATATGACTCTGTAGAGGTCACAAATAGAATATGACTCTGTAGAGAACACATATAGAACATGACTCTGTAGAGGTCAGATATAGAACATGACTCTGTAGAGGTCACATATAGAACATGACTCTGTAGAGGTCACAAATAGAATATGACTCTGTAGAGAACACATATAGAACATGACTCTGTAGAGGTCAGATATAGAACATGACTCTGTAGAGGTCAGATATAGAACATGACTCTGTAGAGGTCACAAATAGAACATGACTCTGTAGAGGTCAGATATAGAACATGACTCTGTAGAGGTCACAAATAGAATATGACTCTGTAGAGGTCAGATATAGAACATGACTCTGTAGAGGTCACAAATAGAACATGACTCTGTAGAGGTCACATATAGAACATGACTCTGTAGAGGTCACATATAGAACATGACTCTGTAGAGGTCAGATATAGAACATGACTCTGTAGAGGTCACATATAGAACATGACTCTGTAGAGGTCAGACATAGAACATGACTCTGTAGAGGTCAGATATAGAACATGACTCTGTAGAGGTCACAAATAGAACATGACTCTGTAGAGGTCACATATAGAACATGACTCTGTAGAGGTCAGATATAGAACATGACTCTGTAGAGGTCACATATAGAACATGACTCTGTAGAGGTCAGATATAGAACATGACTCGGTAGAGGTCAGATATAGAACATGACTCTGTAGAGGTCACAAATAGAATATGACTCTGTAGAGGTCAGATATAGAACATGACTCTGTAGAGGTCACAAATAGAACATGACTCTGTAGAGGTCACATATAGAACATGACTCTGTAGAGGTCACATATAGAACATGACTCTGTAGAGGTCAGATATAGAACATGACTCTGTAGAGGTCAGATATAGAACATGACTCTGTAGAGGTCACATATAGAACATGACTCTGTAGAGGTCAGATATAGAACATGACTCTGTAGAGGTCACATATAGAACATGACTCTGTAGAGGTCACATATAGAACATGACTCTGTAGAGGTCACATATAGAACATGACTCTGTAGAGGTCAGATATAGAACATGACTCTGTAGAGGTCACAAATAGAATATGACTCTGTAGAGGTCAGATCAGATATAGAATATGACTCTGTAGATGTCGCATATAGAATATGACTCTGTAGAGGTCAGATCAGATATAGAATATGACTCTGTAGAGGTCACATATAGAACATGACTCTGTAGAGGTCAGATATAGAACATGACTCTGTAGAGGTCAGATATAGAACATGACTCTGTAGAGGTCACATATAGAACATGACTCTGTAGAGGTCAGATATAGAACATGACTCTGTAGAGGTCACATATAGAACATGACTCTGTAGAGGTCACATATAGAACATGACTCTGTAGAGGTCACATATAGAACATGACTCTGTAGAGGTCAGATATAGAACATGACTCTGTAGAGGTCACAAATAGAATATGACTCTGTAGAGGTCAGATCAGATATAGAATATGACTCTGTAGATGTCGCATATAGAATATGACTCTGTAGAGGTCAGATCAGATATAGAACATGAATCGACTCATGGATAACGTACACGTAGGATTTGCAAGATTTGACTAATGACATGACTATGAAGAATAATTGAACGGAACATGTCTGTCAATCTTTTATTCCTCCATCATTTACCTTTATGTGTATGTCTCTTCACCAGGACACAGATGG
Organism: Mallotus villosus; assembly: GCA_903064625.1. NCBI lineage: Eukaryota > Metazoa > Chordata > Actinopteri > Osmeriformes > Salangidae > Mallotus > Mallotus villosus. The sequence goes on along the minus strand of CAEFZP010005840.1, from coordinate 6,508 downwards.
CCACAGATAATCCCACGACAGAGACACCAAACAACAGAGCAAACACCACAGCCAAGGGCACTTTCCATGAGTGATCTTGATAGAACAGCTCATCTGAAACATGCATGTTTAAAGCAGTGCTATTATTTTACAATTGTTTATACCTATTGCTGCCATGTCTGTCTATCACTATGTATATATTGGTTTTGAAGTGTGTAATATTCTCCTTTTTGTTGTGGTGGTTGTGTGATGTTGTTGTCCTTCCTCTCTTATTCATTAGTAGAAATTCTCACGTTCCCAGAAAATCCCAAACCTTGTGGATTCTCAGAGGAAGATGTGAGGCTGAATAACTCACCAGGAACATGAATCCTTGCCGTCTCATCTCGCTTCATGTATTTCTGTTTCACTCTACAGTTAAAGAGGTTTCTATCTGTCTTCTGAACAGTGACCCTCAGTCTGAGTGTGTAGAGTCCCTCAGAGTCTGTGGTCGTCTCTGGAGGATCAGCAGAGAGAGAGACTCCTTCACTGTCCCGCCACACCATGTCTGGTTCAGGGTACCAGCCTTGTGTTTCACACACCAGAACCATCCCTGCCCCTCTGTGTCCCTCAATGGAGACCACTGGCTGAGATCCCACAGCTACAAACACACAGATACAGATTCAATCATGTTATTAGAAGCATGGCCTTGGTTTAGGCACAATGGCAAGTAAAACAAAAATTGACTTGAAAACTAAATTCACCTTTAACATGGACTTCAATGTTGGAATCATCATACCATTCCAATTTAGGTGACCCAACAAAACATTTGTAAGTTCCTTCATCAGTGCCTCTAACCCAGAGCAGCTTCAAGGAGGTGTTGCCCGTCTTCAGTTCCTCCTTAAAAAGAGCTGTTCTGGTCCTGAAGGAGGGATTCTGATTTTCATTGTCATCTCTGCCGTCTTTGTAAAGATGGATGTTGCGTTGGTATCTGTCTACTGAGAGTTTCAACCACTCCACCGTCCAGCCCTCAGCATTGATACTGGGGTGGACGTAGCACGGCAGAACTAGACTTTCACCAGCCACAGCAGTGATTTGATGAACTGAAGTAAGGACCTTATGAGTAACTGAAGAGAAGAGAACAGATAAAGAGTGAATCTCAGAGGACAAACATCCTCTCTCCTCAACTTGCTCTGGTCTGATGGAAGCCTGCAATCTAGTTGATCTGCATCACTTTAAACTGTATGACTATTATAGTGTACCTAAGAGACAAAAATTTACAGATAGCTAAATGGTAAAACACATATCTCCATGACAGTGATTTGTTTACCGCAGTCTGCTGTGTGGAGCAGTAGGAGAATCCTCCAGAACACACAGCCAGGCAGGTTCAGCATCATTCCTGAGGACAACATCCTGAACACACAGCCAGGCAGGGTCAGCATCTTTCCTGAGGACAACATCCTGAACACACAGCCAGGCAGGTTCAACCTTTGAGCCACTCACTCAAATGTCTTTTTCATAAACTTTCATGGTCAATACATCCAGGGATGGACAAAATTATTTAAAAATAAGATACCAAAAACCCTCAATTGTAAGTGTATCAAAATAAACAAAATAACAGCAGCCACAAAATGTATACAAATAAAATGACTGTATTTTTACTTATCTACCGGCCTATAGACCAATTCAATGTTTGTAAACATTCAGGATGCGCGCGCAATGTGGCTGCAGAAAACCGGGAAAGGATAGCATTTAAAACGGCAAAAGGACCACACAGATAATACAAATAGTTAGATTTAAAAAGACCCCAAAATTCAGAGGAGGACAGCCTTGAAGAGAGAAAGCGATTCCCCATTGATCTGTTGCATCAGAATTTTAAATTGGGTCACGAAAGTCTTGACATTTGAGTGAGAAATTGTCGCCCGGTACAGACCACATATACGAGCGGCAGCCATGTCTTCGCGTTATGTCACAAAGTTCATAATTTTACAGTCAATTCAACGTATAAAAAGTCGAGCAGGGCAGCTTTCAAGAGATATGGGAATTCTGCTTTTAGCCAGCGGGTCCGATTATTTTTGTGATTTGTTTAAACTGGCAATTTGAGTGAGACTGCGTCCCCATTACACTGTTTTGACGTTAGCCTCAGTCAGTCAGACTCGTCGCTCATTGGCAGTGTGCACAATGTTGTATTTCACTCCATTCTACACCAGAAACGTCAGAGAGGACTGCTTAACGTAGATACGAGCCTGCTGAAGATAGCCAGCATATTGGATTTCTTTAACCAAGCCTGTTTCATTCCTAATTTTCCTGAGAAAGCGACATCTGTTAGCCAGGCTAGTTTTGCCCGATCACTTGGTCAGGCTATTTAAAGGTATCGGGGTCAAGTGACTTTTGTGCATTGACAAGTGAAGCGTAAATGTACTTGTCCAAAGGACAAGTGCCTCAAAAAGTTAATGTCAAGCTCTGTAATCCAGTGAACAGAGATATATGATGACCTGATCGACACTGCAAGCGTATTATACCCGGGAGAAGTTCGTCTTTTGCAACCGACACGCGCAATTGAGCCAGCTTGACAGTCGTGTGACGTAGGGTCAAAATTGTTCTATTTGATCTATTGCTTCATCAGTACACAGTAGTATTCAGTTGATTTACCGTGAGACACGAGCGGCGAGAAGAGCAACGGACAAGTTGGCGGCGATAAGAGAGGTCTGGGATATGTGGGTCGAGGGATTACCTCGCCTCTACGACCCATAACACGAAGTGACCGTGGATGAACAACTGGGCAGCCACCTGGGCATCACTCAGAGTCCCTACAGCCACTCTGAAGATGATGGGACGTTGGTCTTCATAGGCGTATGAGTGCTATGTACGCCCCAATGCCGTGGACATTGTGCAAGCCCAGAGGTCCATGAGTTTGCTTTGACGAACCGTTGCGGCCATGTGGTCTCAATAAATGAGTTGCATTGCATATGGTGGTTGGGTCGGCTTCAGATGCCCTGAATGCGCCTCGCTTACATCATTGGGGTCGCCGACGGGCGCTAGAGGAATGGGTCTCTAGAGACAGCTGTAACTCTGCCCTGTATGAATGAGAGGCTTCCAGATCACAAGCATTAGAATGTCTCCGTAGATCTTGGCTAGGCACTGGTGATCCGCAGACGTGCTCTGATTTGGTAGCAATCGATCAGAATCCAGCGTCCGAGTCAAGATATCTGCGGAGACACCCTGGATACCGGCCAGGGAACAGCAGTTGCTCTGATGACACTAGTCATTTACACTAGATAACATATCTTCATGTTCCAGCGTACTTGCTGCCTTTGTGTACATCCTGATGGGTTCGTTGACGGGCGGCTCTCTAGAGGTAGCTATCTGCCCTAGGTCGGATGAGAAGGGGTACCGGGGAGATGGTCGTTGTATTCGGCTAGTCGCAGGTTCAACTCCCGTCCAGCACCGGGTCTGGACGGGATGTGCGCGTGGGACGGCTAGGTAAACCGCACATCAGATGGTATGTAACATGACGGATATGCACACATAGTCTTAGTCATCATTAATGCTAGCATGGCCCGCGCATCCAGGAAACGCTCGTTTTCGCACTAGTGGGATATCAGGGGTCCTCCTGTAACTCAGGAGCAGCGGCGCTCCGCTCTACACATAGTCTGGCGGAGTGGTGGCGTGTTGGGAGATTTGATCTCTATTGCTCCCTGCCTCACATGTCATGTATGTATGTGTTGCATCGAGGAGGCAGGAAGTGCTTCCCTTAGATCATCCACTCCGTCAAAGTTAAATCTACATGTCCATGTCATGTAACAATAAATGCTCAAATCTAATACGTGATTGTCTTGACTGAACTTCGATGCCACAGCTAAACTTTATGTCAAAAGAAACGTTCTAATTTCCGGCGCTAATATCAAACTTGTGTACGTTTTGGGGGGCATATTTTTGTATCCACCACCTGGGGGGTATTCCATCAACGTCGCTAACGCAAGTCTGGCTAAAACGAATAAGTCTCACTTGGGTAAACGTCAACTCAGACTTAGGCCTCAAGCCGTTCCACTAACGTTCCGTTCCACTAACAGGCAACGCTAACTCAAGCTAGACCTCAATAAGCTTAGACTGTGCAGCCCAGATAAAGCGATCGTCGAAAAGAGGAGTTATGTCGCAAAAAGCAAAGCGTAAACCAGCAGAGTGGTGTTGTTTCAGCAGCGTAAATAGATGTTTTGAGTTTTTTTGGAGTTGTCCCCAAAAAGGGTTGCCGCAATTAACATGACACGGGAGACAACTTGTCAAACCATTACGACCGTTAAAAAGCGTAAATTGTAGACACACCAAATTAACATGTATGCATTCAGTGATTTACTGATAATTAGCGTAATTTGATGAGCTGTTTGAAACCGTTCTGACAGTAGGCTGGCCTATGGCCGATATTCTTAACCGGAGATTGAGAATATAACCCAAAAAAGAACGTGGCAGCAATAGAAAATTGTAGGATAAAATGCAAAACACTGAAGAAGGCGGTTAATTTAACTTGTTTAATAATGTTTTTGTCTTCACATCTTGAACACAATTAATACATTACTTCAAAATAACTTTGCCGCACGCATTTATTAAGATATAAAGAACGGATAGGCCTACGCCATAAGCGAATGTAAATTGTCTAGACGCTGCTTAGTTTCTAAGGCCTTATTTGATGTCACTTAACCAATGGCTTTTGAAAACAGTTAACGCTAAAGTGACATCATAACTTGTTTATTTAAATTTATATATTTGTTGGAGATGAAGTAAACACGTAAATCGTTCATGTATGCACTTCAAAAAGTCTTAATTTACGTTTCCGAAGTTGAACAGTGTTTTGCGCGCAGGAATTTACTCGACGGAACTGTCTTTTGAGATTCTGTTTCCGCTTGTTTGAAATTCTTTGCAACACATTTTAGTTTAGCTTGACTTTTAGCCTGACACGGAGCAGTCTAGTTCCGAAGTATAAGTTACCTTGGTTACGTAGCTTGAACTAAAATAAGCCACCTTAATGGAACGGAACTCTCGCTAAAGTAAGTGAGACTTGGCGAAATAAGTCTCGCTTTTCCTTAATCGACGTTGATGGAATACCCCCCTGGCTGTCTTCACAATAGTCATGTCGTCAAAACAATGCCCTCCTTCTGATTTTTGGTTTATAATTGACCGAACTATCAAATTACGAAAATACTATTAATTATACTAACTAATACTAATAATATGTCGCTTTCTAACATGGCTGCCGCCTAAAACTAGGCGGTCTCACGGGCGACCCGCACTCGCTCAAATGACAAAGACTTTCATCAAGTGACTTCATTAGGCTCAGTATTCCGAAAGTCCCACAGTGTTTGGTCATAATTCCTTTCATTTTGCCGCTGCAAATGACTGGCACTCACTTCAAAACACACTCAAACTAACAGCTCTTACCTCTCTTAACATGTTCAAACTAAAGTTGAAAGGAATCATAGTTAACTGCTGTACCTGCTGATCGGCCCTTGCTTCTCTCGCTCTCTTTCGCTTTCTCTTGCTTTGCTCGCTCTCGCTCTCTCTTGCTCTCTCTCGTTCTCATTTTTATAAAGAAAATCCAGTAGACCTAATCTGCTTTTTATTTATTTATTTATATTATTTATTTCATTGTTTATTTTGGTGTATAGTGTTATTCATGTGTGTTTTTGCCTTTTCCTCATGTGTTTGTCATACTGTTTTGTATCTGTGTTGGGTGTGCCACTTGTGTGGACTGTGCTTGCCTCCTGGACAGGTCATCATTGGTTCTCAATTGATTTTACCTGGATAAATAAAGGTCAAATAAAACATTTAAAAAAATTCACGACCTAAATCAAAAATCCGAGATTTCATTTCCACTCAAAATTGCTTTCTCAACCAAGCCAAATGGTTGGGATTTTTTGAGGGTGGTATTTTACACTCATAATCCAAACTCCAATTAGCGTGCTAGAACGTCTCTATCACGTTGTATCCATGCGTCGTTGCTAACGTGATTAGACGTAGTGACGTAGGCTAGAACTGAGTACCCTTCGGTGACGAAAGACACTTTTCGCCACAAAAACGTTGTATCCTCTTTATTTCTGGACATACTTTCCACAACCGAAGTGTGTTACACAATGCTGTTAGATCGCCTATACTCGTGCATTGCTCTTGGTACCCAAAATGTCCTGCGGCAAGCTGAAAAGCTACTAAGTTAAGTGCATTAGCTTAGTTAAATAAGCATTGTTTGGAGTTCTATTGTTGTGTTCGTTTTGTTTTGATATGTGTAATGCTATGGTCTATAGTTTAGATAATTTGAGTGTTCACCCTGATTGAGAATGTTCATTGAATCATTGTGTGTGAGAAACTATTTAATCGTTATGCCTAACTTTGCCTGGGCAACGGTAATGTTGTTTATAAAATGTGCGGCTTATTTTCTAGTGCGGCTTGTACTCCCATTTACAAACACAAAGTGCTCATTCTGGGGGGGGGCGTGGTTTATTTTCCGTAAAATAAGACTGTCGGGTGGAGAAGAGCTGAAGGGAGACACAGGTGGAGGTAGTCA
>CAEFZP010005839.1:0-37209 GCA_903064625.1 Mallotus villosus | reverse complement strand
CTGCAGCGACGCGAATCACTTGCCATCGCTCGCCTTCCCACAGTTCACCACGCTCGGGGGCGGATTAATGTAGAATTGTAGATCTCTAAAGTTACTGTTGTAGTTGTCATGGCCAAGTGTGCAGACTTGGGTTTACGTACTCGCAACATCGATCAAAATACAACTTGTATACAAAATACAAAACTGTTTAATAGACATACATGTTGACATGTGTAAAAATGTTTTATTATATTACTCATATATATATATATTATAAGTCTCTGCTAATCTGTCGATACAACTAGGGAGTTCCAGCCGGGCTAACTAGCTAGTTACCACAGAACGAAGTTACGTAATGTACGAGACTGAATTTGAAAGTACAAAAAACCCACCAGCAAGCAATTCGCCTGGCTCCATTGAAAATGAATGGAAAATATGTTGTCGCTCGCATCGCGTCGCTGCAGTGTGAAGTTAGGCGGCAGCCATGCTAGAAAGAGTCAGTATTTTCGTAATTTGATAGTTCGGTCAATTCTGAACCAAAAAACAGAAGGAGGGCAATGTTATAACTATATTACTATTGTGAGGACAGCCAGGTGGTGGATACAAAAATATGCCCCCCAAAACGTAAACAAGTTTGACATCAGCGCCGGAAATTAGAACGTTTCTTTTGACATAAAGTTTAGCTGTGGCATCCAAGACAGTAGGCTATGGTGTGTATTGAGTGAGGCGCGGTGTATCGAGTGTCTCACTCAAATAATTTAGCTTAAGATATGGCGATTGTGAAAGACAGCCAGCGGGTCAGCATATTTTTGTGATTTGTGTGAAACTTGGAATTTCAGTGAGACCGCGGCTGTGTCTACTACCGCGCACTTGTGCACTTCGAGCACTTACTTTCAGTGCTTAGGGCGCTTACGCTGAACAACCAAAATAATTCAGTGCACTGAAAGTACCCGGATGATGCACTGCAAACGGTCCAAAAATGAAGTGTCCGACGATGGACACTACTCGCCCTAAACGGGCGCCATCTTGGCTACGTAGCGGAAGAGGAGGAGTCCAGTGACAGAAATACAAGCGGGTTTGTTTCGCGGGTTTAGTTTCTCGGGTGTCGCGAGCAGATTTGCGTGCGTCACTTCCCGCTAAGTGGGTAAGTAAAGTGTTCCAGTTTAGACAGCGCTACTGAGCAACTGAGTGCACTGCAAATGTAAGTGCACTACATTTCAGTGCACTACATTGCAGTGTACTTCGTTGAGTGCGCGGTAGTAGACACAGCCCGCATCTTGTTTTGACGTTAGACTCAGAGTCAGACTCGGTCGCACTGGCAGTGTGTAGTACTGTCCTCATTTCCGGCGCGCCAGCAGTCAGCTTGCCTCTAGCAAACTTCTTTTGAATTAGCCATTTCCCCCTAAATTAATGGGGGCCATATTTTCAGTTAGCAGACGGCACTGTTTGAATCGCGATTCCATCTGAAATATTGCCAGTGACAACGTTGTTACAGTAGCTTGTTTCAAAAGGGGGTTCTTTTGTTTGAGAATCAGAATCAGAGTCCTTTATTAGTCCCACAATGGGGAAATTTGAGGGTTTCACAGCGCAGGCACAGCGCAACAAGAGCAAAAGAAAGAGCAAAACAACCTAGTAAGAAACAAAACAACAATAATAAACAAAACAGAAAGGTAAACAGTATATAATAAATAAACAAATAAATAGTAAATAGTAGCACCACTTAACAATACAAATTAAATAATTAGATCATTAAATAAAATAATTAAATACATTTGAATTTTGTTGTGTGTTCAAATTGGGTTGGATCACAGCTGGTTGTATAGTCTGACAGCAGCGGTAAGGAAGGACCTTTGGTACCTCTCCCTCACACACCGGGGATGAATCAACCGGTGGCTGAAGGAGCTGTTTAGAGCTCCCAGGGTGTCCCGCATGGGGTGGGAGGAGTTGACCATCAGGGAGCATAGCTTAGCAACCATCCTCCTTTCTCCTACCACCTCCACCGTATCCAGTGGACACCCCAGCACACTGCTGGCCTTCCTGATGAGCTTGTTAAGTCTCTTCCTGTCGGCTGTCGAGATGCTGCTGCCCCAGCAGGCCACTCCAAAGAAGATGGCTGATGCCACCACCGAGTCGAAGAAGGTCCTCAGGAGTGCTCCCTGCACACCAAAAGACCTCAGACTCCTCAGCAGATAGTCTGCTCTGTCCCTTCTTGTAAATAGCCCGTGTGTGATTCAAAGAGGAATCTTAATGAATTATGCAATATGAGTAGGCTAAATGCTAGAAAATATCACTAGAATGGAAACATTTAAGGGAACGGACCCACCTGCATCCAAGTAAGCACACCCTACAATTTCCCCAGAAATTGTACGCTCTGTAGTTGTGAGAATGCTGTTAAGCATTCTCAATATTGTTTTCCTGTTTCTCTGTTAATATTGTTTTCCTGTTTCTCTTTATATTGTTTTCCTGTTTCTCTTTATTATTGTGAGAATGCTGTTAAGCATCACAATTGCTTTCCAGTTTTTTTCCTTACACTATAATTTTTGTATCAAAACGTTCAGCTCCTTCAGGAGATTTGTGCTATGACTTTTGGTATTTCTCACTTTTATACTTTTTATATTAAGGTTTTTGTGCAAATTATTTTGTGCTTGAAAATCCTTTCAAATCATTAAAACGATTCCTCCTCTTTCAAACGTAACTACTTCAGCATACTTTCAGCTAGAGACACCATTCAACCTTTAAAATGTTCACAAGACATTCAGCTATTCCCAAATGATTCAGCTTTTTCAAATATTTAGCCAATTTGAATTATGACAGTTTTAAATACATTATAAATGTTGCTCCTTCTTGAGTTTTCGAATTAGCAGCGAGCAGTGGCACACTCTGCTTGCTGCTCCTTTTCTTATATTCAACTAAATTGTCAAACAAATTCCTCTAACGTTCATATAGTTTTAACTTACAGAAACAAATTAGACCTTAAAATGTAGGAAAACGTGTCCTCTTTCAGCCAATGTAACTACTTAAGAGCTCACATTTAAAGATTTTCAGATATGAGCGAGAGCAGCCTTTCAAATTATCTCACTAACTTCAATGGAGAGGTGGCTACAATTAGTCAGAGAAATTTGAAAGTAGACGGGTTTTTTTAACTGCCGGTAGAGTCGTATTTCTGACTGCACAGACAAAAAAAGGACATCTCTGGTTTCGGCAGAATCTTGGGTCTCGGAAAACATTTTTTTGATTGGAAGTATAGTTTTGCGTCTAGGTCAACTTGTTTGAGGTGTGTATGCTAAGGTAAATGTTAGTTTTTCTCTTTAATTGGCTTTCACAGCTGTGCCGTCACCGTGGTAACCAAACAGACACACACCATGAAGGTGTTTGAAACTGCCAAACGAGTTGTATTTCTGACCGCACAGACACAAAGGATATCTATAGTTTCGGCAGAGTCTTGGGTCTCGGAAAATATCCTTATTTTTGGGATTGGACATATAGGTTTGTGTCTAGGTTAACTTGTTTGAGGTGTGGGTCTAGCAATATTTCGGTTTTTGTCTCTTAAAATCGAGTTAGCGCGATGGCTCTCCATAACTAAAAACGGTTGGACTTCCACAATCGACCAAATTGGCCAAACAAGGTATGTACATTGAGCTTAAAGTGTACATAATGTAGCTAGATCGTTTATTTGAGCAAGTTTCTCAAAAACTGCAAAAATCGAGGCTCAAGACTGTCATAGCTGACCGTCACGAAAAGCCAAACCGGGGCTGGGGTACTGTAGCTAAGCTAGCTAAGTGTTTGCTGCAGCTGGCGTTAATCCTAGGAACAAACGCTTCGTAACTGGACAGTTTTTACTTTTAATTGACGATATTGAACACAGATGTTAAGTAACTTGTCTTTACTCTAAATATGTTCTCCGTTTTCAATTTGAAGCAGTAAATCTAACACAGTAGGAAGTCTCCCACGACATCCGCTTTGACTAACAAATGTTTTCTCGGTCCACCATACTAGTACATTAGAAGAGCTAATTTTCAAGCACTTTCAATACAAGATACAGGCCATGTTAGAGTTGATATCCACGCTTTCATTTATTCCTTTCCTTCTAATATCAGAGTACATACCAATGGTCATATTGGCTTCCTTAAATATATATTTGTTTAACAGTTGAACTTCTTTACACTGTATTGTTCAGCACTGTTTGTTTTTCAATGCTAATTCAGCTCCACGTCCTTCCTCAAGTACTTCCAGCTCTGATGAGATCCAGCTACTACATTTCTGCAAATTTTTCCCTTTCTCAATTTATTTAGCATCTTTAGGTGACTTCATTTTACAAGGATTGAAAACAAATTCAAAATATGAACAGGATTCATCTCCCATCTCCTTCTTTAAACCTTCAACTTTTTCTGCTAGGGCTAATAACTTTTTTTCAGACATTTAATCAATTCTGCCTTTTTTCCAGCAAGTTCAAGTCATTCCAGTGTTGTCCTTTTACCTTCAAATTCATTAACCCAGACTTCAGCAACTGGTTTTCTGCTAAATGTTCTAATTTTCCTGCAGCTCATCTTTCTTTTCTTCTCTTTTCTGTACTTTTCTGCTTTCATCTCGCTGCAGGTCCTAACTAACATACATTTCAGGCCTTTTGAAACCTGAGCAAATGACTTTCTACTAAATGTTCAAATTATTATTTCTCTTTTTGCATTTTTCTTCTCTTTTCTGTAGTTTTATGCCTTTGTCCAGCTCCAGCTCCTTTCAAAATATCTCAAAAATATCTGAAGCTTCAGCTTATAACTTTCTACAACATTTTCACAATTTTTCAGCTTGTTTTGCATAGTCAGCTATCCCCATTCAGGTTTTCAGTTGCAGCTGCATATTACGGTTTCACTTTAACTAATAGGTAACCTAGCAACAACAAACAAACCTAGCATTAGCCTAGCCTACTCGCTGGCGTTCAACAAAAAACGTCCCAAACATGAGTCGTTTGTGAGTATCCTACCCTGACAGTTCAATCAAAAACACGAGTCTTGTGACAGCCAACCATCTGTATGTTACATTAGCTTATAATATACCGAGTTTATATTGTGATAAGCAAGTAACGCTAAGCGAGCGGAGAAACGGAAGTTACGGTATTTTGCCTTGGCATGACCACTGACTTTAGACCAGAGCTGCCAACTCTCACGGTTTCGCCGTGTGACACACGCTTTTGCATGTTTTCACACGCACTCACGCCACACAACCAATTTCTCACGCCCCAAAAAATTATCCGATTTTGGGCCGAAGCGCGTTTGTTCCTTCGGGAGAATTCACGGTGGGCCGCTCTGCCCGCTCATAAATTGGTCCAGCAGATCGCCTGCTTTCTCTTTACCACACTGAATAAAACGATATGTTAAGTTACTGTGTGACTGACTGAAAGTAAGCTAAGATAGGTTTTAATCTAAATAAGCGCATGATTTGACCGTGCATTAAAAAGCGTTTTCAGTTGTCGCCCTCTCTTTCTCAAACACAAGTGCGTGGAAGGTTGTTGCCACGGAGACAACCCTAAACAATCATTTTTTGTTGTGGAGTTAGCAAGATTTAAACTGATGCGAAAATTATAAAATGGATGGGGAAAAGATGCCAGGAGTAACTGAAAAAGGCAGGTAAAAAAGAAAGATCTGTCACTTCATAAATCTAGGTTCCTGCAAAGGTGGGAAAAATATGTTTTTCTCAAAATCCCTGAATCTTTTAGGTCCAAATCAAATTTGTGTTATAATTTCCGGAGAATATTACAATATGAGTCCAACAAAATGTTTATATTAGCCTACAGAAAGCTCAAAAAACTATATTGCACTGAAATGAATGAAAAATTGCGCTCGCGCGCTATGCGCGCTTGCATTCATGTGATGTTCGGATTTCACCTAGGCCTATGGCTCGGCCCCTGGTAGGGGATCGGCTGGCTTTGGCCATTACACTGAAAATGGGTCCCACTCCGGCCCAGATAGTATATCATATCGATAATATAGAATTGCGCAGCTCCCCCTGTCAATGATGCAGACATCCCAACCTGCAGAGACTCAAATCCGGGAGGTGGTTCCTTCACAGACTTGGGATGTCTGATGATGAGGGGGGGGCTCTACCAGCTACCAAATCTCACGCCAAGGTTTTTTGAAAAGGTGGCAGCCCTGCTTTAGACTATAGTAGCGTATAGGCTCCTATTATCGTTCACTCTAAATCTCCAACGTTTGGGGCCCTATTATTGTCCACAACCGTTTCTTCCGTTAATTTCTTAAAGAACATATGCAGCAGCAACGAAATAAAGTCACTCATCGATATGTACACATCTTATATTGCTGCACACCAAATTACAGCTGATGAGTTACTTTATTTCGTTATTATCGTTGTGGACGATGATGGGGCCCCGAACGTTGGAGATTTAGAGTGGACGATAATGGGACCCTATACGCTACCTTCCTGAGGTAAATACAGGTTTCGAGAGTTTATTGTCACACTAGGTCAAGTTAAACTAGTCGTATTTAAACTTAAATTTAGCTCAAATTTAAATTAAGTTAGATTCCATTAAGTTAGTTTGAGGTAAACTTAAGGTAATTTAAATTACCGCAAGGTAAGCTAAGGTTAGCTTAGGTAAGCTACGGTAAGCTAAACTAAGGTCAGTGAAGTTATTTAGAGAAACTTTAGTTAGTTAGTTTACAACTGTAAGGTTTGAAATACTTGAATGAAAAATGGCGAGAATGGCGAATATTGTCCATCAGCTTCTGCAGGAGTGGATGGAGGAGGAGAGGTGCCGAGTGGAGCAGGACAGGGCTCAGCTCAGCGCAGAGCCTACCGCGCAAGGACGGAGATGCTGGCAGTGTACTCCTTTCAGGTAAGTTTTTAAAACATCATTTTGAAAATACGTGACGGACGCGTCCTTGTTTGGGAACGGCATTGTGACGTCAGGCCCTCCGTGCCTCCCAGATCAATGTGGCCAAGGCTATGTCCCAGCTCAACCTCCAGACACCTTTCAGCATCACCACCCTGCTCCAGAGTAACCAGGACCTCAAGCCTGTAGCCACTGATACCAGCCTGGTCGAGGTTCTGGAGATGAAGGAGGATGAGAATGTCCTGAAGGCCGCCACATGTGTTTCCAGCCTCGATGAGGCTAGTGAGGGCCTGAGAGTCCTTTTTGAGCATAAGAATGGTGAGAAAGTCTTGAAGAATGCCTGCAGTGTGGCCAGCCTTGTCCAGCCTGCCAAGCACACCCAGCTCCTGGATACAAAGGTGGACAAAAAAGTCATCTAGTGAGGACCTCAAGCCTCCTGCAGCCAGAGACCTGAGCCTGCTTCACCTGAGCAAAGAGCTTCAGCCAGTGACAGCTGTTTCTTCAAAGAGTCATGGTGGCTCCATAGGTGCTCCTAGGCAGAAAACAAAGAAGAAGGGAGGAGGATGTTTCTGTGGCCTCATGAGGGCTTTCGGGACAGCTGTCAGGAGAGGCAGAGGAAAGAAAATAAAACCTGTAAGTTGTTCACAGTTGTCCGTCCCTCCGTCTGTCATATGGTTACATTAATAATAAACATACAGTGTGCATAACATGTGCGTTACCATGTGCGGACCTCTGAGCACATAGAGTAGAAGTTAATCTTTCATCTGAAAGGATTTTCTTTTTGAAGGATGGCAGTGTGGGTGAGAAGACCACCAGTCTCATGCAATAACACCACCTCCATTAATGCTGCTGCATTTACTGTGAAGAGTGGAGATTGCTGAGTTCCACACTACTCTTAAATCCACATAAAGCATAAATCGTTAATTAAACATTGGTTGAATTTCTTTTGGCTTTTTGACTGTTGCTATTTTCATCTATTAACATCAACCAGAGATATCTTTATCGCAGTGAATTACAGCCTCCAGAAGGCATAGTTAGCCGTTATTAGGAGGGTTCTTGCATGTGAGTTGTGATGCTCTTCTGAAGAAAGGAAAGTATTCAATTTGTAGAAATGCCCCACAGTCCGTTTGGCAATTTGTACTACATGATGAGACTGCAGTTTCTTTGTTGGATTTAACATTTGTTGTATATGGGCATTGGGGAGAGGTGGGAAATCATGAAACTAAAAAAACTTCCCCCCCTATTGATACCCTGTTCTACATAAATAGTTAACGTGCTAACGCCAGTTCAAAATAGTAGGTTGCTGTTGAAATTGTACTTAGTAGGAAGATACCGCAGACAATTAATCTTCTATATTTTTGCTAATGCACTGTCAAATGTAGACTTCAATCTTACTGTGCAAAGTTACTGTGCTCGTTGAAGACAGTAACCACAGAATGATACTGAAGGACTTAAATTATTTGTGTCTATTCCAATAGGCCTATGTAATGCTAGTTTTCAATGACAAGTCTGTGTTCTAGAAAGAGTGGTCTGGAGTCGCAGAGGTCCGATAATATCAGCAGTTGGAAATCAACAAGAACAGAGCTCTGGGGTTGTCTACGTTTCCCTACCCGCAACAGAATTTGGGCTGGTTCACGAAGTCCAACTGGCTATCTGTCCCTGCCCCAGGATATATTATACAGTGCAGTAAGATAAAAAGATGAGAAGACGGTTGAGCTTTCTCATGCATCAGGGAGTTTAAGGATGTTTAAGCCTAAGCAAACTTCTAAGTTCATAAGACATAACTTTAATAAGCACAATATATAATGTTAATAAGCACAATATATTCTTTAAGACATGCATCCTTTATAAAGTTGTACGAACAGTGTTCCTGTTGCCATATCCGGCTGTGCACAGTGCCCGTGATGCATTGGGTGGTTAAGATGCCACACATACTGATAACTTGAACTAGCCTATAGATAATGATAGCCCTTGATATAATTGGTGGCACACAGATGTTTGGAATTATAGAAAGTGCCCGTGATGCAACTGGTGATGACAGTTCATGTATTGTGCTGTAATGTATTGTACATTCTTTAATACGTTTCACATAAATCTCCAATCACACCAGAAAGTCACTAGTAGCTTCTGACAAACTAAGTCGTCAAGACGGTTTGGAAAGTCGCCAGATATAGGGAAAAAGTCACCAAGTTGGTAACACTGCTTCAAAACTGAAAGCTCTCACCTCTCCTCCTCCCTATCAAAGGGATGTGCCCCAGTCATTTCACTGACTAATCAGAAACCTCCTTGGGTTATTCATCCAATGATAACACAACGCATCTTTCAAATTTCAAAGAAGGGAATTCCCTCTGTCTCAGGTAGGTATATAAGGCAGTCTTTGTGACCGATCCCACAGACAGATCTTCATTGCATCTGACACAAACAAGAAGTAGATTTGTATTTTGAAAATGTAAAAACCTTTCAAGGTCCCATGTTAACCATATTATGAGTTCCCCCAGCCTGCCTTTGGTCCCCCAGTGGATAGACATTTTGATGTGTAAACCAAGCCCTGGGTATTCTTCTCCGCCTTTGAGAAAATGAAAGCTCAAACGCTTGGTTTTGAAAATCCTCTCCTTGTGTCGTCATAAGGAGGAAGGATACCTCCCCTTTCCCTGCTTTACCCGCCCAGAGAATCTGGCTCGCCGGATTTCATGTGACGTCACACAGTAGTAAGGACCGAATTGCAAGATGCCATTTATCTGCTGGGCAAATACATAAATTACCTTTTACAATGTCCCAAAAAACCCTGGGCGTCATGAGTAAAGGCCTCAATATGCTTCTGCGTCTCCGTTTAAGGATGGGCGGGCTCACGGATAGACTTCGTTTATAGTTCTCCGTAGGCTGTGGGTGCTGAAAACAATTCACCGCCAGAAGAGTAGGTGGTGCTGCACTGCGATGCTAGCTATAGGTTATCGAAAACTCGGAGCAAATTTACAAATGAGCCGTTTCATCAATAAAATAAGCACAGTTTCAGCGACTACACTGCCCATTTCTCGTCACATTTGAATTCAAATGCCAATTTACATGTACTGTTTAGCTGATATGAATTGTAAAAACTGCTTCTCTTTGGTGATGTTTGTGATGCTAGCTGGAAGGGCAGCCTGCTTTGACTGGGTGTGCAGTGAACATTTCTGGGGGGTTATTATGATTACGGAAAGGGATCGTATATGTTTTTATATTGCTACCATTTTAGAGACTGCTTATCGATCCGAGTGTTAATCAGGCACGGTGCCAGACGTTGTAAACATTCTGGGTTTAGCCCAAACCAACAACGTATTGGGGCTTGATTTGCAAGAACACGACGCTGAGCGCCTCCATGGTCCTCTTCCACATATTAAAATAGTGCTGCTGCCAACGAATAATGCACCTAATAATATGGTGCCTGCACTGCAATGTCATTTTGAGATTTGGATAGAAGCCTACATAGTGGCAATGGTAAGTACAGCAGATTAGTTCGGAGGAGAAAAGGACAACAGGCCAAAAACTATAATGACAACTTCCTGTACTTTACAAGGATTGTCTCTATCTCAGCTGTGGGCAGGATGTTATCTGTACTCATAGTAGCACACATTTAAATTCCTAATGGTGGATTCAAAGTTCAATAAATTCCATACAAACCCCTTACAGCCCAGTCATATAACCAAACAACATCCAGCTGCAGTCATATGCAGTCAATCTAGTTGAACAAGTCTTAAGTTTCATTTCCTCAACATTGTCCATGGTAATCCCGCCCTCTGTGGTATAAAATCGTGGATAGATGATTCATAGCTGGACAATTCTTCATATATTCACAAAGACCAACAAGAGACAGCAGGATTGGTTGTGTAGTATTGTACTGATCACCAGAAGAGAATCATACTATCCAAAACAACAACATCAAGGTATGGAAATTTGACACACTGAATGATGTACTGTAGCACTAGTATGATTACTGTACATCTTATTTTGTGTTAATTGTATGTTCTTTCAATGGATAACTTGCAGTGGGAGCTGGCCCTATACACCAGCCTGTCATAAAAGCTGTTGGTAAAATGTTTAGTTAGGACATGGGCCATAACCCAAATCTTCTTTTGATTAGTTTGAATGTCAATGCCTTTGATGCCAATCACTTTTCGAGTTACACACAAGACATTTACAAAACATCTTAAAAGTTGTATAAATGGAAATAGTTTCATATAATATACTATTAATTTTGATAGGGTAAAATGTGTTGATTACAGTTTGTTATCAAGAGCAATTACCAAATACATGTTGCTATCCACTATTAGGTCAATGGAAAGGTAAACTCTATTGTCTCGCCAGAAAAGTTGTCTTGGGTTCCAAGCCACTGCAACACACAATACACTTGCCAACACACATCCCTATGCACGCAAATACATAGATCATCCATAATCTGCTCTTTGTTTCTCTCTCTTTAGGAGGAACAATGATTCAAACTCTAAACAACATGGCACAGCTGAAGCAGTCTGGGTTTGGCCGTCCCTCACCCCGTCATGGGCTGCAGCTGCTCTACTGGTTTGCTAAAGAATACATCAGTTTTAATAACAACAACGAGATTGTGGTCAAGGTCCATCCCGAGAGTGGAGTCTTTGGCTTCCATCAATTCCTGAACAGGCAGGAGTGTGATAACAACATCTGCATCCACCTGCTACCTGAGGAGAATTACAAATACTTTGAGGTGGGAAACCTGCACCCTACAGCATCCAGCTCTCTGCCTCACTATGTCAGGGAGAACTACGGTCACTACCAGGATGCCAACAACACGGATCGCATAATCATAAGCATGCGACCAGGCCTGCAGGTTCATCAAATATTTGTGACGACGCATAAAGACCAAAAGAGGTTTGATCCTGACCACACCTATCAGATCAACAGAGATCTGCTCATGGCTATTTGTAACTTATCTCTGGATGACTTCCTAAAACAAGCTTGTCATATTACTGAAAACAGTACAATTGTCAATCTTGAGCACAGTTATGTCAATTCAACACCTCAAAGTCATGGTGTCAAACTTCAGAGCAGTAATGCCAATCCACCACCTCAAAGTCAAGGGTTTTGGGACTACTGTACTATACTGTAGGCCAATAATGCTACGAGATGAAGATACTGACATGCTATTGGTCGAGGCTGGGCAGGCATACGTAAAGGCATAACTCAAAGAGTGATTTTACATTTTCTTAACACTTTACACTTAACACTCTTGTTTTCTTGAGATGACCTATATTGTTATATCAGCTTTAAATTAATCTCGTATAATGTTTTTATTATTATTTAATATCGTCCTTTGGTGTTATAATGATCTTATAATATATATATATATATATATATACCCTGAACAATCACAAGCTGTTTAAATTTAGATCACACAATTACATTATTTGTTTGCCTTTAAAAGACATAGTAGAATCTCATAGCTGTGTTAGTCAGTTTATGTTACATAAATTCAGTTGTATTCCCACAAATGTACAAAACCTTTATGTTGATATTGCTGGTTATAAAAATGTCAAAGTGTGTTCTACAATTAATGCTCTGCAACAAATAAATAAAACATACACATTTTCAACTCTGATATTTAAACATTGCTATTTGTCATTGCATACACAAATTGGATTTTCGTTTTTTGTGTTTTAGTGTGCATTTCCTCACTGTATGTATCCCTATTGAGAAGTTGAGGTGTTTAAGCAGGCAAGATTGAATAATACAGTAAAGAAAATCAGATTTTCATTAACATTAGTTTTTTTTTATGTTTCCAAGGAAAGAACTGTATGTAGATTACTTTCATTTTCATTTCTTCGCCACTCAGTGCGTTTACATGATGGTAGTAATTCGAATCTTGCTTAATTCGAATAATGCTACTCTCTGGCGGAACAGGATTATCCGAATGCACATGTGAAGTGAATAAACCGAATTATTGGCCGAAAGCATGTAATATCCCAGTCCGATACGTGGCGCTGTTTTCATTACAACTAGTGGTGATACAGCCATTTCCGCTTGACCTCTTCACCAGTACCAACAACAACAACCATAGATATATATATATGAAGGCGTTTACATATATTTATGACAACAACATCAACATTTCGAGAAAGATGGCAAGGTGACGCTACGTCCCTCTACATTTCGTGCATGATGACAGTAGGAGTAGCCTACTGCGAATGCAAACGGCGATATTGGCTAGATTGATAAAGTAGAGAAGACGCCGCCGAAAGAACATGGATAATTTAATTCAGACCACCAATATGTGGTTGCACTTTGCCACAGTACCACAAAGGTCTCGGCGAACAGTCTTGATGAAGAGCAAACACAAAGTCTTCTGGGTTGTACATCGCGTTGTTTGTTTGTTTCTACTGGGCCAGCTCCTGGCAGCGACAACCTTTTTCGACTTCCGTGTCACGACCTGGGAGGGTGGCTCAAGCATGCGCAAAGACGCTGAATCCAGTTCATAGTCCGATTAAGCGTTTACATGCATGCGTTATTCGAATTATCAATCGAATCGGACAGAGTTATCCCGGGGTGTCGATCGGATCGGATCGGATCGCAATGATTCGAATTAAGGTGTTTACAAGAAACGGATAATTCTATTTCTATCCGATTAAGCCAGTAATTCGAATGCATGTAACCGCAGTGACTGTCTATAGCAGTCCCGCCTTCTTAGGTTTCACTGAGATCAAAGTAGGAAGGACTATTTACAGCTGGAAAATAATAACAACAAATATTTCTTACAATGAGAAAGCAGACTTTTACACTGTATCATAGGACTCCAAGTAATATATTTTCATCCAAAACACCATAATTGAGGTACAATGTCTGTATTAGACACATTGAATTTGTAGAAGTATTGTGACTTCCCCTCATAGGCTAGTATCTGTGTTGTGTCACATAGCAGTAGGAGATGAGAACTACATGTTGATCCTACAGTTACATATACAATCGAAAAGACATTCACATTGAGACAATATAGCATCAGATAGAGTGTGTGAACTAAGAGTCATTTGCATTTTGGAATTTTAGGGGCACAGCTGGTTAGGGGACATCTATTTACGTTGTTTCTCTCTCTGACAGGGGAGACCCTCCATCTAACTGAGCTGAGGATTGTGGTGCTGGGGTTTAGAGGTGCCGGGAAGAGTTCAACAGGAAACACCATCCTGGGTAGAGAGGATTTAACCTGAAGACAGCTGCTCAGTGTGTGAAGAGACAGGGAGAAGTAGCAGGGAGGCAGGTCACTGTGGTCGACACTCCAGGATGGTGGATGAATTTCCCTTTAGATGAAACTACTGAACTGGTTAAACAAGAAATACTACAGAGTGTGTCTCTCTGTCCCCCAGGTCCCCACACTTTCCTCCTGGTTATACATGGAGAGACTTCACTCACTGAGGAAGAGGCTCCTCTGTTTCCTGCCACCATCTCCTCTATCTTGTCGAGCAGCTCTGTGACCTGAGAACCATCACCCCTGTTCACATTGTTGAGGACATGATACCTGTTTCCACATTTCTCAACAAGCCACTGTAGAGCCTTCCCCTGTTGTTGAATGTGCTGCTCAATGGTTGTGTCTCCCAGCTTGTCCCCACGGGTGAACAGCACTATAGTGTGACTCCAGACTCTCTCATTAAGAAGCTGCAGGTGTTGCTCTATTGTTTTTCTGTATCGCTCAGTGAATGAAACATCGGTTTGACCAGGAGGAAAGTGTGAGGTCCTGGGGGACACAGAGACACACTGCATACAATCTCTTCTTTAACCATCTTAATAGTGTTCTCTACAGGGAGATTCCTCCTCCATCCTGGAGTGTCGACCACAGTGACCTGCCTCCCTACTACTTCTCCCTGTCTCTTCACACACTGAGCTGATGTCGTCAGGTCAAACTCCTCTCTGCCCAGGATGGTGTTTCCTGATGATCTCTTCCCTGCGTCTGTCTGACCCAGCAGAACTATCCTCAGCTCTGCTAGATGGAGGGAGTCACCTGTCGGA
Source organism: Mallotus villosus (assembly GCA_903064625.1). Lineage (NCBI taxonomy): Eukaryota > Metazoa > Chordata > Actinopteri > Osmeriformes > Salangidae > Mallotus > Mallotus villosus. The sequence goes on along the minus strand of CAEFZP010005839.1, from coordinate 22,385 downwards.
GAGAGAAACATTGTAAGCAGTCGTGTCCTAACCAGCTGTACCCCTCAAATTAAATTACGCAAATTACTGCTGTGCTCTTAGTTGAAACAATATTTTATGCTATTTTGTATTTTATATATATTATATTATGAAGAATTTTACTTGTCAGAGAGAGGACTTACACAGAAAAGCCTAAACCACTTGTATTTTTGAGAAAATGGTCAACAATTGGCCCCTGCTCAAAACGATTCAAAATGAATAACAATTCAAATATAAATGAGGAATGATTAAGAAAAAGACACAACAGGGAACAACTTTTGTATCACAACCACCTGTTACATGTTCCTTTAAACCAAGAAATAAAACTTACCTGTGAAGATTTGATGGATCTCTCTCTGTTTTGGAACCGTCTGACTTTCTTTTTCTTTCTCTTCTTTTGTTCTCCTCCACTTTCTTACCTTGTCCAGTATTCCTCTCTTGATCTCATAATATCTTCCTCTGTTTCCTGCTACCATCTCCTCTATCTTGTCCAGCAGCTCTGTGACCTGAGAGCCATCACCCCTGTTCTCATTGTTGAGGACATGATACCTGTTTCCACATTTCTCAACAAGCCACTGGAGAGCCTTCCCCTCATGATGAATGTGCTGCTCAATGGTTGTGTCTCCCAGATAGTCCCCATGGGTGAACAGCACTATAGTGTGACTCCAGACTCTCTCATTAAAAAGCTGCAGGTGTTTCTCTACTGATATTCTGTGTTTCTCAGTGAATGAACCCCCTCCCTGTATGACCAGGAGGAGGGCGTGGGGTCCTGGGGGACACAGAGACACACTCCGTACTATCTCCTGTTTAACCAGTTTAGTTGTGTACTCTGCAGGGAGATCTCTCCACCATCCTGGAGTGTCGACCACAGTGACCTGTCTCCCTGCTACTTCTCCCAGTCTCTTCACACACTGAGTTGTCCTCAGGTCAAACTCCTCTGTGCCCAGGATGGTGTTTCCTGATGAACTCTTCCCTGAACCTATCCACCCCAGCAGCACAATCCTCAGCTCTGAGCGATGGATCGAGTTACCTGCCATTTACAGGGCCGCGTTTGTGCAATGGGCAGGAGGGGCTGCTGCCCCGGGCCCCGGCCACTAGGGGGCCCCGGCCACTAGGGGCCCCGGCGCGGGAGATGAAAAAAAAAGAATTATCATATTTTTGATGCATTTACCCATCCGTAGTGAAGTAAACGTTCTCTTAATTGGTGCGTTCGACATGACCTCGCTTCATGCAGCGCTGCAGCTGGCTGCAGGCGGCTGACTTGAAACAGTGAATTGTGGTTAGACTTTTTGTCCGACTTGAGACGGCGCCGAGGCTAGGTCACTGTGACGTAGCCATCAAAGTACCGTGAGATCGATTCGAGAACTGCCGGCTGTGTAGACGAGCGCATTTTCTCAAGAGCAACTGCACGGCTTCAAATGACGACACAGCTATTTCATGATTGGCCAGACTCACACACGACAACTTTGACGCTTGTTTTGTAATTATTCTGACACCTTCAGTTTCGCCAATGCTCAAATCCGGACCAAACAATTTGATTGAGTAAAACATTTGTTGAAGAAAGGGTTTTGGGCCACCTCTTCTACTAACGGAAAGACTAAGTTTAATTATAAATAAAGTAACGTAAGCAAACAGCGCTTGATCGGCCATGACTGACATCAACGCAGCAAACCACGAGAAGCTGGAATGTCCAACTTCACAGAGCCGTTTTCAAATCCTCCCCGACTGCAAGCGGCTACTCTCGCCGGTCGTTTCATTCCGCCGCAGTCCATGTCGAACGCACCTAGTGACATGCTTCGTCACGTGTCGTTGCTGGTATCAAAACAGGCAAGACTCGGGCTCTGTTCGAATTGTCTTAAAATGCGTCCTTTCTTCCTTCCTTTTAAGACAGTGAGGAGATCTGTTCGAAAACGCTTAAATGTTCTCTTCCTGTCTAATAGACCACTTTCATGTTTACCAACATTCAGGATGCGCGCGCAGCTAGGTTTCAGAAAACCGGGAAAGGATAGCATTTACAATGGCAAAAGGACCACACGAATCATACAAATAGTTAGATTTAAAAGACCAAAAAGTCAGAGGAGGACAGCCTTAGAGAGAGAAAAAGCGATTCCCCATTGATCTGTCGGATCAGAATTTTGATTTGGGTCATGAAAGTCTTGACATTTGAGTGAGAATGTCGCCCGGTACAGACCGCATAGTGGAGCGGCAGCCATGTCTTCGCGTCATGTCACAAAGTTTATAATTTTACAGTTTTACAGTCAATTCAACATCTAAAAAGTCGAGCAGGGCAGCTTTCAAGAGATATGGGAATTCTGCTTTTAGCCAGCTGGTCCGATTATTTTTGTGATTTGTTTAAACTGGCAATTTGAGTGTGAGACTGCCGTCCCCATTAGCCTCAGTCAGACTCGTCGCTCACTGGCAGTGTGCACAATGTTGTATTTCACTCCAGAAAAGTCAGAGGACTGCCTAACGTAGATACGAGCCTGCTGAAGATAGCCAGCATATTGGATTTCTTTAACCGAGCCTGTTTCATTACTAATTTTCCTGAGAAAGCGACCTCCGTTAGCCAAGCTAGTTTTGCCCGATCACTTGGTCAGGCTATTTAAAGCTATGGGGGTCAAGTGACTTTTGTGCATTGACAAGTGAAATGTAAATGTACTCGTCCAAAGGACAAGTGCCTCAAACAGTTAATGTCAAGCCCTGTAATCCAGTAAACAGAGATATATGATGACCTGATCGACACTCCAAGTATATTATACAGGGGAGAAGTTCGTCTTTTGCAACCCACATGCGCAGTTGAGCCAGCTTGACAGTCGTGTGACGTAGGTTTGAAAGTGGTCTATAAGATACCTTAAAATACGTCACATAACGGTCATTTTTTAAGAGAGCATCTGAGCTGCCTTGCTGTCTTAATGGTGGCACGTATTACCGATAAGTCTGTGCGCCAGAACCCAAATCAGATTTTTATTTTTTTAGATGGCGGAACGAAATACCAAAGTTCACATCAAAAGTGTTCATAAATGTAATTTTGCTCTTTTTTTTGAAAATGTATCGAGAAATAAACAGTGTACTATTTAATTATGCCATGATTGATTAACAAAAATAGTCTGAATTCGTTAGTGAGGTATAAGTTAGCCAGGTCGCTATGGTAGCTGATTGTTAACGGCGTTGCTAACGTTAGCTCCGGTACAGTATGTATCTGTATTTAATGCAAGATAGTTAAGAAAGTGAACGGTTGTTTATGATGTGAAATTGTAAATGTGCATTGTAAGTGCACACAAAATGTACTGTAAAAATAACCTGCTATTTAAAAATATATCAGGGTGTTTTAACCATAGATGTATGTTTATATATATCTATGGTTTTAACTGTCAGTTGGTTGCTGTTAACTGTCATAGCTAGCCATGTACACGCAGCGCGATGACGTACATCCTGTCTTAATAGGCTGTTCGAAAACAACGGTTTTTAAGATACCTTACCCCGAAGAGAGCTGTCTAGTAAAACATCAAGGATTAAGACAGCTGTCTAAGTTTTCGAACAGAGCCAAGTTGACCTTAACCTTGCCCTGGAGACAACAATGGCTTTGCATGAAACAATAAGAAAATATGAAAGTGGGGCTAAAAAACGAAAAATTAATCAGCAAAAAAGAGAGCGACAGGCAGATGTTTTAAGTAGGCCTAAAACCCCAAAACGTTCAACTTTTTTCTAATTGTATTACCAATCTCTCTCTCTAATATATTGATATAAATAATACTTATAAATATATATAAGTATTATTTATATATATATAAATAATAATAACATATTTGGCGGGGGGAGGGGGGCCCCGGGGAGGCTTCTGCCCCGGGCCCCAGGTGACCTTAACCTGGCCCTGGCCATTTATATTCAAATTTTAAGAATCTAGATTGACAAACACAAGCTAATTTTACATTTCATACAGGGGTATATTTGACTATATTCAGATTTGACATAAGAGTTCATTATCCTGAACTACCACGGGCTTTTATTGTTGTCTTCACCGCCACGATCGATCGTCAGATCTCTCAAGTCCAGGAAAACTTTCGCTTTCAGACTTATGTAGCCTAGTCTCTCCGTCTATAAGAAAGTGCAGCCTGTTACTGGAGACAAAATCTGCCGCAATGTCTGCAACTCTGCACCTTAATACAAACACGTCAGGCAACAACCGTTTAGTTAAAAACTGCTCAACAATAATTGAAAAAATACAGTGGCCTAATGATTATGAATTCCTGAGTCCATTACAGTGTGACGCCGATACTTCCGCAAAGCTAAGAAAAATAAAAGCGCTGTGGAACCTCAGTGACATGGGCGGAGGGGTACGCTTCTCCTATAATGTTCATATGTTGTCTAATTTACCTGTCTGTCTGGAATTAATACACTGTCACTTTCGTTTTCATTCATCTCTCTATTCATTGCAGGAATTTGTGTGTGTGTGTACAAATCAGATGGGTTTAGTATCCCACGATCAGAGAAAGAACCGGTCACTCAGCAAATTGCATATTCTGCATACGTCCTCTTTACCCAACGGAGTGCAGAACAGGTGTTTGGTCGAAATCTTACCCCCCTCCAGAATTCCACTCCCCTACGCGTGAACACGCGCACAGCCTTCTAGCTATTGCTATGTGTAGATTGGCGAACCGAGACGATTTTTACGAGTAAAATGTTAAGCACAGGTTCCCTCGTCTTAGGCTTTGAGGAAGCTGTCTGATGGTCCGGAAACGCTGCCCCACGTTACTGCGCACAACATTTTAACAAATATTTCTGAGGCAGCTGTCACAGCCAACCTGAGATTTCGGATAGGGGGGGATTTCGGCAGGTATGAGAAACAGTGGAGGCTGTATGAACAGTTGATAAGGAAATGGCTATTGTGATCAGCATAAGCACAGTGTTTGCCATTCCTAATGTTTGATCATTCATTATCATTCCAAAAATGGGTCTTAATGTTTATCCTAAATCTCAGGTTGGCTGTGACAGCTGCCTCAGATGGTTCCAACAGTGTTGTGCTCAAATCCAACCTTTTGCTAAATGTATCATCATCAGACAAGGATCATAAAAACAAACAGAATTTAATCAAAGTTTATTTTCCAACCAAGGTCCCTTTCGACAGGTGAGTTTCCAGGCACTGGGATAACAGACAGGTGAAAAGGGGGGTTGTGGGCACAGATGGTCAGGATTCTGGACTGAATATACAGACAGGCCAGTGATACACAGATGTAGAGCTCCCAGTCTAGCCCCTGAGACTCCAGCCATCAGAGTCTCACCAGGTCATGTTTGAACCCTGCCAACATACGTCTGGTATATCCACTAGACAAGATTATACCACACATACACACACGTAAAAAAAAGAAGAAAAAAAAGAGAAGCGAGCGTGAAAACAAATTGTTACATATTTACATTTTTACACTGGTATCAAACAAAAAGGTTAACACACAAAACAGTGACCCGGCCGGCCCACTTTGATACTAAAACAGGACGTCAGTCATTATCATCATCATCATCATCATCCAATACGATCCGGAGCTGGTGTTGCCAGTCTAGGATTGGTGGTCGGACTGGGTCTTCAGCTTTCTCTCCCAGAGCTTCTGGTGGTCCGAGAAGCCCTGTTTCCCCTTGTTGAAGGAGTTAGGACCTGCAGAGGTGGGGGTTTCTCTGGAGAAGAGGGAGGGTTAAGGGAGATAGTAAGATTACGTGACAGAGAGTGAGGAGGTAAGAGACTATGAAAAAAGAAATGGTCTGCTTACCTGCCGATGTTCTTCATCCTCATTTTCGCCTCTGGTGGCATCTCCTCTGGCTCACTCTGTGCAGGGTACAGTCTGGTTTAGTGTGTGTATTTGTGTGTGTGTGTATATTTGTGTTTGGGTGTCAAACTCACGTCATCATCCTCATTGAAGACTGAAGACAGTGGTTTCTTAGCTGGAAGTGTGGGCACAGGTTCTTTGGGTTTCTGAAAGGAAAGGATCAGCCCTGCTTAGTAGTGCATTAGATTAGAGGGTCTAAGAAACATCAATGTAGCAATGAGTCAATGCACTCCCTCCAAATAATACTCACACTGGCACCAAGCTTTATGGAGATAGGGTTAGGCTTCTTGACCGGCTGGCTTATCAGGCCAAAGCCGATCTTGGCGACTTTTGGTGGCGCCGGCTTGTCAGTGGACGACCTCCCAGGACTCGGAGCATCATCCTGGGCCGATCGCTTACCTCCTCCCACCCCTCCTCCTCCAGTGCTGGAAGAGACAGGCTTAGTTTTCACTCTGCCTCCCTCCTCCTCGGGCCCTGCTGAGGCGAAACAACTTACCACGGTGAGCAACTGTTACCTTGGATACCCGAGGGTGAGCTACAGTTACCTGGGTGACGAGGGGTTAGTCTGCTGGGGAGAGTCGTGCGAGGGGGAGCGTGTACCTTCGTGCAAAATAGGCTTATGCCATCAATTATGGTAACGACTGCTAATTAGCTACAGCAGCAGCCGGATTGCGTTACAGTATATGTTTTGTCAGCAGGTCAGGGCATGTTGGCATGGGTTTAACTCTGATAAAATAACTAGCTGAAGGAAAACCTGTCTCTGGCAAGCTTGTTTGTAACTAAACATAGCCTTAAGTAACGCCTGCCAGCTAGCTAAGAAATAGGCCAAAGACTACGCCATTACTGAACGAAATGAAGACACATGAAGACAAACACGAGCATATGAATCGTATTTTTTTCAAAGCGCGGCTCATTTAGCCGCAGACAGACAATAACACACTGTCTCTAAAATGTACTAATATCACCTCCATCGTCGGAGAACGTCTTAGTGTTGTGCTTATATTCCGCCATTACTTGCAGGGAGAGCTAAATCAGGGAGCATTTCCGTCGCACGGTGGACACGTCACTACACGTCGCCCATGTGATTGTTGTCAAAGTGTGTTTTTAGACCGATGGTTTACTATTAGTATTAGTATTACTATTAGTATGAGCTGTACAAACTTTTGATCGTATTACGTGCGGTATCAGGCGCTCTCATAAAATGCTAGTTTTATACGAAATATTTTCAAGGGACCATTGTAGCTAGATAACAACGACAGATTGAGCTTTAGCTGTACCAGATAACATTGCTTTGGTTCCTGTCTAGCTAGTGATGTCGGCATTCAGCGCGGAGCTTATAGACTACCTAGAAGGAAAGATATCCTTCGAGGAGTTTGAAAAGCAGAGAGAGGAACGCAAAAACAACGTCAAAGTAAGTGCACTTTTGAACCCTGGTGTGAGGTGAGTGCTAAAGGCTACAGTGATTAAGCCTAGGGAAGGAAGCAGCTCCACACCAGACAGTGAATTCTCTCGCGTGGCCGACTGGCGATTACTTCTCTCTCTCCCCCAACCTCTCTTCCTCCAGGCTCCAGAGGCCAGCGACGAGGATGGCCCTGATGCTCTCCCCGGAACCTCACACCAAAGCCCTAAGAGAGCCAGAAGGGCACCCACAGGTGAGCAGCGTCTCCTAGCCTCTGATCAGATACGGATCAGCCTGCATGGCTGACCTCTGCTAGTAGTTTGTAGCCGAGCAAGTGAGCCAATTTGATGCTGGAACCAACTTTAAATATCTCCTGTACCTCACGTCTTTCCAAATCCTTTTGCCCTCTCTCCTCCAGGTGGGTTGGATGACGGGGTCCGTCCGTCCGTCCAGCAGGCCTTTGACTCCATGCTGAGGGGGGCAGAAGAGCTGCAGTCTGAGGACGAGGAAGACGAGAACTACGAAGACGGCGATGATGAAGATTATGAAGTGGGTGATGATGAGGACGAGGATGATGATGAGGAGAAGCATAAGAAGGAGAGCAGTAGGAGACGGAAGGAGAGAAGGACGAAAGACAAAGGCGAAGACGATGAGGAGGGGGGCGAGGGTCCATCCGCTGGAGACGTGTTTGCCTTGGAGATGGAGCTCAACAGAGAGAACAAGAAGATGATGAAGGTGAGCTTGCTTGTATGTGTGTCTGTTTGTGTGTGTGTGAGCATTTCAGAGGAGCTTATGTGACTGTGTGTTTAGGTGAGTAGCCGATGTACTGATCGTGTGTGTGTGTGTGCGCGCGCAGGAGAGACGTCACCGCAGCAAGCTGCCCAGAGCTCTGAGGGGTCTGATGGGTGAGGCCAACATCCGTTACGCCCGTGGAGAGAAGGAGGACGCCATCCTCATGTGCATGGAGATCATCAGACAAGGTGAGCAGCACGGTTACAGAGTGTGTGTTCCTGTGCCGGTCTTTCTGTGTATGTGTGTTTGTTTACAAGCCTGTCATTACAAGCCTGTCCACTCTCTTTTCCCCCTCCCCCTCTGCTCACCCCTCCTTATGAATTCCCCCCAGCCCCCTTGGCTTACGAGCCCTTCTCCACCCTGGCTATGATCTATGAGGACGAGGGGGACATGGAGAAGTCCCTCCAGTTTGGCCTCATCGCCGCCCATCTCAACCCCAGTGACAGTGAGGAGTGGGTGAAGCTGGCAGACATGTCTCTGGAGCAGGGCAACGTCAAGCAGGCCATCATCTGCTACAGTAAAGGTTCGACCCCCTGACCCCTTCAAAATGGCATAATCGCCCAGATTCGGCAGGAACTGATGTACTCTCTACCTCTTTGATGTACCCTGTCGCTCTCCTCGTTTCTCTCTGTCTCCCTCAGCAATCAAGCACGACCCAACCAACGTGCGCTACCTGTGGGAGCGTTCCAGCCTCTACATGCAGCTGGGGGAACACAGGCAGTGTATGGACGGTTACCGCCGTATCCTGTCTCTGCTGCCCCCTGCTGACGGACTCCATTTCATGCAGCTGTCCAGGGACATGGCCAAGTGAGCGCACACACACACATCACCTGGTACAACACCAGAGGTGTCACAAGTATATATATATACAAATACTATACAAATACATTTTGATTAGAAAGGTATTCACATTCATTACTCAAGTAGAAGTATAGATACTAGGGGTTTTAAAAGACTTCTGTAGAGGTTTAAGTATCAACTCAAACTTTTGACTCAAGTAAAAGTACTGGTTCTAAAGTATAAAAGTAAAGTAGTAATGTAATGGGGAAAAAATTCCATTAAGGACAAAAGCTTAGGCCGTGCCACAGGGCCTATAATGCACTACCCCACCTCCCCCCCAAAAATCATTTTCCTGAAGGCCATAATGACTAATGTTCATGTAGAAAAATTTGGGATGCACCTGTTTCAGCCGCATTTATGCCCATTGAAAATAAACGCATTTTAGTACAATACAAATACATTAAAGAACCATAAATGTGTACTACTTAGCATTAACATGTGTTTCATGGAGCGGAAGATATGATGACTAGTTGCCTAAGTATCGTAATGGTGCAAAAAATCAAACTTCAGAGGCATGTTATCAATAGCCTTTATTAAAATTAGACGGCGAGTTTTTAAAAGCCATTAGCTCGTGGAATTTGGGTGCGCAGAGCTTGCAGCGAACGAAGTTGTTTTTGCATCCAACCATTTCGAAAAATTATTCCAGGTACGGCCAGGGATGTAGAAGGGTTGGCTGGTCTTCCGAGCTGCCAACCTCCTCGCTGGTGCTTGTTTGGGACTTTCGCTCGAGTTCTCTTGAGTCTCTGCCACGGACATCTTTGTACTAGGCTACATACGTCTGCTATTTCATTGCTGGAGTGTTACGTGATTTGTGTCATGTGCAGGTGCGATGGATCGCGTACAACCTAATAGGGTGTCGTAACGGTATATGTTTATACTTCTCATCCAACCACAATCGAATTCACTCTATCCGGATGGCGCGATTTATCTGGATAGGTTTTTTATTGTGTGGTTTTTTATTGTGTTTTTTTTAACGATGACAAGCCGGAATGAAAACAAGACGAACTGAAATTGGAGTAACGAGGCTATTTTTAAAATGTAAGGAGTAGAACGTTTAGATAATTGCGTCAAAATGTAAGGAGTAGAAGTAGAAAGTCGGATGAAAAATAATTACTTCAGTAAAGTATAGATGGGCCAAAATGTCTACTTAAGGGACACCTCTGTACAACACGCACTGTAAAGAAGCCCACTCAACGCACTCAGACAGATTAGGCGGTACATGAACTTGAAACCCTAGCTTTTTTGAGCTGAACTAACCACACGTCTGTCTGTGTCTGTGGTCTGTGGTCTGTGTCTGTGTCCGTGTCCGTGTCCGTGTCCGTGTCTGTGTGTGTCTGTGTGTCTGTCTGTAGGAGCTACTATGAGAGTAGTGACCTGACCTCAGCCATCGGGGTGATAGAGGATTCTCTGGGACGCCACCCAGAACTAGTCAATGATGAGATCATCAACATGGCCGCTGAGTTGTACATCGCCAACCACCAACATGGGAAGGCCCTGCAGGTGTGTGTGACTCAGTTCTCCTTAAGAGTCGGGCCTAAGAAAAGTCATCCTACTCCAGTATCCATGTAATGATGACATTATAAAGATACAGCAAGAATTAATTGACCTCATCATCTACTCTCTCCCTCGTGTGTGTGTGTGTGTGTGTGTGTGTGTGTGTAGGTTCTGATCCGGTTCTGTCACATAGTTCTGGTGAGAGAAGAACAGAAACAGGGTCCAGCTGAACAGAAACAGGGTCCAGCTGAACAGGGGGAGGACCAGATGGAGACGGAGATGGAGGAGGAAAAGAACGAGACGACAGAGGAGGAGGGTGAGAGAGAGATGGGGCGGGATCTGCAGCTCCTCATTACAGAGAAGAAATGAACGATCAAGCTTCTACTTGACTAGTTCAAAGAGAGGGATCACTGTAGAGCAGGGGTGTCAAACCCTGGTCCTCGAGGGCCGCTGTCCTGCATGTTTTAGATGTTTCCCTGCTCCAGCTCACCTGATTCGAATGAATGGTCGTTATAAAACATGCAGGACAGCGGCCCTCGAGGACCAGGGTTTGACACCCCTGCTGTAGAGGAATGGTAGGATAGCCACAGCAGATGTCTAACTCTACTGCAGGGCTGCTTGATTATGGCGTAGATAATGAAGTAGGGATCCCGATTATTGAATATGATTACTCATTGACTTTGGAAACATCATGCATTTATTGAACTTAAAAAAATAAACCAGCATATCCCACCACAAACATCCCATTGTTTCCTAGCCTATTGTACTTTCGCCTACCTCAGCACATCTTGGAATAATCCTTAGTGTTCCAATGACACACTTGTTTACTACCGTAATCTCTTTTTCCTCTCCAATCTGCTTTGTCTCTGCACTGCTTCCCCTTTCTCTCTCTCTTTCTCTGTGCCTGCCCCACCTCCCACCCAAACCTTCACCCACACTTCCCAACCCCACCTCCGCCCACACCTCCACCTCCCATCTCTAGGGGAGGTGACAGACGTGCAGGTCCCAGACACGGTCCCAGTAGACATCAAGGTGAAGCTGATGGTGTGCCTCATCCATCAGCACGTCTACAAACCTCTGGAAGTGAGTAAGCCTTCTATCCCTCTCTATCTTCCACTGAATACCTGTAGTGATCATGTGGCGCCTGTGTGTGTCCAGGTGATGCTGTCCAGCCTGACAGACCAGAGCCCAGAGGAGCTGGGAGATCTGTACCTGGACGTGGCCGAGGCCTTCCTGGACCAGGGTCAGTACTCCTCGGCCCTGCCCCTCCTCTCTGCCCTCGTCTGCTCCGACAAGTACAACCTGGCTGTGGTCTGGCTCCGGCACGCAGGTACACGCCCTTCCTCACACACACACGCGCGCACGCAAACACACAGGGACACACACACATGTGGGTACACACACACACACACATGTAAACAAACCTGGATATATATATATATGCATACACAGACACACACACAAACACACAGACAGGGTCACACGCACACACCCATGTACCCAAGGCCCCACCCCCTCCCTCCCTCTCCCCCCCACCCCAGAGTGTCTGAAGGCGCTGGGCCAGATGGAGGGCGCTGTGCAGAGCTACCTGAAGGTGGTGGAGATGGCTCCCCAGCACCTGGAGGCCAGGCTGTGCCTGTCCACCCTGCAGCAGCAGCTGGGCCGGCCCCTGAGGGCCCTGGAGGCCCTGCAGCCCATGTACGACCCAGAGACCCTGGCCCAGGACGCCGCCGCCGCGCAACAGGTGGGAGGTTTGGGCGGGGGTGTCTGTGTCTATGTGTGTGAGTGTATTTGTGTGTGTTTCTGTTTGAAAATGTGTAACCCTTCTGTGTGGGTGTCATTTCTGCATCTGTCTTGTGTCTGTGTTTACTTGGTGTGTGTGTCTGTGCTAATTTGGTGTGTGTGTGTGTCACCAGGAGTTGAAGTTGCTGCTGCATCGCTCCACTCTGCTTCGGTCTCAAGGCCGGCTGGAGGACTACCTGGACACCATGCTCACCATGCTGGGAATGCTGCTTAAGGTCTGGCTACCACACACACACACACAATATACACACTCACTCATAAATACACATACATATATAATCACTCTCTCACACACACACATATAGGCCAAACAACCAAAATTATGCCCCTTGATCTAATGGAAGATGGTTAAACTGGACAGTGTATACATATTGAATAATTATGGAATTGCAGTTATTTGACTCTTTGGGTTCAATCAAAGCAAGACTGGTTAAAGTTAAATTAAATTTATATTTGATAAACTAAAATGAATGAAATCAATTACAAGGCAAACATGTTATCAAATCGTACCTACTCTACCGTGATTATTGTAAATCGGAGAGAGAGTAAGAGGAGAGCAAGGAGAAGGAGAAGCCAGAGCTGAGGAGGAGAACCTCAGGAGAAGAACCTCAGGAGGAGAACCTCAGGAGAAGAACCTCAGGAGGAGAACCTCAGGAGAAGAACCTCAGGAGAAGAACCTCAGGAGAAGAACCTCAGGAGAAGCCAGTGCTGAGGAGGAGAACCTCAGGAGGAGAACCTCAGGAGAAGAACCTCAGGAGGAGAACCTCAGGAGGAGAACCTCAGGAGAAGAACCTCAGGAGGAGAACCTCAGGAGAAGAACCTCAGGAGGAGAACCTCAGGAGGAGAACCTCAGGAGAAGAACCTCAGGAGAAGAACCTCAGGAGAAGAACCTCAGGAGGAGAACCTCAGGAGAAGGACAAGCCAGAGCTTAGGAGAAGAACCTCAGAAGAAGAACCTCAGGAGGAGAACCTCAGGAGGAGAACCTCAGGAGGAGAACCTCAGGAGGAGAACCTCAGGAGGAGAACCTCAGGAGAAGAACCTCAGGAGGAGAACCTCAGGAGAAGGAGAAGCCAGAGCTGAGGAGAAGAACCTCAGGAGGAGAACCTCAGGAGGAGAACCTCAGGAGAAGAAGAACCTAGAGCACAGCTTCACATTCCCTTTACACCCAACTATGATATACAAGAACAACCAATCAGACCACATCTTGACCCTTGCTTATCAACAAATGATTAACGCAAAAGTTAGTCACACAATGAGGTCTGACAACCATCATGCAAAAACAACTCCAGTCTTTAGCACAGGAGAGATGGAGAGAAGGCTACAGCCCAGCCTACAGCCCAGCCTACAGCCCAGCCTACAGCCCAGGCTACAGCCCAGCCTACAGCCCAGCCTACACACGTCATCTTCTCACACATGCATATACACTCTCTCACACATGTAACACACGCGTACGCTCACACAATTTCTCACAGCCACACGCATGAAACCCGCACTCTGTAACAAATATGTTATCATGTCTCTCCGATTCATTCTTATTCAGTATTCTTATTATAGTATACATTATTCTCCTGGATGTGTGTATGTGTGTTTATACCTGTGTGTGTGTGTGCGTGTACATGCCTGTGTGCGTGTGTGTGTGCGTGTGCGTGTGTGTGTGTGCATTCCAGGTGGCGATGACGCGTGCCGAGGTGTGTTTGAGAGCCACCAATGTGTCTGGGGTGAGACACTTGTGCCTGGTGAAGGCCACGAGCGACGAGGTGTTCGACATCGACGACCAGGAGGCAGCCTACCAGGATATTAGTGGTAGGACTGTGTGTGTGTGTGTGTTTCTGCATCAGTTTACATTACATTTAGTCATTTAGCAGATGCTCTTATCCAGAGCGACTTACTGTAAGTACAGGGACATTCTCCCTGAGGCAAGTAGGGTGAAGTGCCTTTGCCCAAGGACACAACGTCATTACGCACGGCCGGGAATTGAACCGGCAACCTTCTGATTACTAGCCCGATTCCCTAACCGCTCGACCACCTGACTCCCTTACCTTCCTTTCAAACCTTTAGTAGGAAGGAACAAGTGTGAGCGTGTGTGTGTCTCTCCCGTAGGTAAGACCAGTGTGTTGTCGCGGGAGGACTGGTGGCAGCTGCTGGTGCAGAGTGTGTGCACGCTGTGCGAGGTGAAGCGCTACAAGGAGGCCGAGCTCCTGGTGGACTCCTCGCTCGAGTTCTACTCCTTCTACGACGTCAAGCCCAAGAGGAAGGAGCTGGAGGTGTTCGGCCTGTCGGCAGCCTTCCTTGACCACAACTACCGCAAGGCCTACAACTACATCAGGTGTGTGTGTGTGGGATCCCTTCTTAATATGGATGCTGGTGGGTTACTGTGGTCATTAAACAAAAGTTGTGTGTATTATGTGATTAAGACAAGAATGTGAGTGGTGTCGAACACATGGCCACTCCTGACTAGTTACAGTAGGGAGACTGGGGTCTTTGTGGAAGAAAGACTAATCCCAGTGGTGGATGTGGAGCACTAGTCAGGCTGAGGAGCATTCACTGTAATCCAGCTCCTTCCATTCACACCAAAGTGCATACACTAGACACGATCTGCATTTGATTGTATGGTAAACCGAGTTTGGAAAATCAGATCTTTGCATTAGTATGTGTGAATTTAAGTGATTTCTTTAAACATCGTAACCGCTAGAGATGCAATAATGTGGCACAGTAATACATCGAAATAAGCTACCTCCGTATCTTTCATTTGCCAAAAAATCTGATTTAAATGCTTTTAATGTGTAGGGTTAGGTGTGTATTTGCGAGCGTGTGTGTTTACATGTGTGTGAGTGTTTATCTGTGTATTTACGTGTGTGTATATGTATGTAATTACATGTGTGTGTGTATTTACATTTAGTCATTTAGCAGACGCTCTTATCCAGAGCGACAGTAAGTACAGGGACATTTCCCCCGAGGCAAGTAGGGTGAAGTGCCTTGCCCAAGGACACAACTTCATTTTGCACGCCCGGGAATCGACCCGGAAACCTTCTGATTAATAGTCGGATTCCCTAACCGCTCAGCCATCAGACTCAGCCGCTCAGACTCTTATCTGACACTATTTACGTGTGTGTGGGTATTTAAGTGTGTGTAATTAAGTGTGTGTGTGTATTTACATGTGTATGTGTGTACAGACTGATGCTGATGGAAGACCTGGACCGGCCCCAGCTGTGGAACCTGTTTAACCAGGTGACCATCAACTCCCAGGACCTGCGTCATCACCGCTTCTGCCTGCGTCTGATGCTAAAGAACCCCGACAACCACGCCCTGTCAGTCCTCTGTGGACACAACGCCCTGGTGTCCGGAAGCTTTAAACACGCCCTGGGTGTGTACACGCCTCACACGCTCAACGACAAGCACACACACACACACACACACTCAATATACACGGCTCTGTTCCTCAACTTTGTGTGTGTGTGTGTGCGTGTAGGTCAATATGTGCAGGCGTTCCGTGTGCGCCCAGAAGACCCTCTCTACAGCTTGTGTGTGGGCCTCACCTTCTTTCACATGGCTGCACAGAGGTTCACAGCTAAACGGCATCCACTGGTGCTGCAGGTGTGTGTGTTTGTGTTCAGGGGTGTGTTTGCGTATGTGTCTAGGATTTCTGTGTGTTTAGACGTTTGTGTTTGTGAGACGTTTGTGTAAAAGAAGTGTGTGTGTGGCAGGGGTTCTCGTTCCTGTGGCGTTATGTTGAGCAGCGTGGGCACTGCCAGGAAAGTATGTACAACCTGGGCAGAGCCCTGCAGCAGATGGGCCTGGCACACCTGGCTCTACACTACTACCATCTGGCCCTGAGTCTGCCCCCGCCACACCTGGAGGTACACCCCACACACACACACACACACACACCACATACACACACTCTCTCACACACACACACACACACACACAACACGACTGACTCCTTCTCTCCTGACTTCCAGGGTATAGACGATGACCAGGTGGACCTCAGGAGAGAGATTGCGTTCAACCTGTCTCTCATATACCAGGCCAGTGGGAACGTGGACATGGCCCGCTACCTCATACACACACACTGTACTGTCTGAACACACACGCATATCTCAGCCTTGTTTATGCTATAACTTGAATATTAGGGCCTGTGGTCCACAGGCCTGTGTCAATCCCCCTCCTTTCCTCCTCTTTCCCTTTATACAGCTCACTAGGTCCAAATGCTTTATTTTTATACTTGGGTTATAACTGATTTGAACAGAGGCTGTTTACATAAATTGTGAAGTATGTTCAACTGTTTCTTTTAATTTATACAAAAATAAAATGTGTGTTACGCCTCTTCCTTTTTATTGAGTGTTTGTGTGTGTTAATCTACTGTGATCGTGAGGTCGTCGGCCGTGTGCGGAGTAGTTTCTCTGTGTTTCATCTGGGATTGAGACAGTAGGATTTGCTTGATCCTCTCCCTCGGCGTCTGCCCGTTAACATCTTGCGCTCTGAGACGCTCTACTTTCGGTACAGATGCCGCCGTCGCAAACGTCAGACCATCTAGCCCCATGATCTTGCAGGCCTTTTGGTAAGAGCTCTCGTAAAGTACTACGGCTTTTTTTTCTTTTTTGTTGTTGAAATATGTGTTATATTTGTTCACGTCTGGTATCATGCACGTTTCTAAACCGTGCAGGATACCACTGAACTGGGAAGGTCTCCATAGTGACCAGCGGAACGGAAACTGGGCGGCGGATGTGAAGTCTTCAAAATAAATAAGATATGAAGACTGTCTCCACTTATACTGGCGCTTTCAAAAATAAATCGCTGTAACAAGCGCTTAATAACTCACCACTGGGAAACGGATCACTTGCATCGTGTAACGGAAAGTCCAGTTCATCCCGTTTTTCTATACGAACCTGGAGAAACAACGTGTGGGAGCGGTAGGGAGCAGCCGCCGAGGAGGACTGGATCCCCGGCAGAAAGCTGACAGATTGTCGGGGGTACGGCCCTATTCGGGCTGTCCTCCATGACCAAATCTCGGGAGTCAGACGCTGTCCGGTCATGAAAACCAAATCCACCGTGTGACATGTTGATGTGAGAGCGTGATTGATGCTTCGTGACATATTATAACGGGGGTTTTCACCGTTATTTTGACGGTAAGTAAAAAGAGTAAGAGTGCGCTTACGTAATGTATTTCTGGGTTTCGGTTATTGTTTTCATACCGGGGGCTCGCGCTGGCAGACACTAGCAGCGTTTGTGACAGCTAGAGTGAAAACACATTAGATAGGCTATACACTCTTCTAATGTCAGTCCAATATCAACTTGAAACAGATTGCGTTGTTAAGAGGGTTACATTCTGATGCAATTTATTTTGTATTAAGGTACGTAATCCGGATGGATACAGTTACTATGATGGGTCTGATCATCCCAGACATTGCGTAATAATAACAACAATCAGGTTATTCTTTCTGATCAGGTATATATTACCTATCAGAGGTAGCCTCACACACATACACCCTAGCAGTTTGTGTGGGGTTGTATCTCAGGCCTGGTGATCTGGCAGGTGAGACCAGTCTCAGACAGCTGGTGATGCAGGCAGAGAGAACAGGTGAGCTGGTAGACAGGAAGATGATGCAGACAGAGAGAACAGGTGAGCTGGTAGACAGGAAGATGATGCAGACAGAGAGAACAGGTGAGCTGGTAGACAGGAAGATGATGCAGACAGAGAGAACAGGTGAGCTGGTAGACAGGAAGATGATGCAGACAGAGAGAACAGGTGAGCTGGTAGACAGGAAGATGATGCAGGCAGAGAGAACAGGTGAGCTGGTAGACAGGAAGATGATGCAGGCAGAGGGAACAGGTGAGCTGGTAGACAGGAAGATGATGCAGGCAGAGAGAACAGGTGAGCTCAATGACGGATTACCGCATGGGCAAAGTGGGCAAATGTCCAGGGCCCTGGCCAATGGGGGGGGCCCTTGATTTTAATAAATCAATTGGCCAAGCCTTTGGTCATCAAAGGAATTTGAATGTTTTTGATTTGCAAAATATATACATTGATTTTTTTTTAAATAAATCCATCACAGGACGTGACGTGAATGTGTGAATCATGAATGTCGTATTGCTTGGTCAACGGTCAATTTCACCGTGAAAATGGAGAAACGGGTGCTAAGCGGGTCGGCAAAGCGTAAACGAAAGAAGGAAAAAGAAACTAAAGATACTGCCTTAGTACAACAGATACCGTCCATCTCAACATTTTTTAACAAAAAGCGAGAACAAGGTGAGGCTGCGGAATTAATTAGCCTAGACAACGTCCACCCAGCACCAGCAGATGTTACAGCGCTGGATGCTACTCATGCAAGTGCTAAATCCTATCCTAGCCCGAGCGCGGAGTTGCCGTCCGAGACGAGCGGTGGAGCAGCAGCTCAGCCTCCACTTGCATTTGCCACTGCCAACGACGTCACCAGAGACTTTCTCACATCGCCTGTGAAGCAAACTGAAGAAATGGGGGTCGAAAATGAAATTGGGGATGCAGATCTCTGGTGTGAAACAGTCACCGATCCTGCGTTATGGGAAAACTATGCTAGTGACAAAGCTAAAACCATTCTCATTGAAAGAGGGGCCTCAACGTTTCAGAACAGACGAGCGAAATATCCCGCATCTGCAAGAGACTGTGGTATAGGTGGTCGGGTTCGCTCGTTAACAAATGAAATGTTGTGCAGCCGACTACCTAATGGACAACCCGCAACGCGAGAATGGCTGTTGTATTCACCATCATCTGGACATGTATTCTGCTTCGCCTGCAAACTTTTTGGGACAAAAAAGAATGCGTTTGTGGAGGGTTTTTGCGACTGGAAACATCCACACCGCATCTCTGAACACGAGAGGAACCCAGACCATATGTCCAACATGCTCATACTGATGAAGAGAATAAGCAGCACCGGGGCAATTGACTCAGCCATCATAAAGCAAACTTTGGATGCGAGGGAATATTGGAGGGACGTTCTGCGACGTGTTGTGGCAGTGATAAAGTTTCTAGGAGAAAGAGGACTGGCATTTAGAGGGAACGACGAGCTCCTTGAATCGCCACACAATGGGAACTACTTGGGGATTTTGGAATTAATTTCTAAATTTGACCCTTTTCTGGCAGAACATTTTAAGATGTATGGTCAAAAAGGCAGAGGAAGTGTTTCGTACCTATCGTCAACAACATGCGAGGAATTCATCGACTTGATGGGAGAAAAAACCAGGCAAGTGATTGCAGAGGAGCTTCGTGATGCAAAATATTTTTCTGTTATTGTTGACTCTACTCCTGACCTCTCTCATGTGGATCAGTTAACATTTATATTTAGATTTGTTAGCAAGCAAGGGAAAACAGTTGAGCGTTTTCTGGCTTTTGAGCCAATTCACAGCCATACAGGGCAAAGTTTGGCAGATTGTGTGGTTGCGATGGTAAACAGTCTTGGTCTCGAAATGTCAAATTGTAGAGGCCAATCATATGACAACGCTAGCAATATGTCAGGTCGCTACAATGGAGTGCAGGCGCACTTGAAGAAAATTAATCCATTAATCCATTACGTGCCTTGCGCTGCTCATTCCCTAAATTTAGTGGGCGTTAACAGCATAGAGGGCAGCAGTCCGGAGGTGGGACAGTATTTCGATCTACTGCAAAGCTTATATACATTCTGTTCTGCATCTACACATAGGTGGCAACGAGTTTTTAGGAACTCCGGGATAGATTTAACATTGAAGGCACTGTCAGACACTCGGTGGAGTTGTCGAGCTGACTCGACAAAAGCTCTCTGGCAAAATTATGGTAAAATTAGAGAGGCCTTAAAAAGTATATCAGTGGACGAAAACGAGAAAAGAGACACCCGAAGTGAAGCCAGCACACTCGGTGTCAAATTAGAAAAGCTCGAAACTGCATTCATGACACATTTTTGGAATACCATTCTTACTCGATTCCAATTGACAAGTTTACAGCTTCAAAAATCAGATATACATCTAATGACAGCGGTGCAGCTACTTAGGTCTCTGCGTGATTTTGTGTCAGCACAAAGAGATCGTTTTGAAGACTTTGAAAGGGAAGCGCTTGCGGTGCCAGGCGTGTGCCAGTCATACAAACATGACCTCCAGCGCAACAGAAAGCGCAAAAAATTTGACGACGAATGTAGAGCAGAACATCATGATTCAGATGCTGTATTCGATGGGAAAAGGAAATTCCACATAGACACGTTCAATACAGTTATTGACAAATTAGTAAGCTGTCTTGGCCATAGACTCGATGCATACACGCACCTATGTGACCTGTTCGGAGTTTTTTTCATGCCAGAGGCCGCATCCACCAGTGAGGTAACCGAAAAGGCAAACACGCTTTCGTGTTCATATCCCTCTGATTTAAACATAAATCTGGCAGGGGAACTCATTCACTTCAGGTCTTTCAGTAGAGCAGACGGAATGAACACACCTCCACCATCAAAGCTGTTGAAAATAATACTCGAATGTGGATTACAGTCCACATTCCCCAATGTATTCATTGCGTTAAAACTGTACCTGACCCTACCTGTCAGTAACTGCGAGGGAGAGCGGTCATTTTCTAAGCTGGCTAGAATCAAAAATGAACTTAGGACAAGGATGACACAGGGACGCCTTAACAATCTGTCCCTCATGGCCATTGAGTCTGAACTCGTCCGGGAGTTAGATTTCGATGGATTAATCAATGACTTTTCTTCCAAAAAGTCCAGGAAAAGACAGCTTATTTAGGTAGGCTAAGACATGTTTAACGGTGCCTGTTGACTCTGTAAGCAATAGCAGACCACTTCTGATGGTCATTTATTAATGGTTCACTTGCTATGCACTTTGCTGTGTTTTCCTCTTATAAATGTAGGCCTATGGTAACGATAAGATGTTCAAATTTTATGTTGGGCGATGTTAAAACATTTTTTTATGTTACAAACCTGTGAAAGTTTTTATAGGCTACATGTCTAAATAAAAAAAAACGCTTGACTCAGTAAGCAATAGCAGACCGCATTTTATTTTAATTTATTAATGGTTCACTTGCTATGCACTTTGCTGTGTTTTCCTCTTATAAATGTAGGCCTATGGTAACGATAAGATGTTAAAATTTTATGTTGGGCGATGTTAAAAAAAATGTAATGTTACAAACCTGTGAAAGTTGTTAGCCTATAGGCTATGTGTGAATAAAAAAAAAGTCTCCATACGGCTCCCTTTTTAAATGTTACGTAGCCTATGCTTAGGCTTACTACTGATGATCCGCCAGATTCTGACTAACAGCCTCATGGAAATTATATTTTACAATTCTTTATATTTTAAACTAACAAAATTCGTTAAAGGAAGTGCTTTTAAAGTCATGATATTAACCTGACCGTTAAAGTTGAAAGTTTCTTTTGCAATTAGTTGTAATTTTTCCCACCATAGATAAAAAAATATGTGGGGGGGGGCGTCTGGTGGGTCTGTGGGTGCCGGCCACGGCGTTTCTTGTTCTTCTCTTCTGTTGACGATCTCTACTTATGTCAGAGCTAGGAGCGTCTAGCCAAGCGATGAATAAAGCTACGGAAAAGAGCAGCTGGAATATTCATACTTACTTCGCGCCTATGCCACCTCTACCCAGCAGCAAAGTTAACTGGGCCTCTAACTTGAATTTTGGTCCTAGTTTGCCTAAAGAAGCAAGTCATTTAATGAAACCGAAAACTTCTACCAGGACATTAGGCACCACCCCCAATCACACCACCATGTGGGCCGAAACACTTTGCTTCGGTAGAAACACCAATTCTAACGCTTCCCCCTTGACATACCATCAAGTCTCATCTTCCCTTATGTATCCAACCACTTCTACCACTCAGGGAACAATAGCCAGTGGGAGCAAAACTGATAATAATAGAAACTTGGTGGGGTGTGCTGGGTGCAGGGGGGGGGGGTGGAGGGGGAGGTGAGGGGGGGAAAGACGGGGTGTGTGGATGATAGGTCCCCTATGTATAACTGGCGGAAAAAGCCTCTCTTTTGCTGGATTTTAGGCATATCTTTTTAAGTCAGTGATTTTTCTGACGATAGGATAGGAAGAGTGCAGCAGCGGAGAACACGTAGAGTTTCTAGATGTTGGCTCATCACTGACTGATGTTTGCCGATTGCGTTTGTCTGCATTGACGAGCAAGCGTGTGGTGCGCACATGTGAGAATACAGTAGGCTAAAAGGCTCGTTAATCGCCAGCTGAGGACTCAACAGCAGCACTGAAT
>CAEFZP010005838.1:0-91707 GCA_903064625.1 Mallotus villosus | reverse complement strand
ACCGAGGCAGCCATCGTTGGCGCCATCTTGGATTGTTTGTTTTACCGTAGCGTATTAAATGGGTCCAATACTTTTACGTTTGATAAACAAGTGCCTTGATTTAGGGGTTGTTCCTGAATGTCTGAAACATGCATCAGTGCAACCCAGACTTAAGAGGCCAAATTTGGATTCCGCAGACCTAGCACATTTTCGACCTATTTCTAATCTTCCATTTTTAGCCAACATTTTTGATAAAGTAGTACTGTGTCAGCTTCAAAAATAAATAAATCGATAACAACATTTCTGATATATATATATCTGGCGTTAGAAAATGTCACTCCACTGAAACGGCTCTTGTTAAAGTGCTGAATGACATTTTCTTGGCCACTGACTCTGGAGACTCAGTAGCACTGGTACTTTTGGACATAAGTGCTGCATTCGTCACGGTAGACCATAATGTCCTGCTGTCTCGCCTAGAGCACATAGTGGGCATCAGAGGCTCAGTTTTACATTGGTTCCAGTCCTACTTGACAAATAGGAGCTTTTCAGTTAACATTGGTAACCATCGATCCTCCTCTGTAAAGTTGTGGGATTCCTCAAGGCTCCATTCTGGCACCTATGTTGTTTTCTTTATATATGCTGCCCCTTGGCACTATTTTTAGAAAATATGAATTAAATTATCATTGTTATGCAGACGACACTCAAATATATTTTCCTCTTAAACAAAAAAATTGCTTAGAACAGATGACTGCCTGCCTTGAGGACGTGAAAGCATGGATGTCTTTGAATTTTAAATGAGAGTAAGACCGAAGTTATGGTGTTTACGTCTTCCAGTGTACAGAAAACAACAAATGTAGATCTGGGTGTTTTTGCACCGTATGTTAAACCATATGTTTAAAAACGTGGGTGTGGTATGGGAAGCCTAAAGCTTGATAGACAGGTAAATAAAGTTGTGAAGGCAAGCTTTTACCAACTCCGAACCTGGTTAAAATTAAGTATTTCCTCTTTCGCAAATTTTGAAAAAGTCATACATTGTTTTATAACAACAAGGCTGGACTATTGTAACTCGCTGTATCTGGGGATCAGTAAAGCATCCATTAACTGCCTCCACGTAGTCCAAAATGCTGCTGCCAGAGTTCTGACAGGAACTCGAAAACGTATACATAACTCCTGTCCTTCAGAAACTTAATTGGCTGCCGGTGTGCCACAGAATTAATTTTAAAATCTTGCTTTTGGTTTTGAAATCAATAAATGGGTCAGCTCCGTCCTACCTCTCTGACTTGCTGACAGCCCATCAACCTACAAGAGCTTTGAGATCTGCAAACGTAGGCCTTTTAATAGTTCCTAGATCGAGACTTAAGACGAGAGGAGATAGAGCATTCTCTATTGCTGCTCCAAGACTTTGGAATAATCTTCCTCTGGAAATTAAAACAGCACCCTCCATTTTTAAAGTGAGGTTAAAGACCTTTTTATTTGATGTGTCCTATAGGGATGAGTGTTGATGCAGTTGTTTTGTCTGTATGCATCTGTTGTCATGTTGTGGTCCTATTTTAGCACTCTGTATAGCACATTGGTCAACAAAAGTTGTGTTTAGTTGTGCTTTATAAATAAAGATTGATTGATTGTAGTCCATTTTCAATATGCTAGAAAAACAATGGGCCTCATTCTCGAACATTTTCTTAAGTTTCTTCTAAAGAATGTACAATACATTACAGCACAATACATGAACTGTCATCACCAGCTGCATCACGGGCACTGCACCTTCAATAATTCCAGACATCTGTGTGCCACCAATTCTATCAAGGGCTATCATTATCTATAGGCTAGTTCAAGTTATCAGTATGTGTGGCATCTTAACCACCCAATGCATCACGGGCACTGTGCACCGGTTGATATGGCAACAGGAACAATGTTCGTACAACTTTATAAAGGATGCATGTCTTAAAGAATATATTGTGCTTATTAACATTATACATTGTGCTTATTAAAGTAATGTTTTATGAACTTAGAAGTTTGCTTAGGCTTAAACATTGTGTCTCACTCAGGGTGGGGGGGAACAGGCTGTATTTGGTGTCTTAATCTCTTCATTTTAGGAGCAACCTTGAAGCCGGGCTGAGATGGCACCGGAGCGTGGGGCGCGCCAGCAAGAACAACTCCCGCATGAGACAGCTCAACCCTCTTTTGATCATTTTGTATGACGGCACTGTAGCCTATAATATATCCTGGGGCAGGGACAGATAGCCAGTTGGACTTCGTGAACCAGCCCTAACATTGTTGCGGTTAGGGAAACGTAGACAACCCCAGAGCTCTGTACTGGATTTCCAACTGCTGCATTAAAACTGATATTATCGGACCTCTGCGACTCCAGACCACTCTTTCTAGAACACAGACTTGTGTCATTGAAAACTAGCATTACATAGGCCTATTGGAATAGACACAAAGAATCTCAGTCCTTCACTTCTGAAATGTTTCCTACGGGCTTCGGAAAAACAGCGTAAGAAAAAGACGTCTGGCAAATTCATGAACGCTTGAAAATGTGTTACTACGCAGCAAAAGTTTTCTGAGCTGTGCTCCCCCGGAAAAGTTTTATTAAGTTGAAAGCACGTCCTCGTGCTCCTGAATTTGCATACATACACGCCCCGGCAGCTCCTTATAAGGGAGCTGCAACACGCAAGTTATTTGCTCGAGCAACAGTAATTGTGCCGTATTGTATGCCTAAGGTGCACACTCGTCCCTTTAAATAGGTTGAGTGATCAGTGATAATTGGATGGCCTGGTTGAATTTATATGATGTTCAAGTCCAAGTGCAAGTTAAAGGTTTTATTTGTCACATACAACATCACACCAGTAAGATGAGCAGTGGAATTGTTCTCCACTTGATTTAACCGTGTGCATACTAAGCAAGGTAAATTATTATAATTATTATAATTATTTTAATCCGCTGATGTCTGTAGAGTTGATGTGAACGCAATCACCAACGATTTCTCACAAATTCATTAACACTTCTAACACGGAGAGTTTTCTTAAATGCGATTCCCCTTGTGTTTTTTTAAGGAATCGCATTTGAGACAACTTTGAGAAAACTTTCATGAATGCCAAATGTTTTCCTAAATCCAATTCAGAAGAAATTCCTTCTTAAATTCTTCTTAACTTCGTTCGAGAATGAGGCCCATTCTCCTTTGTAATTCTGTGGAATCTCTCCTCCAGCCCTACACCCCCACCCGCCACCTTCGGTCTTCCTCTGACAACCGTCTGGCTTCAAGAATAGGCTCAAGACACACTTGTTCCGGGAATACAACGGTACCTAGGAAAGATCTGCTGTTTCTTCCAGGATCACAAGGACTCTTACTTAGAGACCTGCTGCTCTTGTTGGTTAGCTGTAACTGATTAAAATTATTGTACTCGCTATGAGGTAGTTTACTGTTGTTTGCTTTTCCACAGGTACACTCATGCACTTTAAGATTCATGTTGTCCAATTGTAACTTGTTTAACTTCATGCTCTTATGATTCTTCCCTTTGGCACTTATTTTTGTTTTTTTTCACAATGTATGATTCATGTTTGACTTCCTACAATGTTGGGGATATCTCGTTTTTATGATCAGTGACCTATGCACTTTTGTAAAGCTCTCTCTTGGAAGTCGCTTTGGATAAAAGTGTCTGCTAAATGAATAAATGTAAATGTAAGTACACAGAGCAGCGCGCAGCAAATTTTGGGGCGTAACCAAGGTACAAACCAGAGCCCAAAAAGGTGGAGCTGTCACGCCAAATAGTGTCCCAGGGCCAAATACTGTCCTACCTGACGTCACAATGCCATTCCCAAACAAGGACAAGTCCGTCGCTATGCCGACCTTAAATTCCTGAGATAGTTTGCTAGCAGAAAACTGTCATGGTTGCTACACTGGTTACTCGGTAGGAAGTTACGTATTTAGGCTTATTTAAACCCGTTTATTCTACTCTACGATTTAAAGTTTTCACTCGTTCGACATTCCTGAGACAGCAACACGCGCAGGTAGAATACTATACGCGTTGCCTTCCTGGTCTGTTCAAATTGATGCTAAATACGTAATTTTTTCGACAAAAACAACTAGCTAGCTAGCACTAGCTATCGAACGAGTGAAAACTTTAGGGGTATTTACATCCAAATCAGGTGAACGGTGTAGGAATTACAACACATTTTATATGTGGCCCCCCCCTTTTTAAGGGACCAAAAGTAATTATAGTACCCCAACACCAAAATATCTGAAGGTTAATATGCATGCTTTACAACATCTCAAGAACCCATAATGTCCGCATCATGGATTTTTCTCTAAGGTGACAATTTCAAACCTTTAGAATTTCAAACCTTTAATTAAAATCATTGCTCCAATCGTCTTGAAATGTTGTTTATGTGTACGAAATAGATCCGTGTACTAAATCAAGCTCGCCGGAGCAACTTCCGGGTCGCAACACAAAAATCTACGCAAAATTGAGAAAGAAGATTTCCACACACTATTTAAATTCCCGATTTCCATGTTTAAGCACATCAAAAAAAATCAGATAACGGACCATTTCCCGTCTTTTGTTTTCCTACTTTTAGATGGTAGTCGGGAAACAGCTCGTTTCCAGATTTTGGTTTTCTCATTTCAAAACGAAAATCCATTGGCCGCAGAGTACACGGACTGAAATACATGTCTGTATCATGTCAATTTTGAAATGGTTCGCAATGTTGAGGATGAATCCGCCATTGCGTCTTGCAGGTATATTTCTATTTATTACTTACTGTGATAATAAATAGAGATGTCATGAACTCTGATGTGGCTCACATGACCTTTTAGGAACTTGGTGCCTTTCTCAGTTTTCCGTATTGTCATCCTGAGATGTCTTTGCCAAGGTGCATCATGACTCAGCACAGTGTTTGTAGCTTGTGTTGGGATATCAGTTTCATAAAAACTGGAACTTTCCAGATTGGATTGACAAGATTACGATACAAACCAATGCAAGAGTAGAGCGTAATGGATTTTTTGTCAGTCATAGTTGACATGGTTTTAGTTTAACTAGCCTGATTGTTGTGAACATGAGCTTGCACTCGCAGTTGTGACCTCAAATGATTCATACCCATTGACATCTGTAGTTTCTCAGAGCATCTATGATTTAAATATTATATAATTTTTATAGATTATTAATATTTCTATGAGAAAATGTAATCTTTGTTATAAGGTGTTGTAGAGAATGAGATATATTTAAGTCTAATTTTCATAAGTATTCACACCCCTAAGCCATTCTTTTGTAGCCTGGTCCTAACCAGACCCTTGTACATTTAATTTGTACAGAGGGTCTGGGATCGCTCCATTGACAAGCGTTAAATTCCTTTAAGGTGGGTACTCTGTTGAAGTTTAAAACCATTGGATCTGCCCAGAGCCACTCTGATCTGCCATAACCAATCGCTAGCGTTCGCCTTAGCCAACTCCTTCACCACCACTGTAACAGAGCTTGCTGCCGTAGCTGGAAAATCTAACTTTTCCCGAACCCCCTGGGGAGGAGGGCCACAACATCATGGCCACCAACAAAACTCAGCAAGGATTGTTCTTGCTCCGGCTGTTCTTTCCGGATATTCTGCAGCGTTACCACAACAGACCGAAAAGCATCCCTCGCATCTTTCTCCGCCGCCATTACTGAACTACAACTCAAACTAGCGCACAACATCAACAGGTGCATTCGACATGGACTGCGGCTGCATGAAACGACCGGCGACAGTATACGCTTGCAGTTGGGGAGGAGTTAAAAACAGCTCTGATGTGAAGTAGGACATTCCAGCTTCTCGTGGTTTGCTGCGTTGATGTCAGTCATGGCCGATCAAGCGCTGTTTGCTTACGTTACTTTATTAGGATTCCTCCGTCAGGAGGGAACCTATTGTTATTGGTGGTTTTATTACTAGGATTCCTCCGTCAGGAGGGAACCTATTGGTATTGGTGGTTTTCTTATTATTAGGATTCCTCCGTCAGGAGGGAACCTGACGGAGGAATCCTATTGTTATTGGTGGTTTTCTTATTATTTGTAATAAGACAATTCTTTTCCAATCTTCCCCAGAAGTGGCAGACATCATCGTCAGAGCAACGTTCACTCAGGCATTACTTTTATCTTTGATTTTCAAAACCGTTTGTCTGGTACAGCCGGCAACAAAGCAACAGGAATTTGGATCAAATCTCAGCAAATCTCTGAGATATCAACACCAAACTTGGTATATGGGTGGAAGACACTAAAACATGTTACCATGTGCAAAGGCAACTTCATATCTCCAAAAATAATGTTTTACACATCAGCCAGTCAAATACTGATACTCTGATTCAATCACAAGTTCATAAGAAGACTCTTGAGACTGTTTAGTACACAAATCTGAGAAAAGGTTGACTGTAAGATGAAAAGTAGATTTTTGGTGAATATTTGAAACATGCTAGCTGGGCATTTTTTTTTGAAATTTAGAATGAAAAAGTCTCTCTCTGCTCCTCTGCGCTCGCGCGCTCCACATTCTCACACACTCAACCTTCCCTTGACACACGCGCAGGCTTGGCAAGATGCACACACAACAATTAAGGAGATTGTGGGCTGACCATACATTCCTTGGCTTGAAGTGAAGGCCTTGTGGATGTTGGTTGATGGTCTTGCTTTTCCGATTTGGTATGCAATGGTAAAAAGTTATCCAAATCCTAAAACATTGATAGTATAGGCTATGAGTAACTACCAAACCACAAATGACCCACCATTATTCATAGGTCGCCTCAATTGTCCATTTTTAAAGTGATGCCATTTACATCCCATTTGTCCTAAAATTCATTAAATATGCCTTATTTCTCATGAGGAACAAAAAAGCCTCAAGAACCTATAACGGCCGCCATATTGGATTTTTCTGTACAATATAGATTGAGGAAACACGTTCTTTCACTACTCCTCCTTCAATTTTTGTCCAATCTTCCCACATTTGACGAGATTGTGGGCTGACCAAGCCCCCACTCATTCCTTGGGTTGAATTGAAGGCCTTTGTGGATATTGATGGTTTTGCATTTCCGATTTTCTATGCAATGGTAAAAAGTTCTAAAAATCCTGAAACATTGATAGTATAGGCCAAGAGTAACTACCACACCACAAATGGCCCACCATTACCCATAGGTGGCGCTAAAGGCCCCGCCCTGATGCACAATGATACAAGGCTTTCTGGAATGGATAGGCTCACCAAGCCCCCTCCTCTCACTTCTTGGCTTGAAATAAAGGCCCTTGTGGATCTTGATGGTATTGCATTTCAGATTTGGTATCCCATTGGTAATTCTGCAGCATTGATTGGGTGTGCTCTAGCCTTCGGCGAGAGCGCAAACCTTTGTTATCTCACATATATATTTCTTTATTAGCATTCCTCCGTCCGGAGGGAACCTATTGTTATTGGTGGTTTTATTATTGGGTGTGCCAAGAAGTCGTGGCTCATCCTTTGTTATCTCACATATATATTATTATTATTTATTTTAGCCCCCCTAATCCTCGGTCAATATTTGGACTACATACACAAACTACGTGTCAAAAGTTTCGTCTTGCTAGCGATTGATATGCTATTACTTTTATTTACGTTCCGTTGCACAGTTTAGGACCATACAACGTTTTTGTGGCAAAAAGTGTCTTTTGTCGGCAAAGGGTAGACTACTCAGTTATAATAGCCTACGTCACAGCGTCGGCACATGTTAGCAATGACGCATTAGATACGACGTGCATAGAAGACTGTTGCACAGCAAGGATGGTATCGTGCCGCCCCCCTAGCATCCGTCAATATTTTGATTACTTAGAAAACGTCATGTCAAAAGTTGGTAGCCATTGAGTTGCTTGTCTTTTTATTTACATGGCTAACTTGCTAGCCACAGTCACTGACGCTACTAACGTCACGAAACACGCGTGACTACCTCTAGCAGAATATTAGTTTAGCAGCTTGTTAACTTCTGGGAGATAGCTAGGCTAACTATAGCTTTAACGCTACTGCAAGGCAGCTGCAGAAACGCCACAAGCAAAGAGGCCAGGGTGATAACTATTTACTCATTTTACTTTGTGATATGAAACACAATTGTGAAGTGTAATGTACAATATAAGCTGATATTATTGAGGAACTACATCTACTTTCGGAAACAGTAGTCTATTTCACTGAAGTATTAGCATCATGACATTAGCCTATGTTGCCCGGGCAACACATACTACAGCGGTCTATGATGCATCTGTTTTCAATCGTTAAAATAAACATTACTCACAAATACATTTTCGTTGTACGATTTATTATGACATTAGATTACAAGTAAACGATTTGTTGCTGAAATAATCATTACCTGTGATTTCAAACCAGTACTGCAACGCTGTAGCCTACGCGAGACACAGTGTAGCTAACAAAAACATCCACAGCTGTTTTACAGTAGGAAGTCAAACGGCGACAGAACATGTTCGGCACTCCCTTAAATCAAAAGTATTTCAATAGGTGAAACTGTCTGACTACTAACCCGAACTTCATTGACACAGCCTAAACTTCAATCTGTTCATGAAAGCAATATTTAATTTCAGCCTAAACCGTACAACGGAACGTTCAACCAACGATCGCCACCAAGACGAACACTGTAGTATAGCTACAATTTACCGGGGCAGCTTCTCCACAAAGGGCTATATCGCATTTTGTGTTGTTACTGACAATGATCGCTATTGAGCTTTTTATGCATGAGCGATTTTCCACTAAATAAATGTCAAGCTTATTTACGTTTTTGGGGGCATGTCATAAGTTAGCAGACATAGAGCTACTGTTTGAATCGCGATTCCATCTGAAATATTTCCAGTGATAACGTTGTTACAGTAGTACAGTATGCTTGAAAATATCACTAGAAGGGAAAAACTTAAAGGGACGGACAAGCAGGCACACCCTCACAATTTCCCCAGAAATTGTATGCTCTCTAGTTTGTAATTCTTGTGCCATGGGAGTCTATGGCAGCCCCTAGACCCCATCGACAACTTTTTGTGAAATTTGGCACACTCATTAAGGACAGTCCCTTATATACTTTCACCAAGTTTCATGTTTCCCATTGCACCACTCTAGCGCCACCAATGGGTCAAAGTTGTACTTTTGTTTCCACACGCAACTTTTGAACCGTATGACTGATTTTCAAAAATGAGGTACCATTGGATTCTCTGGACCTAGACGAGTTCAACACACTATATGACGTCAATTTCTGTTTATATAGATTTTCCGCTATATCCGGTTTTATCAAAAACCTTTGAAAGCCTACTCCTCCTACAATTATTTTCCAATCTTCCCCAGAAGTGGCAGACATCATCGTCAGAGCAACTTTCACTCAGGCATTACTTTTATCTTTGATTTTCAAAACCGTTTGTCTGGTACAGCCAATCAAAATCGGCAACAAAGCAACCAAACAGGAATTTGGATCAAATCTCAGCAAATCTCTGAGATATCAACACCAAACTTGCTATATCGGTGGAAGACACTAAAACATGTTACTATGTGCAAAGGCAACTTCATATCTCCAAAAATGATTGATATAAAGCAAATAAAATTTATCGCTAATGCTAAAATAATGCTTTACACATCAGCCAGTCAAAAACTGATACTCCGATTCAATCACAAGTTCATATGAAGACTCTTGAGAATGTTTAGTACACAAATCTGAGAAAAGGAAGACTGTAAGATGAAAAGTCAATGTTTGGTGAATATGTGAAAAATGCTAGCTGGGCTAATTTCTTGTGAAATTTAGAATGAAAAAGGCTCACTCTGCTCCTCTGCGCGCGCGCGCTCCACATTCTCACACACTCAGCCTTCCCTTCACACACGCGCGGGCTTGTTAAGACATTTATTCATTTAGCAGACGCTAAAGAAGACGCACACACAACAATTAAGGAGATTGTGGGCTGACCAAGCCCCCACCCTTCACTCCTTGGCTTGAAGTGAACACCCTTGTGGATCTTGATTGTATCCCGTTTCCTATTTTGTATGCAATGGTAAAAAGTTCAAAAATCCTGAAACATTGATAGTATAGGCCAAGAGTAACTACCACACCACAAAAGGTCCATCATTACCCATAGGTGGCGCTACAGGCCACGCCCTGATGCACAAAGATACAAGGCTTTCTGGAATGGATAGGCTCACCAAGCCCCCTCCTTTCACTTCTTGGTTTGAATTAAAGGCCCTTGTGGATCTTGATGATATTGCTTTTCACATTGGTAATTCTGCAGCATTGATTTTTCTATACATTTACAATTTTTGAAGGATCTACATTTTTCAATGGTTCGCAATGTTTGGAGGAATCCGCATCACTGCTTTGCAGTTATATTTAAACTTAGTCTTTCCGTTAGTAGAAGAGGTGGCCCAAAACCCTTTCTTCAACAAATGTTTTAGTCAATCAAATAGTTTGGTGCGGATTTGAGCATTGGCGAAACTGAAAGTGTCAGAATAATTACAAAACACGTGTCAAATTTGTCGTGTGTGAGTCTGGCCAATCATGAAATAGCTGTGTCGTCATTTGAACCCGTGCAGTTGCTCTTGAGAAAATGCGCTCGGCTACACAGCCGGCAGTTCTCGAAACGATCTCACGGTACTTTGATGGCTACGTCACAGTGACCTAGCCTCGGCGCCGTCTCAAGTCGGACAAAAAGTCTAACCAGAATTCACTGTTTCAAGTCAGCCGCCTGCAGCACTGCATGAAGACAGGTCATGTCGAATGCACCTAATGTCATCGTTCTCAGCCACTCCCTCTGTTCCCTGTTTGGACCTACAAAAAGTTGATTTGAGAAAACCGACTAATATGCCGAATTCCCACACCTAGTACAGAAGCAGAATTTAGCCGAAGTACGTAGGAGGGCAGAGCCAGGCTAATTATTTTGTAGAATCCTCTCCTTTTGGTAATTTCTGCAAAGCTTTATCCATCTGGCTTGATGAATTATCTCAAATTATTTTGTTGAGATTAAGTTTAATAGAGAGTGGCAGTGAACAGTCTTTGTATTGATTTGCAGTTGGCTTCATGTCTGGGCTTTAACTGGGCCACTGAAGTACT
The DNA here is from genome assembly GCA_903064625.1 of Mallotus villosus. Taxonomy (NCBI): domain Eukaryota; kingdom Metazoa; phylum Chordata; class Actinopteri; order Osmeriformes; family Salangidae; genus Mallotus; species Mallotus villosus. The sequence goes on along the minus strand of CAEFZP010005838.1, from coordinate 80,675 downwards.
TTCACGTTCTTGTTTTTTTCATTTTTGCATTGCAAAGGCTCTATGTTTTGGGCCATAGTATTGCTATGTTTTAATCATGGTGGTGCCATCATACTGTAAATGAATTTAATGTGCATACACATTACAATCCTTTATTGGAGTGGTGATTATTTTGTTCTGGCTTCCTGCATCAGATTGCCAAGTTATAAAAAGGCAGTTGAATATTTCTCTCGTTTACAGGTCATAAACACTCATCACGTTACTCTATTACTGTAGACTAGCCAAGTTAACACTTGCCACATCAAGCAGTCAAGTGTCAGACAGCAGTGGTGAGATTGTGGCCAGCATTTTAGACTAGCACATGTGTGATGGAGGTGTGTAATTGTCTAGACTTGCCTGTGACATTTGTTGCACTTGAAGGCATTATCCCAACGTATCCAATTTAGCTCATCCTTGATGCAGCTTTGATAAAATATAAGATGTTACTTTAAGAGCAGCTTGTTAGGGTTAGAATCTTATCTTCTCAATGCACACTGTTTATTGACATAGACATTGGACTTCAATCACAGTTCTCTCCTTTAAAAAATGATGATAAAGGGGTTTGTGTAACTATGGAAGTGTTTTACTGTGTACAAAAGCAGAGAACAAAGTTTTCAAAGAGCAAAGAGAATTGCCACTATAAAATGTTTTGTAGAAACAATGTACTGCAACACACCACCCATGGAGCATGTACTTGTTAGTTCTGTCATGTCTGATAGTTCTCAAACTTCATTGACTCCAGAGAAAATGTAAGTCTTTGAGCAGGCAGTGCTGTAAAAAAAGTACTCGGCCAAACATGCCAGTGCCTAAAGCCTGGGTCAACCCTCGGCCTAGGTTATACAGCTACAAATCAGTATATTTTACGCAGGTGCTTAGGGTGAAAAAACAGGCTGAGAAAAATTACAAGCTAATCCCACTGTGGAATGTGACCCTGCACTGTGGCTGCCAGGCCAGAGCAAGGGAGAACTTGTAGCTCCTACAGAGAGGGTTTCTTAAAATAAAACACAATTGTCTTTTGTACATAATACATGTTTCAGGGTTTACACAGTAATGGAAAGCTTGACATTTTGTGAAACACTACACACTTTCTTATGTAGTCTGCATGCATGAGAGTTGCCTAACACTGGTTCAGAAGTCAAAGCCATATTGTATTTTCACTATAAGAATGTATATGAGGAAATTAATTTGTAAAAAGTTTTGTTTCAACAAACATCAAGACCAATGGGCGAGTCATGATTATGTTAATAAAGGAGAGATCAAATGTATTTATTTAAGAGAATGAGAGTCTTAAGTTTGTTTATCTCAAGTAAGTGTCATGATACACCATTTAGCTTTTGGTGAATGGAAACTGATTACATAATTCATAAAAAATAAAACTATGGAAAGGAAAAAGCCATAATGTGCCTGCTTTGTATACTTGAATAATGCAAGATAGTTTGTACTTGAGTTCTGGTTTTCAGCAAAACCATTTCTCTTCGCACAGGAAGCAGAGAACAATTTTACAAACAGAATTCTAAATGAGAAAAAAACACAACAGTCAATAAAAACATTTAGATGTAAATAGGTTTCCAGCATAAGAAATAAAGACAGTATGATCCAAGAATAGCATACAAAGAAATTATTTGATACACATTTCATACAATAAATTTAGTTTGTCAAGTTTTTCTCAATCAACATATTGATATTGGGATGATAACCTTTAAGATTCCTGAATGTACAATCCTACCAAATGAATTATGTGCTTATGTTATAGCAATAACAGTTCAACCCATGCTTAGCATAAACATTGACCTCTTTATGGCTTTTCAGAAAGCCATCTGAACCTGACAAACCTGAAAGTCTGTATGACTCAACAGTTCAACTAAAGTAAAATATCTGCCTTACCATTTGCATCATGTGGTGTAACTTCTCATCTTTAAACATCTTTTTTTACAACCAACCACCTCTGTGGCTCAGGTCTGCTATGGTTTTGAACTGGAGGTAAGAATCGTTCACTTGTTTTGGAAGACATGCACCTTTCAAACCAGGATTACAATTAAACAAATAATTGTGTTGGAATTGTTCAAGAGGCACAATACGTTGTCAACTATGACATACATAAATGTGGTATTTTATTCTCTGTATAACATTTCACTAAGTCTGAAGTAAACTTGAACAGATGTTAAATGTCACGCACAGGAAAGTAGCTATGTTTGGTCTCAGGAATGTGCTGAGTCTGGTAGATGATAGAAAAATATGATGTTGTACCATGGGCCTACCAGTGACACTTCCTGAGAGCTTCAGCCAGGGGATTTTCATGGGAAGGGTAGGATTTCAGCCTGTGCAAATAGCTAAAGTGATTCCTTAAGGTGACAAAGTATCTTTGTTTATTAACAAACTTCCATCACGTAAAGTGCCTGTGTGATAATCAAAATATATATATTTTTTCCTTGGCCTAACCTTACCAAACAGATGACGGATTAAACGAGTGACAAGCCAGAGCGGGTAATAATGATGCTTAAAAACTGTATGGTGGCTATGTATTTGTTATATGGGTAGTAAGATAGTACAGTTCCCTGCAACTATGATAAGTTTGATGATAATCTTGATTGTTTCTTTGATAAGAAATCAAACATCAAAAATCTCACATGATTTTTAGTTCTAATTATTAAACTGTCTGTATCTCTTGCATGTTGTCGCAACTCAAAATCCTAAATTCGAAAATTGTACTGGTAAGTTATTCAATGTTAAGTTATGCTCTTACTCAACCTGAAATGGCAAAAATGGGGAAATAATTTTAAAGTCGTACACTTTCGTCACCTGCTTTGTTGGTTAATTCTCATTCAATATTGTTACCTGTCCGCTTTTGGTTAGTTTACACCATAACTAAACATTAGAATCAAATGACAAATAATAGTGTTAAAATACAATTTTAAAGGAACAGTGAAGTACAAACTCAGGAGGGCTATATTTAGTTGTACTGGTTTCTCTACAAAAGTGTTAGTAAATGCAGTAAAAGTATCATCATTGTCACCTCAAATCAAAACAGTTTGTTGAATGTTATATGAAAAGAAAACAACAGGTTTTCCCTCACTTCCTTTAAGCTTTAGATGCAAAACAGTTTTGGTTACAGAGCATCATTGATGTAATTATATATTTTTCCAGTTTGCTTAAAAACAATGGCTGAGATAGATCTAGCAGAAAATACAGTATAACAATACGGATGTGCAGCTAAATAAATATTTTGCATGCCCTTCTACCCCACTTATTTACAAGACTCAATGCCTGGCTTGGGTTATGCAAATGTTAAACATGTTCCTCTTCAAACAAGAACATCCAAATACATTTCTGAAGTCAGTGTTTGAAGTGTTAACATGAGGCTATCGCAAGTAGTGCAACCCCTGTTGATGAGCTGCAATAAACAATACTGGAAATGTTTGATTTGTCTTATCCAGCTAGGAACATTTTCTCAAGGTGTTCCTTATCACCTGCTGCCACACTACACCTTTGAAATTGACTGATGCCATGAATGGCTATGTGCAGCATATAGCAGTGTTAGATACAGAGGCACAATAGCATTATATAGGGTTACCGCAGCTAGAAACAGGGATGTTCAGAAAATATCTAGAAGTTAGACTAGAGAGAAATGGGTTAAAAGGGGCATTACACAGTGGTAGGAAGTGAGGGTGGGTCGGCCTCCGACTTCTGCTCTGGTGAGCAGCAGAGGAAGATCCGACTCCTAAGACTGTTGAAGGCAAACCTGAAATACATTATGTGGCCCATGGCAACAAAACACACTGAGATAATGACCAGCAGCCCAAAAGCCTCTGGGTTAGGTGCTAAAATCACCATGATGAAGTGCAACAGGTCCAGGAGGTAGTTCATGGAGTTCTGAACGCCGTTGATGACTCCCCTCTCTGACTCAATCACATTTTCTTGGATGAGCTGGGTCACAGTCAAGTCAAAGGACCATAGACCTTGAGAAAGTGGAAAGAGCAACCGTGATTTGGAGTGGCAATTGTATTTTACAACCACATAAAAAGGATTGGAACGGAAACAGATGGTAGTAATCGGTGGATATTGGCATCAAAGGTTGACAATATTGCTCAGACAAACTTTGGAGAGGTGCTTGGGGCAGACAGTCTGCCAAACATTAGGTGGTATTAAGATAAAATGTTTTACTATATAACAGTTTATACATTCTCATGATGGAGGTTTAAGTAAGGGGTTGTGTGTGTTTTATCCCCAAATTATGATCCAAGGCTAATTTTTACGACCCAGTATGTGTTGGAGGCATTTCAGGGCTCCAGACCATCTTCTTCCACTGTTAGCGCGAGTACAACATTTCCAGTGCACAAACATTTGAAGCGTAAAATACAACATCTTATGAAACACGTCCACACATAACACAACATTTCCCATTAAAGCCTTCCTACTTTTCTAAGTCAACCATATTCTGCCTTGTAGTAGTTTTACGTTGTCATTAATAGGCTGCATGAAATATCAGGTGGACATTTTTGGGGTGAATTAAGGGGAATAAACGGGAACTGTTAACATACTGTCTAATGCAGACATAAATAAGTTTGATAAAAAAAGATGTATTGAATTGATAACAAAATAGCACGCTCAAAATCTAGCTAAAACTTATACTTTTGTATGATTGCATGAAGGAAGAATAGTAGCTAGCTAGCCAGATAGAAACTAGATGTGTTCATGTGATGGAAGCGGGTACAGTTCTGCTAGATTCCCATTAGATGGGATTCTCTTTACTGCACTCAAATAGATTTTTTTACTATTACAACTACATTTTTTCACCCGTTGCGACCCTAAAGTGAGTGTCTGGGGTAAATACATGGAAAAATATCAGGTGTTGTAACTGTCCTAGCATGTCGTGTACATCTTATGGTAAAACAACTGGAAAAATAATGCTAATAAATAGTCAAAATGACACCACATGTTATTGATACTCACCTGCTCTAGCAGCAATGACTCCTGCAAACAGCAGGCTGACTGACAGGTAGGACTGCAAAGGTGGCAGCTCCTCTGCAGGTGGGACAGTGGAGCTGTTAAGAAACAGCTCAGTTCCAAACAGAGTACTCGTCAGACTGTCATCAGCGTTAGGCAAGGGGCCACTGTCCCCTATCAGGCGACTATAGATGTCCTGGAAGGGAGAGATACTGAGGTCGAAAGAGCTGCCAGGTGTAAAGACAGACGCCACACACAGAATGAGGCAGGAGAGCTGGGCCATTCCCGAGATGAAACCTGTACGAATCAAACCAATCTTCTTGCGTACCCAGGTAAAGGCTACCGTACCGCAGATCCCAGACACAGCTGAAGCACCCATCAGCAGGCTGAGCACTGAGCCATTAAGACCCTGTGTGTATGCATAGCCAGTTGTGATACAGTCAAAGCCTAGGACAGTCATGTAAAGAAAGGACAGGGACATGCCAGCAAAGAAGATGGACTGGTTGTAGTAGGCGACCCAGCCTGCTTTAAAGGTGCGTATGGGTTCCATCATCTGGTAGCAACAGCTGACTTTCATAGGGTCTTTTTTTTTGTCCAGCACAGTCTCATTCATGAGCTGAGAGGACTCAACAGGGCTCTGGCCATTTTCCAAATCTGCATAGGGATAAGACGGTAAAAAGGAGGTTGATGGGATGAATTTTAGAGTGCTTTTATGATTATTTCTGCATAGCAATGCCAATTAGTCTATTTTGTATACATTTTGACACACAATATTATACCTTACATGAAGTAAGACTTGCAAACAGCAAATCTTGAAACAGGTTTTAATCCTATGCCATTACTCATATTCTTTTAAATGGACGTTGCTACCTTTCTGTGTGTTGAGGTATTTAAGCTCCAGGTCCTCTTGTTTTTTCATAGCTTTCACAGCCAGTGCAGGGGTTTTCTGATATACTTTCAACAACAGGCAGTACTCCAGACACATTGAACACAAGTTCCAGCCCGAAATGAATCCACAGCCAATGAAATGGGAGCCAAAAGCCATAATTTGTCCTACTAACATAGGTGCCAGGATGTTGGTCATCTGATCAATAATCCGGACTGTTGCGTTCATATCTAGTTAAGGGAAGTAAAAGGGGTGAAGGTTAAAGAAGAGAAGATATCAATAGCTCAGTATAGCTTTTTCACAATACCATGTAAAATGTATTTAATGCCATACTAACATTTTTGACCAATAACGGTCTTTGGGTGCAAACAATTAGAAATGGAATGCAGCTGAGCGCAATTTTGGGTTTCATCGAAAAGGGTCTATTTATGGAAAGAATATGTTTTTTGACATACTTCTTCAACAGATTTATTTTTTCCAAAATACTTTTAAGTGCAATGCTCATCAGGTCAATCTAATTTAGTTCTGCAGATGAGAAACAGCTTTCAGCCAGTTTACTTGGAACTTCATGACTTGTGAAAAGAATACCTTGGAGATAATGAGTAGTGTAACGGAATGTCAATGAATATCATAAACCAGATAACAAAGGTGATAGGGTGAATAGTAAGAGAACAATTAGTGACTTAACTGTATTTATTTCTAGAGCCCTAATGATTTCCATCAACACTTACCTGCAAGTTTGCTGCTATCCTGTCCAGCCACAACAACAACCCAGTCTCTCTGGATGGTAATGGAGGTAGCAGTGCTGGCTAAGTTAGAAATGTTGGCGATGGTGATGACTAGTATGTAGCACGATGTCTGTAAAGGTTTTAGTTCAAGGTCATTTAGGGAAATAAACTTTGAACATTTTGTATGAGAGTGGCTGAACATGTGATTCCAACAGGACAATGTTCAACAAACACAGCTAAATTGTGTTTCACCTAGATTCACAGAAGAATCATGTGAAAATCTTTGAAACCATATGCCTGTACAACAGTGATACAAATGGCCTGTTTTGTTTGTTTTTGTTCTGGTCTGACCAGCTGTTCTGGTCTGAGTAGTAATGGAAATGGTTCTACCAAGGCACGCATAATAACATGTCAACTGTCTGACTGCACAGTCCTGAACAAGACACTTTTTAAGTCCCGCTACTAGAAAAGAAAACACTTCCATTGGAAAAAAACCTCAACCTTTAAAAACCCTTGACCAAATAGGCAGTGTTCAAACCTATGCACAATTAAAATGCAGACCCACAGGGTGATTTGTGAACACTGACTGAACACAACCATTAAAAAATGCTCAATAAATCTGATTTGTTAGATAACAATATAATGGCAAAAAATGTCTGGTGTATTCACATAGGAACTCTAATCATGACCGAGAAGTAATTTGATTGTAGTAAGTAAGTGTAATATAAAGGAATCTTACCAGAACCCATCCATTGTAAATCTCTGCCAACTGTGATTGAAACTGAAAAACCACCATCAACAGGATTCCACACAGTATGACAGCACAATTCTGGACAATCAGTGAAGTCTGAGCCACTGTCAAATTAGATTTGCATCATAGGTTTAGTCAAAAAATATTTTTACAGAAAGTCAACGTGAAGGCAAATACTTGGGAAAAATAGCCTGTAAACAGCATTGTTTAAATTCCAATCTGCTGAACCTACCTTTGAGTCTCGGACTTTTGTCCACCCAATCGCCGATAATGGCTCCTAGTAAAAGCACTGACCCCGCAACTACCAGTCCGTACACGGCTGTGAGAAGAAGGCTGTTGCCATACAGCTCCACAAGGAAGACTGCCACAGCAAAGTTCCACATTCGATCACCCTAAGAATAAGATACACATTCGGCATTTAGATTATTTTTAAATGTAGCCTATGTTGTTATAAAGCTTGCATAGACATCGGAGGTGCCGTAACTATCTGCCTATTTTAATCTATTTAGATTAGAGAAACTAGACTAACATGTCTACAGGATAATGCGTTTCTATAAAATGCGCTGTGATCGGAGCAATAAGCACATTTTCTTATGGCACTCTACAATTCACTTACCCAAGTTGATAAGGCATGTCCCAGATAGATAAGAAACTTAGCTGATGTAAAAAAATCTTTCATAGAATCTGAAGAAAAATAAGAAAAGTATTAGGAATCATATGTAGCCCAATGGATAGCCTACATTTCTGGTTGGAAAGTCATCAATGTGAACGAAAAGGCTAGATTTAATAAAAAATCAACACGCATGACAACGGCACAAAATAAGAATCTTGACACACATGTACTAACTTACCGCAACAACGTTGTTTAGTTCCAGAATTATCCATTATAGTATTGACAAGTTAATTGGGTAAATACGCTTTTCTATTGTAGATAGAAGACTTGGCGCTGGATACCTTTGTGCAGACTATTTGGCTATCGTCGGTAAACCCACACTATCTGCCCCTTTCTCCTTTCCAAACGTAGCTATCACTGTAGCTGAAGTTGGAAAGATATATTTTATCCACAAACACTTGTAAGTCGAAACGTAACTACAAAATACGGTTAGCCGCTTCTGCTCTCTCACCCCTACCCTAGCGCGCTTGTTTACGATCCCTTCGGTTATACAGTGAGAAAAACTCTGCGTCACAGTCACATGACGTTAGACAATTGAGTGGCATGAATTCAAGAAAACAAATGATTAGTCTTAGAAAATAGGCCTGGTTGTATTTTTCGCCACTCTCCGGCAGTTACTTACCGTAGTGATGGTACGTTCGATGATTTTACTGCTATAGGATCCTTTAATTTTGTTCAGTGACCTAGTAAGTCTATTCGGGGGCCAAACAGCGAAGCCACAGTGTTTCTACTTTTTCTTATTATTGGGGGCCAAGCAGAAAAGCTGCAAAGCCACCTATTGTATTTCTAAATTGTATTCTTCTTATTATTATTATTGCGGGCCAAGCAGCAAAACTGCAAAGCCACCTATTGTGTTTCTACCTTTTCTTATTATTACTGGGGGCCAAGTGGTGAAACTGCGAACCCACCTATTGTGTTTCTTTTCTTATGGGTGATCTGCCTTTGGCAAAGCATAACCTATATTCTTTCTCATATACTGTATATTTAGGGTTCCTCTGGTAGGAGGGAACCATTGTTCTCTCACATATACATTTATTATTTATTTTCCCACCCCTAAGGATCTGTCAATATTTGGACTACATAGACAACGTAGGTGTCAAAAGTTGAGTCTTGGTAGCGATTGAGTTGCTCGTATTTTTATTTACGTTCCGTTGCACGGTTTAGGCTGAACTTAAGTTTTTGAAAAAAGTGCCTTGTGTCAACAAAGGGTACTCAGTGGTACCAACGTCACAGCGTCAGCACACGTTAGCAACGAGGCATGGATACAACGTGCATAGATGTGCTGTTGCACAGCGAGTATCGTATCGTGCCGTGGTGTCACACAAATAATGTATTTAAAATCAAGCTTGTGCGTCGCTGTCTTCAATGCCACAGCCTAAACTTTAGGTCAAAAGAAACGTTTCTCATTTCCGGCGCATTCAAACAAATCCACTCAGTGAAGTTTGGCTAGCAACAGCAGCTAGCTTGCTCCTAGCAAACTTATTTTGAATTAGACATTTCTACCTAAATAAATGTCAAGCTTTTACGTTTCGGGGGCATATTTTCAGGTAGCAGATGGTACTGTTTGAAACCCGATTCCATCTGAAATACTGCTGGTGACAACGTTGTTACAGTAGCTTGTTTCAAAGGGGGTTCTTAATGAATTATGCAATATGAGTGCAACCGACGCCATTGAGCACACCCTACAATTTCCCCAGAAATTGTACCCTCTCTAGTTTTTGTTAGTATTCCTATTATAATGGGCCAAGCAGCGAGGCACCTATTATTAGGGTTCCTGCGCAAAAGGACGTTAACAATCATCTCTGTGGCCAGTTATGACACTTCCGGCCCATGCTGAAGGCCCCCCGCGCCAGGAGACAAGGCCAGGAGGCGCCCGTGATCAACTGCGCTGACGCGAGTGTTTTTTGCGGCCTTTTTGATTTTATATTAATTTCCCCGTTTTGGAATTTTTTTCCTGGCTGTAAATGAAACAAAGGGGAGGTTCTGGGGTAGGCGGGACATATTTCAGCGGCGTTTTTGAAAATAAGTCAGGAAGTACTCTGGGCGCCCAGCACAGACTTCACACCTTTCATGTGCTCTGTACCTGTACTGTCTGTAAAACGGCCCCACTTTGCATAGCCTTTGTCTATAGAGAAGGTAGTGATGGTTGTAGGGTAAGCAATGGAGGAAAACTGCACATCCTGAACATTTGTTCTTTTGTACATAGTTTATAGTGTTGAATAATAAAAGTTCAATAATCTTTGGAAATGATTCAACTGTCTGATTCCCCACTATCATTCTCTATAAGCGCAGCTAGTTCAGGCAGGGCAATCGGGCAGCGCGCGTCATCATCTATCAGGGACGTAAGGCGTCTAACTCCACCTTTCTTTCCTCCGCTCACTACACCCATATTAGCAGCGCAAATTCATTGGGCGCGTCCGATAAGGCGTCTTTAAAAGACGCGCGGATACGCACACACACACACACCCCGGTTGTTGTATGATCAGTGATGCTGCCACCCTCCACCATCCCCTTCTCCCCCATGCTGTCTGTATGTTCTATCCATCAGGGGGATTATATCTCTATTGCTCCCTGCCTCATATGTCATGTATGTATGTGTTGCATCGAGGAGGCAGGGAGGGCTTCCCTTAGATCATCCACTCCGCCAAAGTTAAATCTACATGTCCATGTCATGTAACAATAAATGCTCAAATCTAATACGTGATTGTCTTGACTGAACTACCTTTACTGTCTTTGCATAGCCTTTGTCTATAGAGAAGGTAGTGATGGTTGTAGGGTAATCCATTCCTCATCGTCAAGCCTTAAGAAATGGAGGAAAACTGCACATCCTGAACATGTGTTCTTTTGTACATAGTTTATAGTGTTGAATAATAGAAGTTCAATAAACCTTGGAAATGATTCAACTGTCTGATTCCCGACTATCATTCTGCTCATTCAATGTCAAAAAATAAGTCACCACACAGTATTTAAAGATATGTTTTTTTATTCACAAGCAATCACAGAAAGAGATGTAACATTTGAACAGAGGTAGACAAATGACAGTAGTTTGAGTTCACCACAGTATTTAAAAAGATCACAAAAAGAGATGACAAATGTACTATGCTTTCTATTGAGCCATAGAGTGACACACTGCAAAACATGACATTTTGGGCCGTCCCCGCGCCCACCAGCCTTTTGTAGGGCAGGGCTGGTGGGCAGTGCTGCAGGTAGGGCTTGGTGCCTGTGTGCTGGTAGTCAAATCAAAATGTATTTGTATAACCATTTTTACACGCAAGCATGTCACAGAGGGCTTCACATGCACCCATAGAGCTGCCCCTCAACCAACCTAAACCCTCAAGGAAGACAAGGAAAAACTCCCAGAAAAACTCAATGCAAGAGAAAAAATTTAAGACACCTTGGGAGGAGCAATTCAGTGAGGGATCCCCTCCTCCAGAGACGGTTGGTGAAAGAGAGGAGCAGAACAGTGTGTAGTGCAGTGTGTTTAAGATGGACAACAAAAGAACATGGGTAGAAAAACGACAGTGGTTTGTGTTCATTACAGTATTTAAAAATGGAAAATAAGCAATCACAAAAAGAGATGACAAATGTACTATGCTTTCTATTGAGACATTGAGTGACACACTGCAAAACATGACATTTCGGGCGTTAGGGTTTGTTAGGGCGTAAATAATTTGGTCGGGAAGTTGGGTCTGGGGTAGCTCGGTTGGGGAAAAACTATATCCGAAGAGCTGTTCGGACCAATCAAATTATCAGGGAGGGCTTTATATGATGATGGACAGATGATCAACAGTAACGTAATCAACCACGTCACCAAAGAGCGCTTGGGTTGAATTTGTTTTCAACAAACAACATACTAAGTTGCTCTGATTGGTTGAAGGTCTATCGAATTGAGCGAAGAGGCTTTTTTTCCGGGTTCAGTTAAAATTATCACTGTATAGGAAAATCCATGTACCTAAAATGAGGCATGCACACCAAGTTTGAGAAGAAATGGAGCAATGGGGTGGAAATGCCATCACTCTGAAAAGTGGACATTTGGGCGTGGCCTGTGGCGCCCCCTATGGTCCGATGTGGCCCATATTTGGTGTGGGGGTACCCACTTGGATGTAGTATCAATGTGTCAAATTAGAAAATTAGTTACCAGGGACTTTTTGAGATATTGGGGCGCAAGGAGAAGAAAAATTATAATAAATATAACTGCAAAGCAGTGATGCGGATTCCTCCAAACATTGCGAACCATTGAAAAATGTATATCCTTGACAAATTGTAAATGTATAGAAAAAATCAATGCTGCAGAATTACCAATGGGATACCAAATCTGAAATGCAATACCATCAAGATCCACAAGGGCCTTTAATTCAAGCCAAGAAGTGAAAGGAGGGGGCTTGGTGAGCCTATCCATTCCAGAAAGCCTTGTATCTTTGTGCATCAGGGCGTGGCCTGTAGTGCCACCTATGGGTAATGGTGGGCCATTTGTGGTGTGGTAGTTACTCTTGGCCTATACTATCAATGTTTCAGGATTTTGACAACTTTTTACCATTCCATACAAAATCGGAAATGCAAGACCATCAACCAACATCCACAAGGCCTTTGCTAAAAGACCAAGGAATGAGTGGGGGGCTTGGTCAGCCCACAATCTCCTTAATTGTTGTGTGTGCGTCTTGCCAAGCCCGCGCGTGTATCAAGGGAAGGCTGAGTGTGTGAGAATGTGGAGCGAGCGCGCGCTGAGGAAGAGGGGAGACTTTTCATTCTCAATTTCACTAGAAATTAGCCAAACTAGCATTTTTCAAATATTCACCAAACATTGACTTTTCATCTTACAGTCAATCTTTTCTCAGATTTGTGTACTAAACATTCTCAAGAGTCTTCATATGAACTTGTGATTCAATCGGAGTATCAGTTTTTGACTGGCTGATGTGTAAAGCATTATTTTAGCGTTAGCGATAAATTGGGTGTGCTTTGCCTTCGGCATGAAGCACAACCTTTGTTATCTCACATATATATTTATTATTATTATTTATTTTAGCCCCCCTAATCCTCGGTCAATATTTGGACTACATACACAAACTACGTGTCAAAAGTTTCGTCTTGCTAGCGATTGATATGCTATTACTTTTATGTACGTTCCGTTGCACAGTTTAGGACTATACAACGTTTTTGTGGCATAAAGTTGATTTTGTCGGCAAAGGGTAGACTACTCAGTTATAATAGCCTACGTCACAGCGTCGGCACATGTTAGCAACGACGCATTAGATACGACGTGCATAGAAGACTGTTGCACAGCAAGGATGGTATCGTGCCGCCCCCTTAGCATCCGTCAATATTTTGATTACTTAGAAAACGTCATGTCAAAAGTTGGTAGCCATTGAGTTGCTTGTCTTTTTATTTACCTGGCTAACTTGCTAGCCACAGTCACTGACGCTACTAACGTCACGAAACACGCGTGACTAACTCTAGCAGAACATTAGTTTAGCATCTTGTTAACTTCTGGTAGATAGCTAGGCTAACTACTATAACTATATACTTTCACGCTACTGCAAGGCAGCTGCAGAAACGCCACAAGCAAAGAGGCCAGGGTGATAACTATTTACTCATTTTACTTTGTGATATGAAACACAATTGTGAAGTGTAATGTACAATATAACGTCACTGTGTCCAATCCCGACCGGGTTTTAGCTAAAATGCCACTTCAAATATTTATTAAAATGATCGTATCACGTTTTCAGCTGATTTAATTATGTCAAGTTATGCCTTAACTTATTACCTTTCGAGCTAAATATTGTTTTAATTTTAGAGTTAGCTTTGCCTTTACTAGAGCCGGCAAAACGACGCTGGCGCCGGTAAGTTAGCCAGGCGCTACCCTTGTCCAAACCCGACCACACTTAAATCGTCGTAGTCAACACTCGTCGCTGCTGTTTTTCCAGGGATATTAACTTGATCCAGGGTCACCAAACTGACCATCAATGCTGTCAACATATCCGGGAACGTAGTTATGTCCTTCACAATAAGATATCTTATTAGGAAGTCATGAAATATGAAGCAAAAGTCGATCATATATTTAGAGACGTTAAACATTGAATGGGGTCAAAGATAACAGGACGGTTAGCAAAAGACAAATGACTTGTGCAAATCTTTAAAAATATGAACATTTATTTAAATACTAAACAGACTAAACGAAAATACAACATTAATCTGGAAACATAGGCTAAGATTTACAATGATCATCGTTATCCAGCTCCTCGTTAACCCACACACATGGTGTGATAGCCTACCGTGTGGCACCATGTGTTTATCTGCCCCCCTCCCTTCCTCCCCTCGACTACAGATCGTCAGAAATTATGGTGTATTTCCATTGGCTAGACAAAGTAGTGCTATGCTAGCGTTGAAATAAACTCATATGCTAACCCATAGTAGCAGTACGATGACAATACTGAAACATTTTTCAGAGTACAGATCGTCGCCCATGCGTCGCCCGAGTGGTCTTTCGGCTTTCTCTCATCAAAGTAACGTTCCTATAAAAGTGAAATGACACTTTAAGCCTATATTCATTATATAACTTGAATGTGTTTTGGTAAACAGCTAAAATAACAAAACTTGTGTCAGTGTCCAAATATTTATGGACCTAACTGTATATGGTCATGATGGCACTCGCCATAGGCGCACAATTTTCAAACAAGACAGTGATATCTAGTCTCTCAGTCGCGGTTTAGTTACAACTCTGGACTAATGCAAGATGGAAAGCAATGGATTGACATTGACTATTTATATATTATATTTAACATGTTGATTAGCTCGGCATACTAAGCAATGTAGATGCACATCCCTCACTAAATAATAACCATCGGATTCAGCCAAGTATAAATCATATTTTACATGGAGCAAACTATTTTGTAGGATGATTGTACAGCATGACTAAAATTATGCAATATTAATGTGCGCATGCGCAGTAAACCCTGGTAGGACAATCTGACGGGTAGGATAAAATGGCAGGACATTGACACTAATATAATTGGACGGCTTTTTGAAAGAATACAATGATTGGACAGGTTAATTGTCTGTCTACCTCCCAGCAGCAGTCAGGCAGCATTTTTATGTGTTATGGTGGAGTGGCTTTGAAGGGAGGGGGGGGGGTATTTTGGTTTGAATCCTTTGGAACTTTAACTGATCTGCCCTGCCTTTAACACTAGAAGCGCCCAGTGAAGAAGAACATTTTTGTATCTTTGCACGAAATTCCAGGACCCTGCTTTCTTGCCTTTTCCTAGATGTGTGTTTTATCACCCAGTATTCAATTCAATTCAAAATCACAAGGGGAAAAGCTCATTTAAGGCTATTTCACTCCTGTTTACTGTTAATTGGTGCCAAGTGCACATTCTGACAGTTTTTTTCCCGGATTCCAAGGCTGCGATTCTGTTTTCTATCAGCAGATGTCGCAAGGGCTCCCGTATGCCAGTCTTCTGTTATTCGGACAAAGTTGAATATATAGTGCATAAATAAACCTAATATGTCTGTTACAGTGGCATATCCTACTCCCAGTTTAACCCTCTCCCTGCCAGAACGATACGATGGTCACCCGGATAAGTGCCGCAGTTTCCTGTTGCAATATGACTTGTATTCCGCTCATCGCTCCGGTCCTGAGCTACCCGAGAGAGCCAAGGTTGCCGCTTTTATCGTTGTTCTTACCGGGAGAGCGATGTAATGGGCTACAGCTGTGTGGGAGAGGGCAGGCACAGAGTTGACGTCCTACGAAGAGTTCATCAAATTATTTTGAACTATTTTTGACCATCCGGCCACTGGGAAGGACAGCGGTGAGCAGTTGTTGAAGCTACGGCAGGGAAACCGTGCAGCGTCGGATAACGCCTTGGAATTCCGCACCCTGGCCTCTAACTGTGGGTGGAACAATGCGGCTCTCATCACCTTGTTCCGGAGTGGCCTCCGAGAGGACATCAAGATGGAACTGGCGTATAGGGACGAGGAAGCATCCTTAGATCAGCTTGTCAATATGTCAGTACGTCTTGATGGGCTGCTTGATGGGCTGCGAGTAACGAGGGGGTCTTCTCATCGAACACCGTCCCCCCCATGGAGGGCACCACAGGAAGAAGAACCTATAGAGATGGGCTCAACGTGTCTTACCCCCGCAGAAAGAAGGCGCTGTATTCGTCAAGGACTCTGCCTCTATTGCGGAGAGGAGGGACATGTAGATGCTCAGTGCACCCAGGCCCGCGGAAGGGGACTGGGGCTAAGATGAACCCTCCAGACCGTCACCAAGGTAGAACAACTCCCCTGGTGGTCTCTTAAGTATTCGATTGCTATCTGTGGAAGTGTTACTGGTTGACGATCCTTCAAGTCACTCCTTTCCCGCATTAGTGGATTCTGGTGCTGCAGGGAACTTTATGGATGAGCAGGTAGTTCAGGGTCTGCATATACCTACCGTACCATTGAGTGTTCTCATTCCTGTTCTTGCTGTAGACAGTCGATCTGTTGGTAAGGGTAAGATTAAACACAAAACAACCCCATTATCAGTGTCCATTAACAACCAGCACATGGAGGAGCTCCGTTTTTTGTCATTGAGGCACCTGCTCACCCCATTGTTTTAGGCAGGCCCTGGCTCATCCTACACAACTCCTCCATATCATGGACGGACAACGGATAACGGCCTGGTCACCAGCTTACCATGAGAGGTGTCTGACGGTAGATATGGGGGCTACGTCGGTGGAGAGTCCAGATAACGTCTGTTCTGTGTCTGTTCCCTCCCAAGTACCAAGATCCACGAAACTTCCTCCGCATCAACCCTGGGACTGCACCATCGACATGCAGCCAGGAGCTCCACTTCCTCAAGGTCACGTATACCCCCTGTCCTATGCGGAGACGGAAGCTATGGAAACGTATATCAAGGAGGCCTTGGATCAGAGATTCATCCGACCGTCCACCTCGCCTGCAGTGTCCAGTTTTTTCTTTGTCAAAAAGAAGGATGGAGGACTCCAACCCTGCATTGATTACCGGGGGCTAAACAATATCACCATCAAGTACAGGTACCCTCTGCCGATCATTCACTCCAATGTTGATATGTTGCACGGAGCCAAGTATTTCACGAAACTGGACTTACGCAGCGCCTACAATGTCATTCGCATTCTTGAGGGGGACGAATGGAGACCGCCTTTAGTACGACAACAGGGCATTATGAGTACTTAGTCATGCCATACGGATTAACCAATGCTCCTTCAGTCTTCCAGGCGTTCATCGATGAAGTGTTCAGAGATATGCTGGGCAGCTGCGTAATCGTTTACATTGACGACATTCTGATCCATTCAGCAACATACGAACTCCATGTACTACACGTGAGGGAGGCCCTAGGTCGGCTGTTAGACAACCAACTCTACGCCAAAGCAGAAAAATGTACTTTCCATCAGACATCAATCTTGTTCCTGGGCTATAGAATCTCCACTGCACGAGTGGAGATGGAGATGAACAAGGTTGATGCTGTCTTGTCTTGGCCTTTTCCCACTTCTATCAAAGTGCTCCAGAGATTTTTAGGATTTGCTCATTATTATCTGAGGTTTATTCGCAGTTTCAGTACGGTTGCTGCCCCTCTCTCCTCCCACCTGAAAGGAACTCCCTGTGTCCTTGCATGTATGCCAGAGGCTGGAGTGACATTCCAGCATTTAAAGAGATGCTTCACAACAGCTCCCGTCCTGAAACACCCGGACCCCACTTTTCCGTTTGTCGTAGAGGTGGACCCGTCAGAGGTGGGCATAGGAGTCGTTTTGTCCCAGAGCCAAGGTACGCCCTCTAAACTCTTCCCCTGTGCCTTCTACTCCTGTAAACTCCCACCAGCAGAGATAAATTACAATGTCGGGCATAGAGAACTACTGGCGGTCAAGAGGAGCCTGCAGGCATGGCGTCACTGGCTAGAGGGTGCCAAATATTTGTTCGTGGTATTAATGGATCATCATAACTTGGAATATATCAAAGCAGCTCGTCGACTCAACTCTAGACAAGCCCGGTGGGCTCTGTATTTCTCACGTGTTGATTTTACCTTGTCATACAGACTGGGCTGAAAGAACGCTAAGTGTTACGCGCACGCCTAGTGGCAGGGTGAGAGAGGAGGTTTATATGCCTTTCTCTATAGTAAACTTGTAAATATAACACTTTAGTGGCGCGGCGGCCTTGCACATGGTGGTGATTGGAAGGGGGAGTGGGACTGTCCTGATTGGGGCCCCGGTAATTAAGTGGAGGGGTTTGTTATTTTTAAACTCCCGGATGGCGGAAAGAAGGGGTAACGCTGCGCTTAACGTAGGGATCTACTAGTAAAAGTACCAACTGAACGACGACCACCCGCGACTCGGTTCGCCAAACCGGACGGCTGCTTGGGCTGTACCGGAGACCGGGGAGGGAGTATACCTGGCTGGGGGTAAGTGTTCCAGTCTTCTCCTTCCACTTCTCACCTGTCGGGGCCTGCCGCTGTTTCGTAGCCTCTGTGTTAGCCCTAACGTTTCCCCCTAGACCAGGGGTGGGCAAACTTTTTGACTCGCGGGCCACAATGGGTTCTAAAATTTGACAGAGGGGCCGGGCCAGGAGCATTTGGAGGGAGTGTTTGGGCCGGATATACTAAAGCATTAAATGTAGTGTGTGCAAACCTCATAGCACAGTAAGAACACTACAACCCAATTTATTAACTGTCTTTCCAATGTGAAAAATAGCCCTTATCAGTTAATAAAATGTCTCAAGGAATATGCAAGATATGGCATTTACATACTATTTCGCAGATACTGGGAGGAGGAAATGTAAATAGATTAAAATAACATACGCACTGTGATTTATCAAGATTGCGTCTGTTTTTAATAAGTTTCAATCGAAGGTGCAAAGTTAAAGAAATCAACATTTATTGAAAAATGGAATCACTTTCAACATTCAAAACATTATTACACAACGAAATACTCAAGCTCAATAATATCTACTTGTGTTGTCCTGACCGCGCGCTCTACAAACTCGCCACGGACGCCCTCGCCTTCACGCGCAAACAGTACACGTGTATCGTTGCCAAGCACACAGACATAGGCTGTATTAAATATCCTACCTGCAGCTGAAAATTTAAATTGAGAGCGATGTGCGGCGTGTTAATTAAGCTACTGTACCGCTGCTGTGCGTAAATGCGCATTGCTCTTAATTAAATAATTAATTAATTAATTAATTAAGCTTCTTGGCATATCAGACATACAGCCGTTGATCGGACTTCAGCGAAGAAGTATTTTGTTGTCCACTCCTTATTAAACACTCGGCATTCGCTGTCCACTTTCCTTCTCTTTGGTCCGCTCATTTTCACAGAAGGGCTTAATGGTGACGTGAAACGAAGTGAAAATTAAAGTGAAATAAAGAGAAATACGCGCCACTCCAACAACGGTCAATGTGTTTTGAGTGCGCCATCTATTGGGGAAACGTGGGCATTGCAGGGAAAGGGGAAAAAAGGAGGTTTTTACTATAATTTGGACAAGTTCGGCGGGCCGGATTTAAAAGCCTAACGGGCCGTATGTGGCCCGCGGGCCGTAGTTTGCCCATGTCTGCCCTAGACAAACGACGACCGTAACACTAAGGCTGATGCACTATCGTGGACACATGAGAGCAAGGAGGACTGTGCGTAGGAGGGTCCCATTCTCCCACCAGCACGCATCATTGCACCCATCACTTGGGAGGTGGATGAGGCCATACGCCAGGGACGAACCGTCTCCTTCTATCTGTCCCCAAGGGGTGTCCTATGTTCCTACAGCAGTGAGAGATCAACTCCTTGCCTGGGCCCACACGACCCTAGCATCTGGACACCCTGGAATCAAGTGCACCCTGCAAACCTTACAAGGGAAGTATTGGTGGCCGGAAATGGTATCTGATGTGCGTAAATATGTCTCCTCCTGTTCCATCTGCGCTCAGAACAAGATCCCTCGACACCTCCCTTACGGTAAGCTCCACCCACTCCCAGTGCAGCAACGACCTTGGTCTCACCTGTATTATTATGGCATACCGGAGGACATCGTGTCTGACCGCGGACTACAACTCACCTCAGTGTGGAAATCCTTGGTGTGTCTGTTAGTCTAACATCTGGTCATCGCCCACAGTCCAATGGTCAGGTGGAGAGGGTAAACCAAGAGCTGGGAAGGTTCCTGCGGAGTTACTGCCACGCCCTGCGGAGTGGGCTGAGTACGCCCAAATTCCCTCAGACATTCTGCCACTGGCTTAACACCCTTCCAATGTGTTCTAGGCTTCCAGCCCCCCCTTAGGGCCTTGGCATCCTAGTCCGACGCAAGCCCCTGCAGTGGATGAGTGGTTTCAACGGGCTGAATCCACATGGGTTGCTAACCCTAACCCGGCTGGAAAGTGCTGTGCGCCGTCAACGTATACTAGCTGACCGGCTCCTGTGTTCAGACCCGGAGATCGCGTATGGTTATCTACGCAAAACCTGCAGTTACGCCCGCCCTGCCGTAAATTAGCACCCCGGTATATAGGGCCTTTTATGGTCCTGAGGAGGGTGACTGAGGTAACGTACTCAGTCCATATTCCAGAGCACTTTAAGCACATCGTACCTTTCATGTCTCCCTCCTCAGGCCGGTGGTGATGGGTCCTCTGGATAACGACGTCCCGCCTTCCCCCTCTTTTGGTTCAGTCAAGACACTCACGTGATTGATTTCACCATTTATTCATACACATGACAAATGGTTTAACATTGGCGGAATGGATGTACATGGGGAAGCGCTCCCTGCCTTCACTGCAGCATGCATGACATGAGGCAGGGAGCAACAAGTTAAATCCCTCAAACACCGACACTCCGCCAGTCTATACTATGTGTAGAGCGGAGCGTCGCTCCTCCTGACTCCCAGGAGGACCACATGACATCCCCACCATTTACTAGTACGCTATTGTAGAAGGAAAAACAGCTGCTCTTTGAAGAAAGTCAGAAAAGTCGAGGACCAGGTTGTTCAGTAGCTCAAACGTAGCTCGGACGCTAGCTCAAACGTTATCTCATTTTGTTGCTTTAATGTATATGGTTATCTAGCTTGCTACCCTTAGAATGTGGCTGTAACATTAGCTCTGCAGCTAACAGCTGAGTTACTGTCGCTAATGTAAAGGTAGATAGCATCAAGTATGTGTGTGAATACACACGCTGTAATGCGAGTGTTGTACACTTCTTTGTTATTTGGATAACCGTTCTGCTGTTGGTGTTAATGGCGCGCGATATCCGCCTTTCCCCTCATTGAAATGACTATCAGTGTGCACCTCTGCAAACCAGGGTGATCAGATGAGAATTGGCAAATTCGAGGCATCTTACAGCAACGGGGCTACGAGCCATTGCGATACATCCATTGTAAACATTAGCGCATGGCGTCTCCTCCTCATTAGCATTTAAAGCTACAGACACAGAAACAGTGCGTCTTGAGGAAAGGTCATTGTGGGACTGCTCGTAGTGGCTGTAATTATGCACCAAGGCTGAATTTCGGGAAAGAGACTTCAGATACATTATTAAGGGACCACTAAGGCATAAAATTGGCACAAAAAAAAACTGCATATCATGTGACCTTTAATAGAATAAAATCGACCGGACGAGCCAGGTACCTAATCGAAATGCAATACTACAAACATCCACCGAGCCTTTGCCTCAAGCCGAGGTGCGAGCGGTGGGGTCTTGGGTTCTGCTCGCAGAGTGGGATTCTCTCTGTGAATTTCTTCTCGCTCACCTGATTTCTGCTTGGCTACAACCAACTAAATAAGGCAAGTGAATACATGTGCTTCAAGCGAGACTTTTACTTTGGAAAACCATTCGCTGATGAGCGTCTTGATGGACACGTCTCAAAAATTGACACAACATTAACGTGTGTAATTGCCAACGTGCCACTGTTCAAAATGAGGTGCAGAAGACAGCAACTTTGCTTGCAAGTCGCTGGTTTTTCTGTGTGGTTGACATGAGGGGGCACCATATTAAAAACCCGCTGGGCCTTCCATAGCTTGCAGCCAGTGCCGGTCACATTTGGCGCCCTAGGCAAGGTTTGTCTCTACATTTAAAAAGCAAACAGCAATATATGTTTGTATGTTGTTGTTCTCACATCTAGTAAGCAAGCTGTTGAGTCACTGGATCGAACATATAAGAATTTGCTGTGATCCCATGGCTTATTTGTCTACTCATTGTATGGATGCTGGACATTCAGAAATAGCTTTGGGAGCTTTTGAAAAAGTTTGAAATGTGGTTGAGTTGAACGGCTTCAAGTAGTTACTCAGCTATAGAGTGGAAGTTAAGCCAGCTACCATGGTCTATTTAGTGTTTGTTTTCTTGTGTGACTGAGGTCACATAGTCAGTGCCAAATGGCAAGCTTCAATATGCGTATTTCTGAAAATATGATCCTTTGTACATATAGTCAAGAATCTGAGCAATATGTGTTTTTTTCTTGAGATTTACTTATACTTAATACCTGCTTGAAAACATATCAGTGTATAATGCATGACACACCTGAAAATAACCTCTTGATCTCTGCCAAAAGAATAGAATCGCAACCAGAATTACATGAGTTTTGCTGTAAACTGTTGTGTGTTTAAACTCCTCAGCTTAGGCTACATCCATTGAAGGACAAACAAAATGTTCTCAGATAATATTTAGAATTATAATAACTTCTTATACAGATTTTATCCATATGTTGTATTTATAAGATTGATAAAAGAAAAACAGAAAATATACATTGAGCTTTAGGGTCAGGAATACCCATCTGACAATCTGAATGACCCAACAAATTCTACTATTCTACTACTATGTTCCTCTACTGAAAATGCATTCATTTGCAAGGCAGGAGGAATGTAGTCGACTTGAATACCTGTAGATGTGTTAAATCAGAATACAGACGTCTTATTTTCATGCAAATGATCACTAAATTGTGGGCATCCTAGCATAGTCATCATGATGCTTGTTGTTTTTATTTTTAAACCCCTTTGTGGGAAATGTATGTCTCAAATGCAACTTTTAGGTGCCTACTGAGAAGAAAACATAGTTATGTAATAACTTAATTGATACTTCAATCCAATTTATCTCTGTATTCAACCAAGATCTGATACATTTGCAGTGGTACTAAAGACAGCGCATGTCTCCAAAATAAATGTAAACTCACCTAGTACCTTTGGAAGTAAGTACTCTACTCAGTCACAGTGTGAGATACTTTGTTGACAAGTAATTATTAGTGTTGTATGGTCACAATAAAATCCCTTCGTATTTTTTATCTATTCGTAAGTATTATAAGCAGGACTCAAGGTGAGAGCTTAGGCCTATTCAATCGGTAAAAACAGATTACCAAGCAGACATTTTAAGTGGGTTAGTACTGCCAGTAAGGGTTGAGTGAAGTATAATACCTGTAATCAGTGGTCATACTTTTGCTGTCATTTTGTGGTACGGCTTTCCAACAATACAACAACAGATCTATTTACAAATAACACTGTTATTATCAGTGACCTGGGCTATAGGTTTTAACCTTGGCTTAACTTCCACTCTAAAGCCATGGAAGCTTTAGTTGTCAGGTTATTATTCAACATGTCCAACATTTGCTATCTCATTGTCACACTTTCGGAACACCACATGCACTGTGCGAAAGGCTGGTGGTCAGTATCTATACGGACCCAGGAGAAGTTTTGAGATTTAAAGTGTTTCTTTCTTACAATGGTAGGGGTTTGCATTTAAATGCACAATCATGTGGTTTCCCATTTTGACATAACTGTAACATTTACTATAGTGATATTTTTTCATGGTAGAGCAATAGCCCCTCCAAATGTCTGTGCACGTCCCTCACAACTTACAGATGAATAATATGAATATGCAACATTGATGTAAATTGCAGGGAAACCATAAAGGTATTCCATGATCTATTTAACCTGAAATACTTCTACTAATCACTGTGTAACATAAAATTCAAGAGTAAACACTTTTAATAGTAGTAGCTAGTAAATCATTACATATATATGTGGCTGTAGCTGCTACTATTAGAAGAAAAAATTGTCCTATGAATATCTTTCAAATGGTCTTTAATATTCATTCATGTTTTAGGAAGTGTTGAACAAGATGTTACATTCATTTCATATACTTGAAGTTGTCATTGTCAACTTGTATCTTGTATCTTGTCATAGTCAAAGTTCCCATGCAGAGCCACCTGAGACCAGTCAATGCACATTAAAGTTCACCATGCATAAAGCTATCCATAATGATAGTTAGTTTTGGTTTTTAAGGAATTATGTGGTTTATACTTCACCAGTGTTTCTGTTCAATACCGTAAAAACTAGAGTTTATTGACTTGATTTTCTAGACTATACTGTCATGTTATGCCAACTGGAATTTTATAAGCTTATACGCACAGGTGTCTTTACAGAACACGCTTCAAACTTGTCACATTCAAAAGAGTGGCATTTTGACCCCATCAGACCAAGATGTCTGAAAGTTGGTATGCTTCCTCATGGGGAACAAAAAAGTCTCAAGAACTCATAATGTCAGTAGCATAGATTTTTCTCATTTTTCTCACAGTGACAATTTGTGAAGAATTAAAATAAATAAATAAAATCAGCCATTGCTCCAATTGTCTTGAAATGTTGTGTATTTTGTATTTGGGGATGAACTAGCATCGCTGCTTGCATGTGAAATGTCTCTGAGATTTCAAATAGGGAAGAATGTATTTCAAGGCCTTATTGGTTGTCCATGTCCACAGACAGGAGTCTATTTAATGGACTACAGCATCACTTTTAATCATCTGAGGTCCTCAATCAAGAGTTATACAAAATAGATTTCCATACCCATTTATTTCACATTCAAGACACTAACAATGCTGCTGTTGCTTAACTATTCATGATACATTAAATCCTAAACATATCCAAACATAAAGTGGATATACTTTCAGTATCAGTGAATTTTGTTACATAAATGTGTTTACTGATGTCAAAACTGCCTAAGTAGCCTTCCGCGATTGAACTAATGTGATTAACAAAAGCATTCGCAACTAGAGAGGGTACAATTTCTGGGGAAATTGTAGGGTGTGCTTGCTTGCGTCAGTTGCAGGTGAGTCCGTCCCCTTAAGTTTTTCCTTTCTTGTGATATTTTCAAGCATTTAGCCTACTCATATTGAATATTGCATAATTCATTAAGAACCCCCTTTGAAACAATCTGAACCCCCTTTGAAACAAGCTATTGTAACAACGTTGTCACCGGCAGTATTTCAGATGGAATCGCGATTAAAACAGTACGATCTGCTAACTAAAAATATGCCCCCAAAAACGTAAATAAGCTTGATTTTTTTTTCTGGGGAAATGGCTAATTCAAATTAAGTTTGCTAAAGCCAAACTTCACTGAGGTGATTGTTTGGAAAGCGCCAGAAACGAGAATGTTTCTTTTGACATAAAGTTTAGGCTGTGGCATTGAAGACAGTGACGCACCACACAAGCTTAAGTTTAAATACATTATTTAATGTGACATTACTTAATGTACATGCAAGTTTTGATTTGCTTAAATGTGCTGCTAGTACACCACAGCACGATACGATACTCGCTGTGCAACAGCACATCTATGCACGTTGTATCCATGCGTCGTTGCTAACGTGTGCTGACGTTGTGACGTGAGCACTGACAGGGTTTTTCCTGCATAGAGAAAATGTGGGCGCGCGCCTAAGATGTTTTCCCGAGCGCCTATGAAAAATCCCAAGCGCCTAAGGCAAAAAAATTCTAAAAAACCTGTGTTCATAACGCGTGCAATGCATGTCAGCGAATATTTTGTCGATATGATGTTTCAAGTAGGCTACAGACAAACGAGGGCGTTCCCTCGTCTGCGTTTTTCGAAAAACGCAGAAGCATATATAGGCCTTAAGCAAGGAAAATATGGAAATGTTGCTTTTACAACCGATATTCAGCTGCTTTCAAAGGGGCTGGCAAGAGGACAGAACGACAATATAAAGTGGATATACTTTCAGATATATAGATCAGTGAATTCCTACAAAAATAAATGTGTTTACAGATGTCAAAACTGCCAGCACATTGTAAATGTACAAGTACTGTATGGTGAATTAGGCATACAATTATGACAACTGGCTCAACCATTGTGCATGTAATGACTTCTGTTATGAAATAAATGTGTAGATGTTTGTGCTGGTGAGACAATTTAACAGAGAACCAATATAGTACATTTTGATCAACCTAACGTAAGCAATTTATAATGTAGGAAACGGCAGACCAATAAAGGCAACATAATAATTTGCATGAATGTAGCTACCACAACATTGGCAATTTGATTAGAATAGATGTGGAGGTTGAACAAGTACTTCAGAGATGACAAGTAATTCAATTGTGATCTGAGAAATATAGGTACCAAAACGACTGAGGAGAAATGTAATCACCATCTATCTATAATTCCAGGAATCTATGTGTGTGTGCCACCAATTTGATCATGGGCACTATGCACTAGTATATATAATTGTATTGTACTTCAGGATAAATGTAAATGTACATAAGCTTGACATTTATGGAAATGGCTCATTCAAAAGAAGAGTTTACTGGAAGCGATCATAGTCAGTAACAACGCAAAATGTGACAATTTTGTTGCAGTCTAGAGCCCTGCGTGGATAAGCCAGCTGTGCTCCGTTTTGCTCCGAGATTCAGACCTAGCCCGGTAAATTGTAGAGCTAGCTAACTACTAGACTACTGCTGTGTGGGAATCGCAGGGGCTAACCAGTAGAAGGGCGTACACAAATACAGGGTGTTGATATCACAGCCTGGAAACATACCTAGCTACATGTTTGGCACCTCCATTGTGTATGTAGTGCAAACATGGACATTGTTTTAAGGGTGGGAAAAAAGGTAGGAAAAAAGGTAAGCTAAGTAGAGCTACCACAGCCTACTAGTTTTGCATTTCAACCACGTTGCCTGAAATAACTAGCCTGGTCCTAACCAGACTCTCGTACATTTCATTTGTACAGAGAGTCTGGGCTCGCTCCATTGACAAGCGTTAACTTCCTTGAAGGCGGGTACTCTGTTGAAGTTTAAAAGTATTCGTTCTCAGCCACTTCCTCTGTTCGCTGATTGCCAAGGACAAGAGCAGGCTGCAGCGTATCATCCACACTGCTGAGAAGGTGATTGGCTGCAATTTGCCTACCCTCGAGGACCAGCACACCTCGAGGACCCTGAGATTGTGGCCGACTCCTCCCACCCTGGTCACTCCCTGTTTCAGTCACTCCCCTCCGGCAGAAGGCTGTGGTCCATCAGGACCAATACCTCTCGCCACAAAAACAGTTTGTTCCCTTCCGCTGTTGGCCTCTTCAACAAGGCCAAGGGTTCACACTGACTATAATGACTTCCTGCTCAAAATAACACATTGCATTCTGCACTACATTACTGTATCTTGCACATTTGTATTTTTGTAATATTTGTATTTTTTGTATTATTATATCGTAAATTACAGGCAACTTATATATATATTTTTTTTATTGTATATTTTATTGTAATTCTAATTGGGTGTGCGCTCCTGGCCAAGGAGCGCCAACCTTTGTTATCTCACATATATCTTCATCTTATTATTATTGCCCCCCTAAAACTCGGTCAATAGTTGGACTACATAGAAAACGTCGATGTCAAAAGTTTTGTCTTGGTCTCCATTGAGTTGCTTGTATCAGAATTTGCGTTCCGTTGCACAGTTTAGGACCATACAACGTTTTTGTGGCATAAAGTTTCTTTTGTCGGCAAAGGGTAGAATACTCAGTTATACTTCACAGCGTCAGCACACGTTAGCAACGACGCATTAGATACAACGTGCATAGAGACTGTTGCACAGCAAGGAGGGTATCGTGCCGCCCCCCTAAGCATCCGTCAATATTTGGATTACTTAGAAAACATCATGTCAAAAGTTGGTAGCCATTGAGTTGCATGTATTTTTATTTACGTGGTTAACTTGCTAGCCACAGTCACTGGCGCTACTAACGTCACGAAACAACGCGTGACTACCTTGAGCAGAACATTAGCTAGTTTAGCAGCTTGTTCACTTCTGGGAGATAGCTAGGCTAACTATAGCTTTAACGCTATACTGCAAGGCAGCTGCAGAAACGCCACAAGCAAAGAGGCCAGGGTGATAACTCTTTACTCATTTTACTTTGAGGTATGAAACACAACTGTGAAGTGTAATGTACAATATAAGCTGATATTATTGAGGAACTACATCTACTTTCGGAAACAGTAGTCTACTATTTCACTGAAGCATTAGCATCATGACATTAGCCTATGTTGCCCGGGCAACACATACTACAGCGGTCTATGATGCATCTGTTTTCAATCGTTAAATAAACATTACTCACAAATACATTTTCGTTGTACGATTTATTATGAGATTAGATTACAACTAAACGATTTGTTGGTGAAATAATCATTACCTGTTATTTCAAACCAGTACTGCAACGCTGTAGCCTACGCGAGACACTAGCTAACAAAAACATCCACAGCTGTATTCACCTTATTCCGGAAGTCGCGATGGGCACGGCCATCCGCGTATTCTCATTTCCTGTTTGTATACTTTCCGCTTTAAAATAGTACTATAAGAGAACGTCTTAAACAAGCTTTGGTACAGATTTAAGGCTAATAAAGATGCCCAGCGTCAACCGTGCAGTTAGTGGCTGCCATAACAACTGGAGAAAACGAAATCAGACCCTGTCTTTTGATTGTTTTGACCATGGAAAGAAGATGGTCCGAGTGCATCTAAATGTAATGTAAACAGTGGCGGAGCCAGGGAATTTCCATTGGGGTGGCCAGGATGGGGCCAGTGATAATTTTTGGGTGGCAAGCATGTGTCTCACCAGGCGATGCAGAGCTATTTAAGACATATATAGGAAACATCTCAACATTATTCGGAATTCAGGTGAAAAAAAAGAATACACTTATTCTGTATTCATACTTGGTTTTAAACTGTGTTGATTTACCGATTGCTATTTGTGTTTTTTTTTGTATTGTACGACTGAGTCGAACAATGGTTGTAGAGATATGCAATGACAGTAAGGTACTCTATTTTATAGTAGAGATGTCCTCAGTTTATGGCGACAAGCCAAGTCAATTCTCTCAGTGTATCATCAGGAATACAAAACAAGGATGCAAAATTAGAAGTGCAATGTTTTTTTAATCAAGTCTGATCACAATATGGATTTATCTTTAAATAACAAAAAGTATAAAATACTGAGCTAATGTATAGAAATATGAAAATAAATAAAATAACATCCTGAATACAATTAGCTGAATTACAACAAATGTAAATATGACAAGCATTAACAGCCTGTTTAAATAAGCAGTGTCAATTTTTCTTCAATTCGATCCATAAACATCTATCAAACACATAATAACAAACATCATATTCACAATGGGTATTAGGCGGAGTCTGCAAGAATGATTCAAGTTTGAGCCACATTTACACATATCAGACAGAGAATCCAAACAGTGACATCTCATGAAAACTGAACACTTCAATGACTGTCCTTAAAGATCTAAAGATTAGCCTCCTGTATATAACAGAGGCATTGAACACTTTGATACTTTCCTTTGTGTTATAAAAAATAGTGCCTCTTAAAAAAACAATTGCCTCGAAGCCCTTGGGGATTATTTACATGGAATCTTCCAATGCAGAACTTCTAACTGCATTATTGAAACTATTTACATCATCACTTCATCATATCATTGTTTACACACTCATTTCAGACGTATTCTGCGGTGATTGTGATTAGCACCAAATCGATTAACAAATTCATCCAAGTCCAGGGACTTTGCTCGTCTGGACTCCACACTTAAAATACCCAGACTGCTCAGTCGATCATCATCCATAGTGGA
This sequence comes from Mallotus villosus, assembly GCA_903064625.1. Classification (NCBI taxonomy): domain Eukaryota; kingdom Metazoa; phylum Chordata; class Actinopteri; order Osmeriformes; family Salangidae; genus Mallotus; species Mallotus villosus. The sequence goes on along the minus strand of CAEFZP010005838.1, from coordinate 50,832 downwards.
TCTCAAGTGTGTCTTTATTAACTTGAGTGTGGAAAAGCTGCGTTCACAGGAGGCAGTACTGACTGGTATGGCAATAGCAATTTTGCATAACCTGAAGAGCTCATGGAATACCTCTTTAAAGGGTTCAACGAATTTAGTGAGTTCTACTAGGCTAGAGGGCTTCTGTATGCCAGATTTGACTTTTCTCTCTAGGATTCTTTTCATTTGGTGTAACTCGTGTTTGAGGTCATCTGTGTTACATTCATAAATAGAAGCAAATGCAAATAGAGCTTGCTCTTGGCAAAATGTATTACTTGACGGATTTAAGGCTTGGATTCCCAACATTATTTCACAATTTGGTTTAGCAAATCGTCTGTTTAGCTCACTGAGCATGTTATCCAGCACAGGGTAAAATATGCTGGTACGGAAAGTGTCCATACTCTGCTCTGAACACTCACCCGTTGAGGACATGACAGCATGTCCATCTAGCCACCGGCTCTGTTTTGTCTTACTTTTTGAAGTAGGTTCCACCTCTACATCACATTTTTCAGCAGTATTTAAGATTTCTCTCCAGAGTCCTTCAAAGTAGGATTCATCCCTGTAAGCTTGAACATTTTGCACAAGGGCTTGAACTAGATCCACAGCTGAACACAAATCAAGAGAGGGAGACTGTAGCATGTCAGAGAGACACCTTGCATCACCAAAAACCTTATTGCATATCACCAAAAGTCCAATGAACTGCAGGTCAAATTGAGCGAGCAGGCCTCGTGCATCAATGCTTCTATCGCCACTGTTTTCTGAAGCCACTTCTACAAGGAGACGCATGATGGCAGGTAGTCTATCAAGAACAGTGTGGCAAGCTATATGCCGGCAAGCCCACCTTGTTTCACTCAATCGCTGAAGTTCTCTGGGTGCTCCAGGATACATTTCTTTCTGTATGTTCAGCCACTTGTTGTGAATGTACGAGCCAGACACAAATACATAGAGTCTCTGCAACAATGCGAAAAAACATTCAGCTTGTGGTACTGCCTTAACTGTGTCCACAAGAACAAGATTAAGACAATGGGCATTACAATGTACATAAAAGGCCTGTTTTGCCACCTCTTTAATACGAGCCTGAACGCCTGAGTGCTTGCCACTCATGACAGAAGCCCCATCATATGATTGCCAGATCAGGTTACTTTTGTATTCCAAGCCACATCTCTCAAGTACCTGTATTATTTTATGAATCAGGCCTGCAGCATCTAGGCGGTCTGCAGATTCAAAGTGCAAAAAGCTCTCTTTTACGGCTCCTGCATAATAATATCTTAACACTAAAGAGATCTGCTCCTTTTTTTTAAGGTCTTTAGTTTCATCTGCCATAAGGGAAAAGACTTCACTCTCCTTGACTTCGTTTATGATGGAAGCGCGTACCATTTCAGCTAATGTATCCAAAATTTCATTTTGAATTTGGTGGCTCGTGTATTTTGCATTGCGAGGCCCTGTCATTTTCTTTTTAACAACTGGGTCATGTTCACATTATGTAAAGCGTTTGAAACAACGCAGCAATCAAATTAGTTAATAGATGCGTCTTTCTAATTGCCATTAGATACGAGTTAAGATTAGGTACTAGTGCATTACTAGTGCACTCGTGTAAGTTTTAACACGTTGAATAAAGCTTCTACCAAAAAGTTGTTACTATTTATTATTACAGCACAATTTGTGTAATTTGTCACTCATACATTTGCAGTTTATGGCTAATAGCAAGCTTAAGCTTTCAAACAAGGTATAGCAAATATGCCCTGCAGTGAAATCGTTAGAACATCTTATGTTTGTGGCTAATGTAACGCCTACTTATAGCAGCAAAGCAGAGCAGCGATCTGACCGGCAAACGAATTATATAAACACTTAAAAGTCGTTTTCAAGCCATCCAGTGAAAGGGTGTATTGGTGACTTGTTGTAGCACACGCACATAGCACAACTGGCACAAATCCACCAACCTTATATAATGTTTTAGCAGCGGAACTTTTCGGCAGTTCTTCATTGAATTGAATGATATCCCCGGCAAAAAGTTCGAATACAACGGAACTAAAAAAGGTGGGCGGAATAAGGTGAATAGTAGGAAGTCAAACGGCGACAGAACATGTTCGGCACTCCCTTAAATCAAAAGTATTTCAATAGGTGAAACTGTCTGACTACTAACCCGAACTTCATTGACACAGCCTAAACTTGTCAATCTGTTCATGAAAGCAATATTTAATTTCAGCCTAAACCGTACAACGGAACGTTCAACCAACGATCGCCACCAAGACGAACACTGTAGTATACAATTTACCGGGGCAGCTTCTCCACAAAGGGCTATATCGCATTTTGCGTCGTTACTGACAATGATCGCTATTGAGCTTTTTATGCATGAGCAATTTTCCACTGAATAAATGTCAAGTTTATTTACGTTTTCTGGGGGCATGTCATAAGTTAGCAGACATAGATCTACTGTTTGAATCGCGATTCCATCTGAAATATTTCCAGTGATAACGTTGTTACAGTAGCTTCTTTCCAAGGGTGTTCTTAATTAATTATTATGCAATAGAATAGACTATGAGTAGGCTAAATGCTTGAAAATATCACTAGAAGGGAAAAAACTTAAAGGGACGGACAAGCAGGCACACCCTCACAATTTCCCCAGAAATGGTATGCTCTCTAGTTTTATGTCGAAATGCTTATCCAAACAACGTCAATCCCAGCACTACACAACTTTAAAGAGTGCCCGGTTCTTTCTCTGATCGTGGGAAACAACTCATTTGTACACACACACAGACTCCTGCAATTAATGGAGAGATGTATAATAGTGATACAACACATTTTGAAATATTCAAACATCTAAGGTTATTCAATAAAAAAAACTACAAGCAATAGTTAACTTTTTTATTTAATTAAAAGCAGACAATTATATTTACACCATGGTACTGAGCCATGTTTGTTGGCACAAAACTAGAGACAACATAATCAACTCACTTTTCCATGAAAATGTCTTGCAACACTAATTTCAGTTTTTTTACAATCAGTCCACAATTCTCAACTTCAAAGATGGTAGTCTGATCGCTGCCTCCTTCACTTCAGCTGATATGTCCACACCCAAACGTGCCCTAGAACAAAAACACTGTCTTAAAGGTACAATATGTGATTTTTTTTTATCCCAGAAAAAAAAAGGTTTTCCCTTATAAACATGTTGTGTAAGCTAGTGCAGCCCTGGGCCATTCACACCAACAGTGGATCGATGTAGGGATCATGTGTTTTGTTGACTGGTTGAACATGTCCCAAAACCATTACACACCCTTCAACGCTTGAATCCAATGCTCCATGTTGCGCTGCTCCTTGCGCCCCTGTTGTGTGAATGCCCCATAAAGCTTAAAAATTATTGTACTCGCTGTGAGGTAGTCTACTGTTGTTTGCTCTTCCACAGGTACACTCGTGCACTTTTAAGGTTCATGTTGTTTAATTGTAACTTGTTTAACTTCATGCTCTTATGATTCTTCCCTTTGGCACTTATTTTTGTTTTTTTCACAATGTATGATTCATGTTTGACTACTTGCAATGTTGGGGATATCTCGTTGTTATGATCAGTGACCTATGCACTTTTGTAAAGCTCTCTCTTGGAAGTCGCTTTGGATAAAAGCGTCTGCTAAATGAATACATGTAAATGTAAAGCCTGGGACACACTGGCTGCGAAGCGCCCGGAAGTGCCACGACTGGCTACAAATGGCTCACTAGACGCACATAGCCCTACATGGAGTTGCATGACCCACAGCACGTAGCCTATTTTACAAAGACTAGCATAAGGCAAAAAAGACAAATGTTGCCACCGTATGTTGGGATGCTGTTGTGATGGATGTTGAAGCAGCAAGTTGTCTAAATTAAGCCTATGTAATGTTTATGTCAGCTTTCAATGTGAAAAAGGAAAGCTCAGAGAAGGTGAAAGGCTTGGTGACTGGCGCGGAGAAATGCACGTCTAGTGTGAACAGCCTTGCACCATTCATAATCAATTGTAGTGCTTTAGGGTGCTTTGCAGCCAGTGTCTCCCAGGCGTAAGATTTGTTAAGCAACACAGACAGCTCAGTGCCAATGGAATGTCAGTTTAGAATTTCTAAAGTTTCAACTGGCTACTGTTTTAGACAATTTTGTTCCAGCAATCCTGCTCCACCAATTGCCTTCGGCAAGGTTGGCATTCCTCCTATGCTTATATTATAACTTGAGCTGGAGGAAAATGCAGAAGTTCAGACAAATTTGGGGGTGCTGTTTCTCATGTTAAAATATATTTTAGAATGTTACCTATTGCAGCTTTAACTGTGCAATTGTAACCTAATTGGTTGAACTCACTCCTCAGTACAAATACCGCCCACCCATGCCATATAAGCATTTACGATGGGAAGTTCAGATCATTTTACTGACTCGAATCTTTGAATTGAACAAATAGAATTTGACTGGGTCTTAGGTCATTTATTTTTATTTTTAATACTGTTAACACGACCAGTTTGAGTGTCTTAACCCTTGTGTTCTCTTCGGGTCATTGTGACCCTTCAGTCATTGTGACACCCCCAGGTGTTGTGACAACTTTATCTCATACAAAAATAAAGTGAAGCATTTTCTTTTAACCGTCGGGCTCTCACACCACCCACAGTGCTTTTTATTTGTTTTTGTATTGGGTAAAGGTGTTGCAGCAGAATGATGGGTCGTTGTGAACCTTCGGGTCATTGTGACCCGAAGGCAGCACAAGGGTTGACGTTGGACCACAAAATACAGTGTTAATATGTAAATGTTTCACGCCTTAAAGGCAGGGTAGGCAATGTTCTTGAGAAGCTTTTTGTCATATTTGCATATTGATTCACATATTCACATCTTGATAGCAACCAATATATCTAAAGGTTTGACGGTAATATGAAATCATTCCGACATACAGTACTGTGCAAAATTAAAAAGGTTAAGGAAAAATGCTTTAAGTTGAGCAAAATTGCACTTTTATACTGCTGCACAAAAAAAAAGTTTTATTAAACTTTGCATTCAAATATGTTACACTTAAATGCCGCCTTCATGAAAAAAAGCGGCCCTCGTGTACAAACCACCCTCATCGAAACATGTAATTCAAGAAAAGCTGTAGCATTTAATTGAAGAAATACAGTATAAGACATTATTTGTGTAAAAAATCTTGGGTGGCCAAGACTTATGCACAGTACTGTATGTGGGTGTCGCAATACTGTAATAAACACGACCAATCATTAAGAGGTACCCTGACTATTGATTGGACAGGCTACCTGTGTCTACCTACCACCTGCGCGCACTCTGCCCCTCCACTCAATGCTCGTTACTGTAGTTTTGTGGGAGTGGCTTTGAAGGGAGGAGGGGGGATATTTTGGTTTGAATCGTGTAAAAAATAAGCTAAAATAGCTAGCTTCGCGCAACTTTCCTACCCTGCCTTTAAGTCGTTTAAAACTGGATGATACCACTTCCTCATTTTCTGGGGAGAAACCCTACAAGCAATGATTGCAAGAGAAAACAATTCCCAACTCAACCTACCTTGTATGAATTGAGATTAAGAAATACAGATTTATTGTAACATTATTAACAACTGCATTTTTGTAAACTACTAGTTACTTATTGACAAAAAACTTTTACTGTGGTTTGTTCATTTAAGTGCCCACTAGATGGCAGAAAAGAGAACGCAGAAATGGCAAGGGCTGTGGTTTTAATAATCAAAGATGATTCCTTCCTTTCCCATGTCCTATGCATATGATAACCTAGTTTGCCTAATATAGTTTCTGCTTTCCCTCAATTAATCCCAGTTCAGTAATCAGTTAATTACAGTCCCCAATACTTAGGCCATAATTTGTGTGTGCATAAAACACAATTCAAAACAGTTTTTTTTTGTCCTTTTGGGAGCAGACAATGGAACTGTGGAGTGAAACATGGAGCATAACTCATGCACAAAGTTTCTTTCTGCTCTAACGCTCCGGTGGACGAATACGGAGGATACCATTCATCATTAATTTGCAAACTGCATTATTAAACCATTTATGCATTTCTGTCTGCAAGATACAACTAAATAATCCAGTCTATATGCATGCTCTGCGCTTGGGGTCAGTATGGTTGGTGTCTGAGTTGGTGGAATCAACTCCCCACCTCCATCAGAGACACTGACTGTCTCCCCACCTTCAAGACGGCTCAAGGCGCACTTGTTCTGGGAGTACAACGGTACTTGAATGATTTGCTGGACCTGATGTTAGTTTCCTCCAGGATCACAACGACTCTTATTGAGGGACTTGTTGCTCTTGTTGGTTAGTTGTAACTGATTTAAAATTATTGTACTCTCTGTGAAATATATTATTGTTGCTTGCTACAGGTACACTCTTGCACTTTTGAGGTTCATGTTGTTTAATTGTAACTTGTTTAACTACATGCTCTTATGGTTCTTCCCTTTGGCACTTATTGGTTTTTCACAATGTATGCTTCATGTTTTGGCTACCCGCAATGTTTGGAGGTAATAATCTTGTTGTTATCATCAGTGACCTATGCACTTTTGTAAAGCTCTCTCTTGGAAGTCGCTTTGGATAAAAGTGTCTGCTAAATGAATAAATGTAATTGTAAATGTAATACACTGAGCCAAAAGAGTTTCAGCAGTGTGCATTTAAATATGAGCAGTGTGTTTTCTGCTTTTTTCTACAACCCCAATTCCCAAAAAGTTGGGACGCTGTGCAAAACGTAAATATGAACAGAATGCAATGATTTTCAAATCTCAGAAACTCATGTCATTCACATAGATCATATCAAATGTTTAAACTTAGTAAATGTACCATTTTATGCAACTAACATTTGCAACTAAGCAGGTTAATCGCAAACAGGTCAGTAACATGATTGGGTATGTAAAGAGTATCTTGGAGTCTCTCAGAAGTAAAGATGGGCAGAGGTTCACCAATCTGCGAAAACCTGCATCTACATTCTACATATTGTGGAACCATTTCAGAATAATGTTCCTCAATGTAAAATTATGATGACTTCGAATGTCTCATCATCTACAGTACATAATATAATAATTCGGAGAATCTGGAGAAATCTCTGTGTAAGGGACAAGGGAGAAAATCAATTCTGCATGACCTGTGATCTTCAGGCACTGCATAAAAAACAGGCATGATTCTGTAATGGAAATCATTGCATGGGCTTAGAAACACCTCCAGAACTCATTGTCTGTGAACACAGTTTGCCATGCCATCCACAAATGCAGATTAAAGCTATATCATGCAAAGAAGAAGCAATATGTCAACATGATTCAGAAACACTGCCATCTTCTCTGGTCTAAAGCTCATTTAAAATGGACTGAGGAAAAGTGTGAAAACTTCTGTGGTCAGACAAATTGAAATTATTTTTGGAAACCATGGATGCTGCGTCCTTCTGACTAAAGAGGAGAGGGACCATCCGGCTTGTTATCAGCGCTTAGTTCAAAAGCCTGCATTTCTGATGGTATGGGGGTGCATTAGTGCTTGTAGAATGGGCAACTTGCACATCTGGAAAGGCACCATTAAAGCTGAAAGGTATATACAGGTTTTAGAGCATTTGCTTGCATCCAGGCAACATCTTTTTCAGGGAAGGCCTTGCATATTTCAGGAAGACAATGTTAAACCTCACCTGCCTCTGTTACAACTGCATGGTTTCGTAATAGAGTCCGGGTGCTGAACTGGCCTGCCTGCAGTCCAGACCTTTCACCAGTTAAAAACCTTTGGTGGATCATGTAACAAAAAATATGACAACGAATACCCAGGACCATTGAGCAGAAAGAATCCTGTATCAGACACAAAAGGGACAACATTCCTCTCCCACAACTTCAGGAACTGGTCTCCTCAGTACCCAGACATATACAGACTGTTGTTAAAAGAACGGAATGCTACACAGTTGTAAACATGGCCTTTTGAGACATGTTGCTGCCATCAAATTCTAAATTACCCTATTTCTTCCTTAACCCTTAGATGCGTGAAATATTTCTGACGCTTCCACCAGGTTGAGTTATTTTTCCGAAACGGAAGCAAGCTAGCTTTAGTTAGCTTACGTTACCTAGCAACCTAGCATAATACTTGTAGCAATGCTACTACCTGCTAGTGTTACTTGTTAGCCTCCTAATTGTACATTTTGAAGCCATACTATAGCGTTTGTCATATAGTTTTTGTCTATCGGAAAATAGTCAGTTGGAATGTTCAAAATCGCACAAGTGCGACGTTATGCTGTGAGCCCCCCTTTCGAACGATCACAAATGTGCAACACTACTCCTTAACAGGTTAAAATGGTCAATTTAATCAGTTTAACATTTGATATGTTTTCTATGTTGTGAATAACATATGGGTTTATGAGATTTGCAAATCATTGTATTTTGTTTTTAATTTTTTTATTTGACACAACGTCCCAACTTTTTGGGAATTGGGGTTGTAAACTGTCAGAAGCCAAACACACCACACAATACATGAGCAAAACATATAGCCATCTTTGAGAACAATTAAACATGAGTATATTAATAATTAATTGCCATTAGAAATTGTCAACTGTGAGCTGTTTAATCGTAAGTGTGATACCCATCAGTGTTCCCCCTGGTCAAAGACTAAAAAGCCCACACAAGAGGGCACACAAGAGCAGTCTGAGTGTCTATTATGGAAAGAAATGTACCAGCCCAGTAGCCTGGCTCTGCCCTCGTACGTACTTCCGCTCAATTTTCATTTTGCTTCTGTACTAGGTCTGGCCATGAGGTACGTAAGTCAGATGTCTCAGGTTAATCAGAAGGTTGCCAGTTCGATTCCCGGCTGTGCCAAATGTCGTTGTGTCCTTGGGCAAAGCACTTCACCCTATTTACCTCGGGGGAATGTCCCTGTACTTACTGTAAGTCGCTCTGGATAAGAGCGTCTGCTAAATGACTAATGTAAATGTAAACTATCCCAATGAAAAGGGGCCTTGAGCGTGAACGCCAGGTGCTGGAAAAATACTTGAATGTATGTCTCAATCTGTGGCTTTGTCACACATCCCGATGCTTCTCACCTTGGTACCAACTAGGTAGGTTTATGACCCTAATGCAGCTCTTAGTTTTGAGCTTGCAGAAGTTAATTGCCCAGACATATGTAACAGGGCAGGGGGCAGAGCATGTCAAATGTGTAAATGGCCAAACAAAACAGAAAAAACTACAAAAAATACAAACTCTACTGGTAAAGTTGCAGTAGCTGAATTGAGTTGATGTGATATCAGTAATGACACTGATAATGACATTTTAAAGCATCTTGAGGGATGATGAAAGGAAACAGATTAAAGAAAGATGATAACTTTTACTATTTTAGATAGGGGTGCACAAATCTGATATTAAGATCGGATATCTGCCCCGATATTGACAAAATAGCTGGATCGGGGATCTGAAACATTAACAGATCCACTGGCCGATCCATCCATTTTTTCCCGCAGCACATACAGATCACACATTACATTGCAAATGTGCTGGGAAATTGACGGGTCTTTAGAGGACGCACAGTGAGCAACTTGATGTCAAAAAATGACTAAAACAGTGTCAGAGCTACTATTAATGTGTAAATCTGTGACGGCAGAGTATGCAGCCAAGCTCTCTATGACTTGTTATACTCGGTCACGGGCATCAGACTCAGATATATTATTAGATTCTACCTGCACAATTTGAGGGAGCGCCATGATCTGTGATGCGTCAAAGACCCGGCACTTCAGTCAATTTCCCGGCACATTTGCAATGTAATGTGTGATCTGTATGTGTATGTAATGATGTGCACACCGCCCCCTACCGAACAAGATGGGTAGCTCGGTCAGCAGGGAGCTGAAAAGACGTCACTCTCAGAATGCTTTTTCGTTTTCGAATTATGGGCAGTTCTATGCGGGCAGAACACGAAAACAAAAAAGCATTCTGAGCGGGGCAGCAGATTTTGATTATGGCATAAAATGTGCAGTGTTGAAGAAGAAAATGCAAATGAAAATAGGATGATTGATTACTAATTTCATTTATGAGTCAATGCAGCCACATTCTTAAAATGACAAAGCATTTCTGCAAATGCATTTGAATTTTACATTTCAAATGTAATTTTGGTATCTATTTGCTGGAGCATGTTTTGAAAATTAAATCTCAAATGTCTATTGCTTTTTCATTTGAATTAAGTGAAAGATTGAGCACTCTTGAAGAAAATTCAAATGCAAATAGGATGATTGCATCCTCATTTCATATATGAGTCAAATAATGCATACACATTCTTAAAATGAAAAAGCATTTCTGCAAATGCATTTGAATTTTGGTCACGATTTGCTTCCATACTTTTACAGTGAATACCGCTGTGGTGTTTCTGTTAACTGGTACAGCAAGAAAACTTACTTTTGATATAATACGAAATAGTTGTTTTCTGCAAGCTAGTGTTCATTTTAGGACATGGTGGAGTTTGTTTGTAGTATCCATGGCAACCGGAGGACTACACATCGGTTTACTCTACACAAGTGAACTAGCTTCTATTCTGACAGAAATTAAAGTTTCAAGAGTTATGGTTATACCCAGTGTAACTATCTATTATGTCAATTTTACAACATTTTGCCAATTTGAAGGAGGATATGGACATCAAAATATCACACTTTCTCTGTAGTCTACCGTTAGCTAGCTACCGTAAATGTAGCCTACTTTTAAAATGCCATAATTTCCCTCTGGGCTCACCAAAACAGACGTAAAAGCACATTAACCATTCACTGCATCGCTAGAAAACATATTACACCTGCTCTGCTAGTCTATCGTTAGCTAGCTAGCTTTGAGTGCATTTAAAATGTCTAAAGCGAAACAGTCGAAATTTCACAGCCAAGGATTCTGACATCGCAAAATGCAACAAATGTTTCAAAAAGATTACATGCAAAGAGGGAAGCACGTCAAATTTATTGAAACATGCAGCGACACACAGGATAAGTCTTAAAACAGAGAGATGCACCGTGTTCGACAGCTTGCAGACAATTAGTGCCTGGTCCTGCAACAGCCTCCCCTGTTTGTCTGCCCTTTTAAACTCATACCTGTGTGTACAGTAGGGATGTGCATCTCCATCACTGAGGACGATGCGATACACATCTTGATGCACTGCCAACGATCCGATACATTAAAGATACATAAAAGCAACTACTAATGCGATACGATACGATTCACCCCTATTGCGATGCAGTGCGATTCGACACAATGCGATTCAATGAGATGCGATGCAAAGGGAATATGATGCTATGCAATTTAATATGGTACATCATGATTTACATTTATGCTATGATTTATTTATTTGTCAGACTGCAAACCATCAATTAACTAAACAAGTGAAAGTTTTATTTCACATATTAAACAAAGTCTCTGACAAAAGATATACAAAGATAACATCAGGCCTGGACCTTGCCTTAAACCAGTCCTTCTTTCCTTTTGTATGTGTTCTCTGAATGTAAAAATGGGTAAACTATTACTGGCAGTCACAAGCTGCTGTAAACACTGTCATAACACTACACACTAAATTGAACTCATATATCCTACTTTAAGATTGTTCTCAATGACTCAGCTATCTCTCGTCTTACTTTGTCGTACACAACAGGGATTTGTTTTGTCGGAGAATAGCTTCCTATTCTTGCTAGGGGTACCGGTGGAGCTAACCACTGACTGTAGCCATTCAGGTGACTACCTAAATTAGCCGTGCTTCCTGTGTACTTTATAGCAGCAGGATATATCTTGCCAATCGCATGGGTCTTGTAAAATTGCCCATCTTTCTTGTAAAATCCGAAGTGTTGCCAAACCTTGGATTTATTGCAATTCGTAGGAACGTGAACTCTTCCTCCGCCATGATAACACTCGCCCGAACATGCCTCCAACATGCGCGAAACTTGGCCGAGAGACTTCACGTGAATCGGCTACTGACAGCAGTGGAGATGAGAGCGCACTTAAGAAACTATCTAAATATAAAATTATAGGTCACAAATAATTGGTCAAATTTCTAAATACTAAAGGTGTTCGTGTAGCCGATGTGTGTCGGTGAAACTCACTCCTCAGGTATGTAATGAGCCACTGAATAGCTAGCTTTTCTTTGGTGTAGTTGGTAGTGGTGGCGCTTTGGAAGCCAGAGGTGGCGAGTTCGACTCCCGGTGGGAGCGATCTCCCCGGTGTGGGAGTGAACAGTGCCAGATACGTCTGACGGAACTTGCAAGATCACGTTCGTTACATACCCGTTACATTGGTGCCGTGACCCGGATCTCACGAGGTTAGCGCCTGCTAACCGCCGGAGTGAGTTTGAGGGGTGAATGTAGCCGATGTGTGTCAGTGAAACTCACTCCTCAGGTATGTAATGAGCCACCCACGTCACTGAATAGCTAGATTTTCTTTGGCGTAGTTGGTAGTGGCGCTTGGAAAGCCAGAGGTGGCGAGTTCGACTCCCGGTGGGAGCGATCTCCCGGTGGTGGGAGTGAACAGTGCCAGATACCTCTGACGGAGCTTGCAAGACCACGTTCGTTACATACCTGTTACATTCGCATACACATAATTCTATATCAATACATCGGATTATACCGATGCAAAGATATTAGAAACGATGCATTGCGATTTCATCCCATACAGTGGCGTAACGTAGTAACGACGGGCCCAGGTGCAAGATATTATGACGGCTAGTGAACGTAAAAATAAATAAATAATTTATTTTTATTTTTATTAATCAACCATACATATTTCGGAAACGATTAACTAAGTCTTGTTTGACTCTCAGCGGGAACATTTCTTAACGTATAAAAACTAGGGATGTCATGAGAACCGATACTTACGATACCTTTCGATGCTAAAATAACAAAACACTGTCGATACCCATTTTTTTGAAGCACCGTAAGCACCGTGAGCGCCGATGCCAGATGTTAGCATTGGTGCTGCGCCTCTTCTGGAACTGATGGGGGCAGTATTCAGGAGTGTTCCAGTCGACGTTTACATTCAGAAAACCAAGATAGCAACTGCAGCTGCAGCGATAGCCCCACCTCGACTTGTTGACAATAATTAATCCGCAGAATCCATTATGCAAAATATGCTACCGTGGTCTTCAGACCAAGGGAGGTAATACTTCCAATTTAGCTAAGCACCTGAAATGAATCCGTTATCCGGATTTGTTTAAATAATTCGAGGCGAGTTCTGATTAAGTTCCAGAAGAGGCGCAGCACCGATGCTAACATCTGGCATAGGCCTACTAAATGAATGTTCGTTGTGGTCGAACAACGAACGGCGAAATTCAGAATACATCCAAAGAATGCATCGTTTCTGTTTTTTTAATCTGTCATACTGAAATACACGTTACATGATGTTTGAGATGGTGGGCAAGTGTGTTACAATGGCTTATGTTATGTACATCGTTTAGGTTAGCTATGCTGTAGTTTTAGCGTTAGCCTATAGCCTACCTTGGTTAGAAGGTAAACTCATGTTCATCTTGTTAGCTGGATGGCTTAATTGCACTTTATTATGATGTGCTATGCTCTATTGCACATGTTTTGTATGTCTTAAGACATTTAGCTATTTTTCAATTATTTTAATAAAGAAGTTTAAGTACAGTAACCTACATGAAATCTTAGAAAATCCTTATTTTTTTTAACCGTGGTATCGAAATTGGCATCGAGAATCGTGTTATTTTACTGGTATTGGCACCGACTACTGAATTTTTGGTATCGTGACACCCCTAATAAAAACCGTATAATAATATAATAATACAGAGCACAGCCACTAGTGTTTACGATAACCCTGATCTTAACGATGACAGACATCTCACATAATGTAGTTGTAAGTCATTTATTAACAATAAAGTTGATTGTTTTTGTTGTTTTAATTTAAGATTAGGCCTGCAACCAAGAATATGGATTTGTTTTACATTGGAATAAATGGGAAAACACTTTGTTGCATTTGGCTCCCCTCCCCCTCCTAGGAATAGCCTCCCTAGCACCCTGCTAGGCCATTGGCTAGCTTAACATAATACTTTGCTATTCACCTAGTAGTGACCACTGTTTACCCAACTTGTATCCTAGTTATCCTGCCCGACCATAATGTATGTAGGCTATAGCTTGGCTTGAAATGTATATCTATCACAATAGCCGTAGGTTACCTGTCTGAGGCCAGAGATACTGATCCCAGCTGACCTGCTGCACTGCTGCTAGCAGGGGGGACGTCTATGGCGGGGTCGTCCGTGGCGGACTTCGTGGGCTGGCGACTAGATGGTCTAGTTAAAAAATAATGTAATTTCGGTAGCTTTGCCGCCTTCTCATCTTGTTCTTTTTTCTCTTGCCTTTTTCTGCTTCCACTCTTATGCTTATAAGGCATTGCTACACGTTCAGTTGTGCTGTGCTCAATGAACTGCGTTGTCGTGACATTCGAATTGGTGTAACTATAGCGTATTTTATCGTCACATGATCAAATAGAGACTTGACATTGGACAACAACATACATATTACCCAGCAGTCATCATTGCTAATCACAAAAATACCAAAGAAAAAATAAAAACTTATTCATTTCATTGAATAGTTTTTTGATAGTTTCTATAATATATGTAGGATAAGCATATGATTTTGGTATAAATTGCTACTTTTCCCCAAAAAATAATAACAACCATGACTGAGATAAGTTTGTCTTTTTAGGTGTATAAATAGCATTTGACGCTGGTGTTATTTTAACATCAACGCGTAGTTGAACATAAGCATATCGGAGAGAGAGTACAGCGTTGATCCGAAGGAGGGCCCGTCGAGCGATGGTTCTTAGAGGGGGGGGCCCGCGTCGAGTTACGCGTGTATATCTTTGGCCCCTGCACCCCACGGGCCCCGGTGCAGCCGCACCTGCTGCACCCCCTATAGCTACGCCCCTGATCCCACATCGTATTTGGTGCACACTATTTTGATCCGGGCCATCGCATCGTGAGCTTTTATGCCGATGCACCGATGTGAATCGGTGAATCTTCCCATCCCTAGTGTACAGGCAAATATGGTAATTTTCCTGCAAAAGAACTGCTAAAGTTTAAAGCTGGTTTAGTTAGCATACCAACTCAACATTTATTTTGTTGTTACTTGCAGTTAATAGTGTAACTGTTATTTATTGTTACATTATTGTAGTTGTATGTTAGGCGACTAAGGTTTACTTATTATATAGGTAGGCTACTTTAAAACGTTAATATATTGTTACATTTAAAGAATTTTCCATTTTATAAAAACTATATAAGAGCCTTTCTTTTATGTCATTTTTCAGTTTCTCAAGAATCAGAATAGGAATCGTTTAGGAATCTGAATAGTTTTTAAAGTACCGGTTCGGCATCGGAATCGTAAAAATCCAAACGATACCCAACCCTACTCCTAAGTCTTCAGACAGGGACATTGTTACTGACACTTTGGCTGTGTCTTACTTACTTTCAGTGCTTAGGGCGATTACGCTGAGAAACCAAAATAATTCAGTGCACTGAAAGTACCCGGATGATGCACTGCAAACGGTCAAAAAATGAAGTGTCCGACGATGGACACTACTCGCCCTAAACGGGCGCCATCGTGGCTACGTAGCGGAAGAGGAGGAGTCCAGTGACAGAAATACAAGCGGGTTTGTTTCGCGGGTTGGGGCGATTGGGGCGACGTACTGCCTAGAAAAAACACCACTGCTCCTGATATAAGCGCAATATTCTTGTAAGTTGCGTAATGTAAATTGAAATGTTATCATTTTTTTCTGTCGGATTCTACTACTAGACAGTCTGATCTGCCTCTGTATGTCATTTTCAAATAAGGTAACAGTCATTCAGTCAGCCTAATTTCGTGCTTCAAATGGACCCACCCCTTCTGGGCGATTTGGGGGCAAAATGAAAATCGCTCAGACCTCTCCCATTGACTCCCACGTGAAATCATTTTTTTCACGAAACACGGCTCTCAATGCATTCTCTATGGCTTCCGGGAGGGCTCGCCCCTCCATGTCGTGTCCTAAGTAATCAACGTAAATGCGTATAAATTCGTCATACAGCTTCGACAGAGGCATATTCTGTCGAGATGGCCAGCGCTCAGTGCAACAGCAGCGATTCAATTATTTATTTGAAAGACACTCCTTTCAGTCGGCGTACCAATGAAGACAAATTGGCAACAATACAATTAGGACCTCCTAGACCAAATATAACAATTAAACAGGTAGCTACAAAGAAGGGGAAATCCTACACCCGAGGATTTTCAAAGAATTGGTACCAAAGGAATTTGTGGCTAGCAGGCTGTGAAGTGGCTAACGCAGTCTTTTGCTACTTGCACTATTTTCTATGCCATAACTTATTTTGCTTTTGTAAAGATTAGTCAATAAATATTGTTGGTTTTCACTTATATGTTTACCCCTTCTTTATGTTGTTAAAGGACATGTAATTTGTCCTGTTACGCTATTTTACATCATACAACATTTCGGTAATGTGAATAATGAACAAGTGGGACAATTTATTGTGGAGCCACCTCACTTTTTCTTTTGAAGGCTCATGGACGCAACTTTCTTCAAGAGCGTCCCACCTGTAACTTATGTAGCTAGAGGGGAAATCTCAGCTCATAACATATACAATTGTCCTGCTTGAGGTAGGCCTACTTATCGAGTGGGTCGCCTTTATCATTATCAAAACTGCCCCCCCTGAGAATTTTTTCAGGAGCCGCCACTGGTACTACCACTACTACTACTTACTGCACCTGCTGCTATTTCTTATGTCACTACTACAACTACTAATTCTGCACACAATGAGAGTCTATGGCAGCCCCTAGAACCTTAAGGTAAAAAGTTGTGAAATTTGGCACACATTAAGGACAGGCCCCTCATGTCTCCCATTGGAGCACTCTAGCGCCACCATCTGGTCAAAGTTGGACTTGTGTTTACACACGTAACTTTTGAACTGTACGACCGATTTTCAAAAATGAGGTACCGTTGGATTCCTTGAGCCAAGACGAGTTCAACACACCGTATGACGTCAATTTCCGGTTATATACATTTTCCGCCATTTACATTTAAAAAAACAAGTTTTTTCGCTACTCCTCCTTCAATTTCTGTCCAATCTTCCCCAGATTTAGCACACATTATCGTCAGACCAACCCTCACTGAAGATACTCAGAGATTTTCAAAACCGTTTGTCCGGTACAGCCAATCAAAATTGGCAAAAAAAACAACCAAACAGGAAGTTGGCTCATATCTCAGCAAATCTTTGAGAAATCAACAGCAAACTTGGTGTGATGACTCGGAACCCTCTTTTGAGGATGTCCAAGTAATTGGCGTCATGTGATCACTGGGCGTGGCCACAGGAAGCAAAATGTGTTTTGACCAATAACTCTTGATCTGTTTGCCTTTATTAAGTGATTCCTTTTTCTCATGATATCTTGGGACATACCATGTGTGACCTATGATCATTTTTAATAACAGCCGAATTAATGCGGCCGCCATTTTGAATGACTGAAAAAACATATTTTCGCTACTACTCCTACACATGTTGTCTAATCTTCAACACATTTGGCAGAGATTATCTTCATACCAAGCTTCACAAAGCCCATAACATGGTTTTTGATTTTCGAAACCGTTTGCCCGTTACAGCCAATCAAAATGTGCAGTTAAGCCATCAAACAGGAAGTTGGGTCGTAGCTCAGCAAATCTTTGATGCATTCACACCAAACTTGGTATAGGGACTCGGAACCCTTTTCTAAGGATGTTTAAAATATTTTCTGGGTCATATGACTGCTTGGCCACCTCATTGCTGCTTGCAGCTATATTTTAATTAGAGCATTTGTCGTCTAACCCTTCAATCATCAGCAAAATGTAATATATTGGCTAAAGGATGTCAAACACCTTGCGGGTTAGACTGCAGTTGGTATCTACTATAGCCCGACATTATTAAAATGTTATAGTCGGCTGACAAGTTTGCGTTGTCCCAAGTCAAAAGTATAAACAAACAGGGACATCATAAACATTCAATGGTCTAATTAGATAAAGTTATACTGGCAAAACATGTCATGTTATTCATTTATTGTCAGGACAACAGGGCTTGGGTTTTAACTCTGTATAACTTGCGACAACGGTAAACTCGGCAGAAATCTTCCCTCAGTATGCCTGCGCCTCTAACATTAATTGCATAGGCCTACAGCAGGACAAGTTATCCCTTACTTCTCAATGTGTGAAATGGTTGAAATGCGTGAGACTTGAAGCCCTGCTTATTTAGTATAAGGCCTATACCCCAGTGCTCTCAAGTTTAAGTAAAGAGCCCTATGGTCTGTCCAATGACAGGCCAATGACAGGCATTTCACATTTAGCTCCACCCATGTGAGAATTATTGTTATGGTTTGTGTAAAAAACGAAAAAAAAATAACAAGTCAAAATCAGTTTTTCTGTTTTTGCCCAAAATGCAAAACCAGATTCACAAACATTTTCTCATTCCTGCTTGTTCCGTTTTGATGGGATAAGGAATTAAACTCACGGACCTGACTTCTGGCATAATATTGAATCAGCTTCTTCTAAAGGGGTTTCTTTATGGATAAATGAAATCTCGCTAACAGAATAAGGTTGTCGCCTGGCATGCTCTCATAGGTTAAATCTGCTTGCGCCGTGAAATTTGGCTTGCGCGCAGTGAAATTCGAAATTTGGCTCAGGGAGTGAAATTTTGCTCACATAGTGAATTTCTATAAATAGTTTTGCATCAGAAGAAAAAGTTTTGCATCCGCAGAAAAGGTTTTGCATCAGCAGAAAAATATTTGCATCTGCAGATTTTGACACGGCCAAAGATTTGCATCCGCAGAAAATATTTGCATCCGCAGAAAAAGATTTACAGCCGCAGACAAGATTTGCATCTGCGGATGCAAAATATGATTGACCCTAATTTGACTCCATACTGGGGGGGCGCGGCATCCCTGCACCCCCCTGGATCCGGCCCTGGGGCCTCGTCTAACAATCCAAGAATTTACTCTGAAAATCTGAACATTAGATACTAAACGTTAAACATAGTGCAGTTTGTGTAGTATCACTCTGTGGCTTCTTACGTAAAAATATCGTTTTTGTTTTTTGCACTACCTTTTTCATAGGCTCTGTATTTATATGTATATATTTGTCATATATATATACACCTTACTTGTCATTGATGTTTTGTATTTTTTGTAATTTCTCCCCCGTGGTATTTTCCTGGGTATTGGTTTTGAGGTTGAAATTCTAGTATCGTGACAACCATATAACAGAATGACAATTTAAAGTGGATACTTTCAGTAGATCAATTTATTTTGTAAAAAATATTAATAATGTGTTTACTGATGTCTAAACAGCCTGCACATTGCAAATGTGCACAACCTCAACACCAAATCAACTACGACATATAATCACCAGCTGCATGGACAAGGGCACTATTCCTACCACTTGAGCCTCCTTGGTTAGTTTCTTGAGGCATGGACATAGCGATCCACAAATGGGGCATACGACAGGGACAGTGTTTGTATGAATTCAGTCTCCTCTGTCATTTGTCATGTCTTATTTATGAGAATGCGATACCAGAGCATTGGTAATTTATTAAAATAATGATAAATTGTTTTTATGATGTGCATAAGTGACTAGAATGATGTGGAGGTTGAACAAGTGCTTCAGAGATGACAGAGAATTTCAATTGTGATCTGACAAATATAGGTATCAAAACCACTGAGAAGAACTGTCATCACCAGCTGCATCACGGGCACTGCACTATCTATCTATAATTCCAGAAATCTGTGTGTGTCACTGACATCGGATGTGCGATATGGTATATTTGTCAGATCACAATTTACATTTTCTGTCATCTCTGAACACACACAGAGATTCCTGTAATTATTTGAGAGATCTGTTGAGTGGAAATGGTAAGCTAAAATTCAAGAAATGTACAAGGAGACACATGGTTGAATGCCTTAAATGACAAGAGAAAAATATTGACAAACTCACTTGGGCTCATAGAAGACCTTCTCATTGTGTGACAGGATTCCCTTTCCTTCTCTAGCCGCTCAACACCATTCCTGGAATTAACACAAAAAGATGAGTTAGATTTACACAGAGCCTACTATGCCCAACATCTTCGAAGGGAGGTCTATTTCCATGAGAGAAAACAGACTCTTGCACAGTGGTGTAGTTGAGTATATATTAAGGTATAAGGCATGCACCCTTTTAATAGGCGTGTCCTGTGCAAAGCACTATTCTCTTTATCCACTCTAGCCCAGTTTTTTTTTCTAACGCTTGTTTTGTTGTGTTTGTTTTAACCCTTGTGCTGCCTTCGGTCACAATGACCCGAAGGTTCACAACGACCCTCATTCTGCTGCGACAATTTTACCCAATACAAAACAAATAAAAAGCATTTTCTTTTAACATTTGCGCTGTGGGGGGTGTGAGACAGCCCGACGGTTAAAAGAAAATGCTTCATTTATTTTTGTATGAGGTACAGTTGTCACAACACGTGGGGGGGTCCAATGACTGATGGGTCACAATGACCCGAAGAGAACACAGGGTTAAGTGCCCTTAATATTGACATACACTCTCAGATTTGAGAGAAAAGATTGCTTATTTGCATTTTCATGTCCATGGCCAATATATACTTTTTATTAAACAATATATATAACTTTGATGCATTGAAAGCATGAATGAAGTATGAAGTCAACATTCTTTGTCAAATATTTCCTATCTGTGAAATGATCAAGAATGCATGTATTGTAGAGAGGTTTCAGCGCTAGTCAGTTTGTGTTGCTACCATGTCTGATGCCCCCCGGTGTCATATTGTGCAGAGTGCTTGGCAAATGGGAGTCCGGTGGCTTAGCGGTTAGGGAATCGGATAAGTAATCTGAAGGTTGCCAGTTCGATCCTGGCCGTGCAAAAATGACGTTGTGTCCTGGGCAAGGTACTTCACCCTACTTGCCTCGGTGTGACTTACTGTAATCGCTCTGGATAAGAGCGTCTGCTAAACAGTGATGCCGTAACGCGCTACTTAGTAAAGCGTTACTCTAATCTGACCACTTTTTTTCAGTAACGAGTAATCTAACGCGTTACTATTTCCAAACTAGTAATCAGATTAAAGTTACTTGTCCAAGTCACTGTGCGTTACTATTTTGTCCATTAATAGTAATTATATATTTGATTTCTTCTCGAGTCTCTGGGAGTGAAGTCATGTAGCGTATGCGACAATTTACTGTTAAAAATGCACTTCTAATGAAGTGAGTGTTGGCAAAACCGTTGTCATTTTTATGTTGAGGCGGCGGGGGTGTTGTCGGCAGCTGCTGAATGTAACTAAAAAGTAACTCGTAATCTAATTTAGTTACTTTTAAAATCAAGGAATCTGTAAAGTACTAAGTTACTTTTTAAAGGAGTAATCAGTAATCAGTAATCAGATTACTTTTTCAAAGTAACTGTGGCAACACTGCTGCTAAATGACTCAAATGTAATGCAAATGTGTGCGTTTTGACTATAGACTGTATTAGATGGACGACGCATCTCCACTTCCTCCCACTGTACAAAAACAAGCCAAAATATCCCAGATACGGGTGCTGCCATCTTGCGCTGGTGATCTCATTTGGAGCCAAAGTCTGCGCAGTAATGATTGGGTGGTGGAGCCGCGGTATCGAGGTCCCATCAATACACTCACCCGACCCAATCGCGAGCACACACTAACCCCTTTTATTTAGTCAAATACGAATTAAAAACAAACTGATCAGAAAAATGAACACTTGAACAGACATAAGCGTGATAAGAACTACATATATTAAAGCATCTTTGAAAAAAAGAAGAATTGAAGTGCACTTAGATTTTTTGTTTTGCTAACATGGAAGGGACGGGACTTATGACCCATACTGCAGCCAGCCACCAGGGGGCGATTGAGATGTTTTGGCTTCACTTTTGGGGGGCTGTCATGCCATCCATTATTTTTTACAGTCAATGGTTTGACCAGGAGACGTATTATACGCAGCTAAGCTAAAATAGGAATACATTACTTCAGACTGATAATAGTCCACATACCATGCAATCATGACGCCATTGTCAGTGCAAAACTTGGATGGAGGAAAACAGAGATGTAGTCCAGTGGTGTCAGTGACAATCTTCAAAACTTTCTGATGTACAGGTTACTAGCGACTCCCCCTGAAACAACCTAAAAATGCTTAGTGTTTAAGTACAGAGCAATGCATAAACTGAACCAAAAGAGCTAAGATGTTTGTGTCGCAGTAAATATATAATCACAACATTAAATTCAGTAAATGCAATGCTGTACATTTAGAAAAACATAAGACAAAAAACTGAAAACATTTGTACAGTTTTTCCAAATGAGCGGAATCGGCTGTTTTTGCAATTTCAATTACTCACCAGGGTTGGATTGGAGGAAGGTAGTAAGAGCTTTTCCTTACAGAACAAATAGCACGGTGAGTGCGCTTAGCAATGTGAGAGGCCACTGTATGCTGTGCAGCTGCAGCTAAGTCATTTACACATAACAACATTACCCCTTGCTCCACACCTTGGAAGAGATGTAAAATACATATTTTAGCACAATTATTTTTTACGTGACCTGATGTGTCATTTAAGATTGCCATTTTTATCACTTTAATTGTTGTTTACTGACCTTCCTCCTTTTCTTTTTTCATAATTGCCATTAGCACCTGATGTCTCACACCAGCAAATGAGAAGTCACAGTCATAGTGGCTGCCCATTGGTGTTTTGAAGGAAAACTTCAACCGGTCACCGTCTGAGCTAGAAGCTCTATAGCTTGTCCCCCACTCATTCCGGAGCACCTGGGGTGTTTTATTAGTGACAAGCGTCTTGCAACCTGTGAATCCATAGAAATCCTAGATTTTGTTTCCAATCCTCAAGATCCTCAATGAAAATATAACAAGTGAAAAAGGCATTTTCTCATAACTTTACCTTGTCTAAAGTGTCCCCTGGAGCTTCATCCAGTGTTTGACCCAAGAGTAGGAAGTCATCTATTTCTCTAGCCAAAGCCAGTAGAGAATGGCCTCCAGAAACCAGGAGGACCAGAAAAGGGAAGGCCACAGGCTGAAGCATCCTGACTGTGAGGGCATGGGCCTCCATGTGATGGATGGGAATGAAGAGCTTTTGGTGTTGCTTCACAAAGTCCCGACTGAAGTCTAGCCCTATCCCCAAGCTTAAGGCCAAGCCTGGTTTCACTGTGGTGGCAAACGGCGGAAAGGTTACTTGGGTAACGCCACTGCTCTTCATTGCCTCCTGGACGACACGGATAATGTTTTCTCTGTGAAGCTGCTGTGCAACAGTGGGGATAATCCCACCAGTCCTATAAACATTTGATAAAATGTCAGAGCTCAACATTATCATTTTTTTCCAACTACTGGCCCCAGGACAATTTTTACTGGCCCCCCCCTCCAAAAGTTTTTATCATTGTTACAACAAAACCAAAGACTTATAAGTTACGTTATTGTTACCAATAACCATTTATTGAACACATCCTGGATATAAAAAGAACAAAAATGAAATCACATTTCTAGTGATAAAAAATAAAAAGGTTATAGTCAGCAAAACAATTTACTTTTAACCTCAAACGTGACATGCTCTCTTCCCTGCTGACAGCCATCTCTGCACAACTCTTGTCTGGCTGAATCTGAAACCTCTGGTCCCTAAATGCTAATATAGAGAAGCTTCCATAGCATTTCATCAGTTTGATACGAAGTACCCAAGTCGACACCATTCTTCTGTTCACACACCATTCACAGCTGTTGATGAGTTCTTCTCAGCGGTTTTGGTACCTATATTTCTGAGATCACAATTGAACTTCTCTGTCATCTCTGAATTCAACCTCCACATCTATTCTAGTCAAATTAGCAATAATAAGATTGACTACATTGGTTCTCTATTAAATTGTCTTACCACCACAAACATCTAAACATATAGTTCATGACAAAAGTCATTACATGCACAATGGTTGAGCCATGTTGTCATAATTGTAGGCCTAATTCACCCTTTAAAGCGCTTGTGCAATTGCAATGTGCTGGAAATTCACTGAACTATACTGAAAGTATATCCACTTCAGTGTTTTCCCTAGCTGTACAGCTTTGGGAGGGGGGGGGCAACAGTCAACAGTCAACAGTAACGCGTACATTACTGCGTTACAGACAAATGTAATATTATTACAGTAACGCGTTACTTTGTAGATAACTTCAGTAATCGCATTACAGTTACTAATACAAAATGTAGAGATCCTTCGATCAAGTTTTTTGGTGCCGATCGCCGATCACTAAAATCAGTATCTGCCGATCCGATAATACCGATCACGGCAGATTTGCCATCAGCATTTTTAGGAGCTTTAACATAGATGCCACCTACGTCACTTCCAAACAGACCGCCGCCATGCAATACCGATCTCGCCCAGTATGGCTGCCCACACTGCCGATTTCAATGAGAAAGAGAGACAGAGATATGTCGTTATATATGTTATAGATATGTTTTAGGCTCCGATCCTTATTTGCTTCCCAGTCCATTCTTTGGTCCCTTCTGCCCCAGGTTTTGTCCCAATTGGCTTTCCATGACAGAGCTAGACTATAAACATTTATCTTGTGCATAACCCCTCCCCATACAGTGGGGATAGCTTAAAGGCTTTCAAGAGTACGGATGCTTATCAATATGATTTTTGATTTGATTTAGTGCACTTAGCTCACGGGCTAGCTGTCATTAATCTTGAAAATGTTCTTTAATGTCAGATGCAGGGACATTAACTTTTTGAGGCACGCTACGTTCCATGCTCAAAAGTCACTTGTCCGAAACCTTTAGCTAAATAGCCTGACCTAGTAAACGGGCAAAACTAGCCTGGCTAACGGAGGTCGCTTTCTCAGACAAATGACGAATGAAACAGGCTTGGTTAAAGAGCGCCCGAAGCTGACTGAGGCTAACGTCAAAACAGTGTAACGCTGGGGGACCAAGGCATGGCTGCCGCCTACTATGCGGGCGACGCATTCTCACTCAAATGTCAGGACTTTCGTGACCCAAATCAAAATTCTGATGCGACTGATCAATGGGGAATCGCGTTCTCTCTTAAAGGCTGTCCTCCTCTACCTTTTGGAGCAGAATTCACAGAGATGAAACTTCACCGAAACAGAGGAAAAAAGCTAAAATTTAAATCTGTTAAATAGTGATTAATGAGTGTTGCACATAACGTGAACTAAAATGGCATTTTATTATGTTTGAGGTATAACTTGTCCAGTGGGGCAAGTCCATTTCTCTTCCACTTGCCCTACAAAAAAATCCACTTGTCCCGGAAAGATGTGTCGAGCCCTGAGATGTGTTTATGTTGGAAGAACATGAAGGGAACGACCCCTACAGAAGGTTTACAGAAGATCTACGACTCCAACTATTATTATGCTATCCATTATAACAATAGTAGGAGAATTAGCCTTTAGTCTTTTGGTATAGAATGAAATACCAGTCCGGGGTTCCTCTTTTGGCTGTTGTTGCAGCCAACTGCATGACATATTGCGGGCATGACAGACCGAGTCGATAGGTAAGATGGTCGCGCAAAGCTACAGTGACGTCATGTGAATCAAATGAATAGTTTTATGTCATCTGATCGGCCATGTTTGATCGGCTGTTTTGAGAACGCCGATCAAAGCCAATAATGGGAAAATCGGCCGATATGGATCGGCGCCGATCATATCGGAGCATCCCTAACAAAATGTCTTGCTTTACTGCGATCTGCAGAGGAGAAAAAAACAACAAATCAAACTTCCCTTTACACTACCCGTGTTTGCGTAACACTTGTCACTTGATTTAGCCCCAACACTGTATATGAGAGAGGATATAGGTTTTGCCTTGCCAAAGGCAGAGACCCCAAATATATATGACAGAGAATATAAGTTGTGCCTTGTCAAAGACAAGCACACCCAGTAGTAAGTATGCCAATTGAGACACAGGGAGACGTAAATATAGCAATAATACAACTAGCAACCTAATGTAAATGTATTATACAACTACGTATAATGCACCCAAAGTTTATCCCCTCGTTTTCCATAAGGAACAAATATCATAGGCCTATTACACAAAGGACACATTCCAATTCCAAAAAGTTGGGACATTGTGTAAAATAAAAACTGAATACAATGATTTGGAAATCTCATAAAGCCATGTTATTCACTATAGAACATAGAACACATATCAAACCTTTAAACTGATAAAAATACGGTTATTTAGAATTTGATGGCAGCAATGACATGAATGACATGAGTTTATAAGATTTGCAAATCATTGCATTATGTTCATATTACATTTATAGCTTCCCAATTTGGGAATGGGGGTTGTATATTATTGGTGGAGTTGGTCGTCCAGCAGTCTTGATCCTTTTCTTTGCTGTGTAATCCAACTGTGGGATGGCTATGACAACAAATAGCCTAATCCACAAGGCTCTTCCCCATCCCACCCGCTGCGTCCATACCTTTCTG
The DNA here is from genome assembly GCA_903064625.1 of Mallotus villosus. Taxonomy (NCBI): domain Eukaryota; kingdom Metazoa; phylum Chordata; class Actinopteri; order Osmeriformes; family Salangidae; genus Mallotus; species Mallotus villosus. The sequence goes on along the minus strand of CAEFZP010005838.1, from coordinate 24,408 downwards.
TGACCACCTCACTCAGGCTGCAGTTACTTGCCTCGTTAGCATCCATAACAAGCTAACACCGGAAAGCATTGCCACTCCTCATTAAGCCCCATTGTACCGAATTTTGTTGCAGTTCCACCAGAGTTCCACTGGGAGTGATCGCGGTCGAGTGCAGAATGAATGGGAGTCTATGGAGCTAAACGGCTAAATTTGTCTCTTTCACCTGATTGTCGTTGGGAAATCTCAGATTTTATTGTAGTTTTTGCATATTCAACATGGATTATAGGTCGAAAATTGGATGAACGAGTACTTATGTCCTTTCGATTTCTTACAGGGTGAGTCGTTGTTGCCCATAACACGCTAGCATTCTGCTAATGAATGCTGATTGGTTAGTGATGGACTGACTACGACCAGAGATCCCGCTTGATGGCATCCGAAGTGGAATCATAATGTCAAAGCATTAGCAACATTAGAAACAACATTAGCAAGCCAAAACTCTTTCTAGCATGTGTATTGACAGGGGGAGCCTAACCTGTCAGCTGTGTTGTCGATGCCTCGAGAGAGAACAGAAAGTGACCGGAGCTTGCCGTAATACGGTATCTCTGGTCGTACAATGTGTATGACGTCTCTGACATTGTAAGTCTTTTTAGAACAAAAAAACGACTTTTAAAAAATCTAACACCCAGCAGTTAGTATTTTTTTGCCTCCCCTTTCGAATTCCAAATTAAAATTACTAGAAAAAAATTATATCCTGAGAAAAGTGGATTTTTAAGGGTATAGCTCCATAGACCTCCATTCATTCTGCACTCGACCGTTAGCGCCATCATATGGAACTAGTGTGGAACTGCAACCAGTTCAGAACCCGGAAGTATTCCAAGAGTGGGAGTTCTCCTTACATTAGACATTCTCTGACTATACTCTAAAAGTGGTTCACAATTTGCATTCATCCTTTCGAACATGGTACTGTATCTATCGCTGTCCCTATCACTTTCAGTGTGTCCCCTCAAACTGAAACTCTCTCCTCAGGCCCCTCCCATCCAGGTGTTACCGCCCCCGCTGGTCGGAAGATGTATTCTCTAGCTCATCACTGATGTATTTGTCTAGCTCATCACAACCGCAAGCTATAAACTTATGATTGTGTATGATTTTGTCGCTAACAGTAGCAATGCTAACGTCTCCTGTAGGTAGAATGAATGTTTGATGATTTCGTTTATTGGCAATGGAGCTAATGTTAATTCATTTTCCTGTGTTTCATTCGGACAAATAACCTGTGTTGTCATGTAAATCTACAATTCACGATTCATGTTTGGCTATGTTGCGTCTTTGCTCCGCAGCTTCGCTCGTTGTAAACCAACCAATCAGCGCGCAGCTCATCTATATATTCATGAGCATACCATAAAAGGGAAAACCTTGTTTTATTCCAGGGCTGCATTAAGGAGCATAGAACAGCACCCGCTCCATTTTCAGCCCAACCAATGTTACATACCCAATTCGGAAACTTTAAGGAACAGAGGAAAATACCCTATAAAATTTGTCAATGACCCCTTTAAATAAATATCACTGTAGATACGCTGTAAGTCATAAAAACACCACATCCACTAACTTTTGCAATGACCACAACCTGGTTGATGCTTGGAGACACTTAAATCCAGGAACATCTGGTTTAGCCCAAAAAGAATAAGCCCGTCCTCAACCCTCCTTCACAAAGCACTTTCCCCTCTGCCTGCAGGTGACGCTGATAAAGCATTTCAATCAGAATTTCACAATTGTTTTTTTTCAAATAGAAATTCATTTGATAAAGGATACTATGATTTATAAGGGTTTATTTCAACCAATATACATATATATATATTTCTCTTGCCTTAATTTTTTTTTAGGAGCAACCTCTATGGACAAGCCTCCTCTGCTACATACGGAAAAGTTTGGGTAATAAAAAAAACCACTTACTTCAAGTGCACTTCCTTTTGAGACTGTAACGATTCCCCTAGAATCTTTCCCGTTTCGTCAACAACAGCTGCCCCTGTATCGTCACAGCTAGTCTCTATGCCTAACACAAGCCTTTTGCTCATTTGTCTCCAAAATCCAGAAAACCATTTTAGCCTGTGCCCCTGTCTGCGCACAACAGTTAATGTTAGCATTTTCGGGTGACAGTCGTGCTGCTTACTACCACTTACACTTGAGTACAAATACCCCCTAATTGTCAACGATGAGTGCAACTTCTCAAATATAATGATTTAACATTCCTCACATGATCCAATAAACTCAACATTCACGACGGTGAACATTTTAGCAGAAAGCGGCAAGACTGAAGCAAAGCCTGTTTAAAGACATTCTCTGACTGAAGAGTTGAAACAGGAACCGGAACTTCTAATCTGCAGGCTTTCTCACCTGCCTTCATATTAATCATATAAAAAATAATAGATTGGAAAACGCTTATGTGAATAAACAATCGCAAACATTACATTTATTCAAGAGTTACTCAGCTTTTGGAATACACGTGAGTGCATATAGGTAGCAATCAATCTATTACTGCAATATCGCGCGAGATATTGTGTTCTCGACTATCATTTCCGCTGGATAATTTCATGTTCCCGCCATCATTGACATCTGAGGCCTATGGTCGACAACTTGTACATTAGTGAAACCGAATACCGGCAAAACCGAATTACCGCTTCTAATTTAAAGATACCATCATTTTAAGTTTTGAGAATCCCACTCGTAATTGACAGGTAAGGGCGTATTTTGTTGTCATTAAGTATTGCTTATGTTTTTATCATCAAATGACAATCAAGCAAATGTGCATTTAGCACGCTAGTTAGCAAGTTACTAGCGTGCTAGTTATTTATCTATAGGCCTGCGTTGTTGTTGTAGTCTGTAGCGATGGCTTGCTAACGAGGCAACTAGCCTAGTAGTCTAGCTTTAATGTTAGTTAGCTGCAAACTGCCTGCCTGCTGCAGCCAGTGCAGAAGCTGCACCATCTCAGCTAGATGTTTCCATTATTATAGCCAGCTAGCTCTAGCTAGCTATATGTGTTAAATAGCTTTTGCACAATGCATGGCAGTCCTCAACGTGCTCTTTAGGCATTATTCGCTAGCTAACTTGCTGTTTAACTATCGACTTTGTTTAGCTAGCTAGCTAACCTACGTTACGACTGCCAGTAATGTATAGGCAGCATTAGCTCTAGTCTAGTGTTGTAAACAACACACCCTCTCGTCCTGTATTTTATCTAGCTAGTTAACCACATAGGTGCAAACAAGTTACTGTCGGTTCGAACTTTGGGCTCGTGTTTAATTAAAAGTTCGATATGGCTTAGGTACCCTTCGCTAAATGTGGCTTCTATTGAGCCCTATGTATTTTGCACGTTACCGTTGTCAGCGTACGTAAGTTCTTTACTAGCGAACGAGCCGAATGTTGTTTTAATTGTTCAGTCGAAAGTGTCTTGTGGCTTGCTACAGAACTTAATGCTAATTAGTGTAGCGATGAATAGACATGTTTTGATTTGCGGTGAATAACCGCACTCAATGAGACGAACAATCACATCGAATTCGACGGACATTAGGGGGTAGCCTAATTCTTACCACGGTTTCGGATAAATTACGGCCGGTGTTGCACCGAAAGCTGTGACCCATCAGACACTGTGACCGCAGCTGCAAATCTTCTGCTCGTGCGTGTACAATATTTTGAAGAACTCCTTTATTAAGCAGTTACAGTGGGGTCACATATTCTGACAACTTACCCAACGTGCTGGTCCATTACATATTTAGTTATGAATATGATTATTTAAAGTTTTAAATGTAGGCAGGGACGGACTGGGAGTAAAAATAGGCCCTGGACTTTGATCCAGACCAGTGTTGTGCCGAAATCTCACTCCCTGACAGAATTCCACTCCCCTACGCGTGAACGTGCGCACTACAACATAATTCACATACCTCATTCCGATGATAGAACAGTGTAGCACAACATCAACATCGTTTCTCAAATGCAGCTCAACATCACGTCTATTTTCGTGAAACAATCATTCAGATTTAGGCTACATGTAGCATGACATACAAATCGTAGCCTATAGGCTCTCAAGTGCAGTGCAACATAACTTATATTTCAATGAAACATGAATAAAATGGCATACTGACAGTTTTCTCAAAGCCTAAGACGAGGGGACAAAGGTTTACTCGTAAAAATCTACACATAGGGGAGTGGAATTATGTCATCATTTATTCGCCATCACAGGGAGCGCCCTGCTAATGCATGCCAATTCTGTGGCTGATGTGATGTTAGGTAGTTCCACTCTTAACTCTGAACATTTTCGGGCTGATTTGAGCGAAAAATTGTTTTTGGAGCTTGATGTAAAACAAACAAACCGTATATCCGTTTGTCCAATTGGCAAACATCGTCTAGTGAAGGTAATTACGTTTACGTTTCTATGCCTGGTTTTCCATTTTTATATTGTCTCTACTAGCTAGCTTTCGCGGTATACGGAACACTGAATAGGGTGCGCTTAAACCGTGTACAAGTATGTGTACCTTACGGTCCGACTGCTGTGTTTAGTCACGTGGTCTGGACCGTAAATGAATGGTTTGTGGTTTTAATCCTATCCGTGTTGGCAGTGCTGCTACACTAGCCTACTGTTATATTGTTGTTTCTGTTATGTTAATAATGAATAGTTTTTGTTGGAGACAAATAAACACCACAAATCCTAATTATATTGTTATAGTCTAATGTATTTTGAAGTTTCACGGCAAATTTGTGAGATTTAAGAGCCCTGACGGTTCAAGTCCTTTATAGTTTGCAGCAGACTACAAATGCAATACCTAATACTGGGGCATACAAAAGGAGAGGGCACAACAGGCGTAACACATTTTTATTAAGGCTTTTAGATAGTTTGCCGAAATTAGTATTTTGGAGTTTGGGATGTATATTTAGGGTTCCTCCGGTAGGAGGGAACCTATTGTTTTTGTTAGTATTCCTATTAAAGGTGTCACGATACCAAAAATGAAAACAGCCTGGAAACAGTTGTGGCTGAAATGTTTGGCGCAGACATACAAAACCTTGGGAAGTTGTGTCGGTGCATTTCCAGAGAAATACAATTAAGACACAGGGTTTTCAGAGGCTCGGATGAAGGAACTGTAAAAATACTTTTGCTTTCCTTTCCAAACTGAGCAAATGTAATGCTTTGTTCGTTTGCAAGCCATGATGTCTCTCGAGGATAAAAACACTTGCACGGTCGTAGCTCAGTTTCTTATGGGCGGGCCAGATTCTCTGGGCGGGCAAAGCAGAGAGAGGGGAGGTAACCTTCCCTATTGTTACGTCACAATAGGGGATTTTCAAAACTTTGAGCTTTCATTTTCTCAAAGGCGGAGAAGAATACCCGGGGCTTGATTCACACCCAGGGGTTAAGCTAATCAGGGGAAGAGGGGAGCTGCGCCTCCTTGTTTCAGCCCAGCGCCCCCTTGTCGAAATTCTGATTTGAGCTCAATCCCCAGCATAAAGCCTTCCCTCAGCCAGGGCTCGACATTAACTTTTTTGAGGCACTTGTCCTTTGAACAAGTAAATTAACGTTTCACTTGTCCATGCACAAAAGTCACTTGTCCGGGTTAAGATGTTTCATTTTATTAAAAAGAAAAGTGTGTGTTGACGTTTCTAGCTAGCTAGCATCGGCAGCTGTGTACCTAGCACACATCAGCAGCATTTATATCTGTTAAATGTAGGCTACGTAGTTAAATATAAGCTAATATTCAACATATAATAATAATATAAGGTAGGCTATACACCTTTTAACAGGGCTTATATTTCTCAGGCAACGCCAACTAAGTAGCTCCAGTCCTGTTAACGTTGTAAAGTTTAAGTCTTTGGTTTTGTTGTAACAATGATAAATTACAACTTTTGGAGGGGGGGCCAGTAGCAATTTTTGTAACCTGTGTTGTCATGTAAATCTACAATTCAGATGCATGTTTGTCCAGATACATTTTTCAGCAAGATAGCTAAGCCTACCTGAAAGCTGGCTGCCTCCACACAACCAGTCTGGTATAAGTGTCACTGATGTCATCTGTGGTCAGGAAAGGCAGTGACTTAAATCGTGGATCCAGGGCCGATGCTGTGTGGAGGGTGTTTTTTTCTTCAACAGTGCTATATCTCTTCTGCAGATCTTGAATTATTGCCTGTTTTGTGTCCCTCACCATTGGTTTGTCCCCCATTGCCTCATGTGTGTCATTTAGCAGCTTTACCTACACTGGAGCAATGATAGACAAAGGGGTTTCATCTCCTCTGAAACCATTTTTGTGGCCACAAACATCGGTCAAAGTGCCTGCATTATGTCCTCATCGTCTGTAATGTAATTTTCGTTGAGGGTGCAGATATCACTTCCTGACCTCAGAGGACAACAAAGCAGCACAGATCGCTGGTTGTTGTTCCAAGAAACGTTCAAGCATTTCGTACCCACTGTTCCAACGGGTCACAACATCGGTCTCGAGCTTGGGAGTGGGGAGGTCCAGAAGCTTTTGTTTTTGCTCCAACATGAAGTTTGCGATTGTACTGCGGTGGAACAAAGTGGTTATGCGCCGGACTCCAGGGTTTTTCCTGGGTCAAAATTTAATATTATTTTTCAATTAGGCCTACAGCTGAACCCTCGTTCTGTTTTGACTAGGGATGGGTATTGATAAGATTTTAACGATTCCGATTCCTTATCAATTTCTGCTTATCGATTCGATTCCTTATCGATTCTCTTATAGATTCTTATTGGGCAGGGGGGGGGGAGAGCACAAACAGGTTTATTTACATACATTTTTTTAAATATAATTTTCTATAATGCTGTAGTGCACACCATATACAGTATTATGTATACATAAACATTTTTTAAATGACCTGAAACATTTATACATATTACTCTTGAACTACAAATAAAACTGACATTCTTCTGTAGAAGATAAAATAAGAATTGTAGTCGCAAGTTTTCGGTAAAGTTGGGTTGTCGAGGTAAAAACATTTTGCTAGGTTATATGTAGCAGCTGTGAATCCAATAAACGTATTCGAAATAATATTATGTAATGTTTTTTACTTTAACACAATGTTTGCTGCTTCAATCCAGACAACCCAACTGCATTTTACCGAAAACTTGCGACTAGATAACTTTCAGGGAATCGCTTGTTTGCTAAGGGTCGGGTCGGGACTCCAACATTAACACACGGACAACAGTTGTATTGAAATATAATATTTTTTATAGCACTTTTATTGTGTAAAGAGATGCCAACATTTCGTACATTTTCGCCAGCCGTCTTCTCTGCACCAATTAGGCCAAATAGGATGATCTCGTTTTCATGACACGCGTATAATCGGGCATTAGAAACTTTTTTTTTGCAAAAAAAATCCCACACATTGAGGTTGGATCTGTGGGAAACACTGAACTGTATACCTTTTACCTTCCTTCCACCATGTGGAAGAGACTAAAGACACCAGACTTTCCTAACTAAACATTACTTTCCTAACTAAGTCAAAATAACAGATGTAATGTACTGAATTCGGAATATTTGTTATTTAAAAAACAATTGTGCATTCAAAATTCGAAAATAGAATGTAATCAAACGTATTAAAATAAATCAAATGTAGCAGTAGAAACAAAACAGTGTATTGGTCAAACATACAATAGTAATCAAACAGTTACCAAACATTGTAAACATGTATAAAAAATATATATGTATTTGTTGTCGCTGGTGCGTGAACCATGGACGTTTTTAGCTTGAAGCATTGCACCGTGCGGTGTACAGCTCGTGTCCAACCAGTGGACAGATAAACTTAAAAGCAACATGGAGTGAGCCAAAGAGTAGTCTGTGTGGAGATATTTCACGCTTGCCACGCCAACTAGTTCGTCGGCTATGTCTGCAAAGTAAATGTTTTGAGTGGTGGTGGTAGTACTGCTAAGTACAATACTACCAATTTAATCAAGGACATCCAAAAGCACAATGCTAGGAGCACGCCGAAATCCTGCAGCTCAACAACTCTATACTGTGTAGAATCTACAGTGTAAATTAACCTGTAGCGTCGCACATATGTGATCGTTCGAATGCGGGTCTCACAGCGTAACGTCGCATATATGCAATTTCTAAAATTCCAACTGAATATTTTTCGATAGACTTTCGATAACTATGCGACACACTGTATGGCTTCAATATGTAGAAGGCTAACAGGTAACACTAACATTCTAGTAGCATTGCTACGAGTATGCTTGCTGTGGGGACCGTCCGAAATATTTAGAACTCGCATCTAAAGGTTCGGTTAACTCATGCTGCTGACAAATGACATAGGATGCGCTGCGGAAAATTGATGGATCGGCCATTGGATATGTTAATTTTTCCGATCCCCGATCCAGCTATTTTGTCAGTATCGGGGACGATATCCGATCTTAATATCGGATCGGTGCACCCCTACTCGAGTCCTTGTAAGGATTCGTTCAAAATGAACGAACGACACATCACTAACCGATGTGAACCCGAATACCGGTATGACGTTGTGCCATGATATATATGGATTTTGCCATATCATGAATATCACGATATAATAATAAATGTATTAAGTGTTTCTGTTTGGAATAAAATATAGCATAAGTCAAGTGATGCAGCCTAGGGGGGTGGTTCAAATCTGTATATTTATTTCTAATTTGTATTCGTTTTTTGTTTTTTTTACATTTACTCATGGACACTGCCACGCATTGTGCCAGCCAATAAAATCCAACGAACAAGCATGCACAACTCCAGAGGAAGAAAACATTAATTGAAGTAAACTGCTTTAGTTGGCACGGTTAGCAAGCTAGCTATGTCTGAAAATAACAGCAGTGGAGTTGACAAAGAATTGGTAAAAAAAAAGGGGCCTCCTCTGTCGTCTGGAAATGGTTTGGTTTTAAGGTATCCAACATCGACTAACAAACAGAACTGTGTAAGTTGTATCTTCGAGTGGTTTTGGCCAAAGATGGAAACACTACCAATCTTTTCCACCACCTGAAAACGACAAATGTTCTGGAATATGAACAATCAACCAGGGGGCTGTTGCACGAAACCAGGATGAGCGATTAAGCCGGGATATTCAAGTTATCCTGGATGACTTTAGCTTTGACTTGGTTGCACGAAAGCAGCATTCTTTGCAGCTAGCCTGCTCCAGAGCAGGCTAACAGTCAGGCTAAGCTTAATTCTGGAGTCTCATGTGTTAAATCAGCGGACGCTCTGTTCCGAAATAAACGTATTTAGCAGTTATTTCGTTGTCTTCTGAATGTGTTCCGATTTATTTTTATTAACATGCATTAGGCTACTTGTCACTATTGCTGTCACGAGTTAGATTTTAAACCCTACTATTGCAGTTGTTTAGATGGTTAGAAATGGTTGAATAAAGTCGGTGATGAGGGCAATATATAAAGTATCCGTGTTTCTTCTTGCACCATGGCATTCCCATTTCTAAACGACATGTTGGACGAAGAAGCACTGATACTAAGACATGCTTTTAGACATGAAAGGGTGTTTCGGGACAAATCTGACCTGTTAGCTTTTTCGGACGAGTAGGCTACCTGCAGTGACGTGCGGTCAGGGGAGGCAGTGTTATCATATGTAGGCTAATAAAACGAATAACATAAAATAATGATATGTGTCCACTGATCTGTGATATAAATATAATTATTGGATGATTCCAAGGGGTTTTATAGCCACTATCGCTGAATTGAAGTATTTTCCTGTTCAAATACGGGGAAAGAAGTGACTAGCTGTGCCTCCTCTCGGATTGCGCAATCCCACACAAACTGGGCTGAGCTGCAAATTTTTTTGCACACATTTTTATTATATGTCCTCACATTTCATAGTCTTGGTCGTGTATTTTACGTATTTGTCGGCTATAACATATTAGTCTTGCTGATCGTACATATTATTAATTGTTGCTCAGCGGGTGAAGAATGCTGCACGCATGTGCTGCATCAATGAATTTGTGATCGATACCTTGGTCTATTTAAGAAATCCGTGAAGCTGCACTTATCCCAACTATGTACACCTGAATTGACATAGCTTTACCTTCTCATCCTGGCTCGGCAAACGTGCAACCGATTAAGCCGCGATGAGCTGATCACACTAAGTCAAGCGGCGCCTTTTCAGTTATCCTGGATATCTTTATTCTACTTTTGTGCAACAGCCCCCAGAATGTGTTTGACAAATCCCCCGAGCAGCGGAGCAATTCCCAAAAGGTCCACAAGCCAGACTCACACTCAGCAATTAATCGAGGCATCATTTACTGCTAATCCCTATGACAAGAAGAGCAAGAAGTGGAATGACATAACCAGTGCAATTACATATCACATAGCAAAGGACATGCTACCTATTCAAACAGTGGAGAAAGATGGTTTCAGAAAGCTGATTTGAACCCTAGATATAAGATCCTGAGCCGTAAATACTTCACCAAGAAATGTCTGACAAATCTCTACATAGAATGCAAGAACAGTTGCCCACGAGATCAATGAAGCTGTATTCTTGTCCACCACTGCAGACTTATGGTCAAGCCGGACGACAGAGCCTTACAATTCATTATATTGACGACAACTGGAAGCTGCAAAGCAAGTGTCTTCAGACCTCTTATTTCCCAGACGACCACACCGGAGAAATAATTGCAGCTGGGCTGAGGGAGGCACTTGCGTCCTGGGGATTGGAAGAGTCGCGTCAAGTTTCCATGACTACCGACAGCGGAGCGAACATGGTCAAAGCATTGGCGCTAAATGGATGGACAAGACTAGGGTGTTTCGGACACAGGCTACACATCGCTATTGGTAAGTATAAGTTTAATCGTCCAATACATGTTCTAGTTGACTACCCTGCCTGATCATATGCGTTAAGATGAATACAGTTATGCAAATCTATAATATTTGTAGGACATCAGTAGCAGGAACGCGTTGGCGATTACCATGTTTTTTTTTACCAGCTGTACAGCTACTACAACCAGAAAATGTCAATATGCTGGTGTTGCTGGCACAGAACTTGTAAAGAGGGAGGCATTAAGTTGTTAGTTGAATTCATAATGTTATGCTGAAAAAAGAATGTGCTTGTTATGTTTGGCCTGAAAAAGTGTTTTTGTTTTACATTTACTTACATCCTGTAAACTTGAAATATTTGGTTTAATTTGACTGCATATTTATGCAACTCTTATACCTTTGTTTGATTCATGTTTGCACAGGAAAAAATATATGTAAAGAAATTTGCATTGCCTTCCATTCTGTTTCTGTATGTTTAAATGCATAATTTTGTAATTTTTTTCTCTGAAGGGCTAATAAAAGTAAAACAAAAAAAAGTGTGCAGTATATCGTGATATTTTAACATTATCGCCTGGAAACCGCAAAATATTGTGATATGAATGATGGTTCATATCTCCCACCCTTACTACAACCGATCTCTAATTGTTGCATCGTTTGATCCTGTAGGGGTTGTCATGGCCATGATCATTGTCAGACAGTTTATGATTGAGTAGGATTTAGAAAAAGGAGGATTTAGAAAAAAGTTGATGGACCTTAGGGTAAGGTGAGGTGTGACAGAACACTGCAATGACGGCCTGTTTAGTTTTTGAAGGCAGGGGTGTTGTAATGGTTGTTTGTGGTGCAAGGTGATTTCTAAGGTATTTAAAGTAGCTTTCAGGCATTGATTATGATTGTTATACCCGCTCACTCCTTTGTGTTGATTCACTTGATATCACTGTTAGCATGTGTGGCTTTGCTTGACACTGCATCTGTGATGAATTACTTTGTCTCCTCTTCATAAGACAATAGATACATTTTAAGTAATTACATATTCATTTATTAGACAGTTTTATCCAAAGTGACGTGATATGGATAGTGCATTGTTATACATTTGTGTTATTTGCAGGTCTAGGTTGGAGCTTGTGAGTCTTGGTTTCCAACCCGAGGAGCAGAGACGACCACCTTGCTCACAGCATCCTGTCCAAACACGCCAATGGCAGCCACAATGCTGAAGCTTTCCAGCAGCGGGGCTGTTAGAATCCGCTTCAATAGCATAGACCTTGGGACCACCCGGTGGAAAGAGGGCACATTTGAGATCATTGAGAAGGATAACAAAGTCAATCTCTGCATCAGATTCATCAGTGGTGGTGCACCTAAAACTTTTCAGGTAATACTAAGTCTTTCTCCTTTTATACAGCTTTTTAAGGGATCAGGGGAGTATTCCAGAAAGAGGGTTTAGTAAGAACCTTGAGTTGGTTAACCCTGAGATTAGGGTTTTCCGTTCCAGAAAGAGGGCTAACGCAAACTGTGGCTCAGTGTCCATGGTAACTGAGTTACATGGTAATGTGACCGAACCTGCTCGCTGGCAGGTTTTCCTCTGCATTTCTACCTTTTCTCTCCCACTTTCTGGGCCTGATATAGATGGCAAAAAGGGTGTGTCCTTTCCTGGTTCAGATGACCGATTTCCAACAAAATTATATTAGTTTACCCTTATGTCAGGAGAGGATTATAAGACGGTTATTTAGATGTGCTTTGATCCCCAGATGGAATACCTAAGTGAACATTACGGTTTTCCATCACATTCCATAATTTATTTTAGCAACATTCTCAGCCCTTACATTGCTAATGTTACACACCGTGGACATGCACTCAGAACCGACTAAATGCCTTTTGGCACTGAAATAAAGGCAAATTATTGAAATTGAATTTAGTCTTTATTGCCTACACGTATAAATCCAACAATGAGTATTTATATAATGTTCCTTCAATTAACATTTCTAGTGCACGTGATGCAGTCAGTGATTAAGATGTCAGTGACTCACACAAATACAGATTCCTTGAACTATAGATAGTGCATAGTTGCCAACGACATAAATAAATGGCATAGATATACAAATAATAATTGACGTAACAACTTAATGTAAACGCACAACCAAAGCACAACGTCGCTGCAACGTTCTCCACGGGTGTTAAAATAACAACCAGCCGACCACGGTACGACGTCGTGGAAACGTTGTCCACAGGACCAACTGGCAACATTGATACGCATAACACATAACGTTGCTACGACGTCGCCAGAAGGAATGTCCCGGGTTACCAACTAAGCACTTACTGGCAACGTTGCCGCAACGTCATGTGTTAGCTGGGTCGGTAGCCTAGCCTATCAATTAAGGTACTCGAAAGCATGTACACTGACTGCTTCATTTGATCTTGATAGGCTAAGAATTCTGTAGCAAATAATGACAATAAACCCACTATTTATTATATAGCTACTACTCAACACTGGCTACTATCCATGTAGGTCTCTTTGCATCCCTCTCTGCAGCAGCAGTCAACGTCTCTTCATCATCATCCTGTGATGAAAAGCATTCTGTTGAGGGCTACTGCTACTACAAGTTGAAATAGGATGATATTTATTTTGTATCATGTGACATATAATTAAAACCAACCTGACGTAGTCTACAAACACAAACTTATAGGCCTAAGCAAAATTTGCTTTACCTGTTTGTAGAATGTTTTTTTCATTTTAAGCTACTGCCAAGTGTGCTTAAAGCCTGTGGGATGCACCCATGTGAACAATGATATGTTATCAAATTAAATTCCATCACTTTTTCACAGAATATTTACGGACAATGTGGTTAAATGTTCAATATATGGAATAGGCTACTGCATTCAAATGTACGCATTGACTCGGCCAGCAATTGTCTCCCACGCCAATTGTCTTCTAAGCTGATACAGACGTGTTGCTTTTTTCTGGAATATGTGCTCAGATTCACCATAACACTTGAAGTGGGGTGAAGTAGGAGGAAGTAGCAGTTTTTTGTTGCTGGGTGCCATGGTGGAACCTAGTATTGGAGTTCCATTGATGTTAGCTTTTATTTGACCTCATTCAAGCACTTAACAGTGGACATACTCCGAGTTGATATAACTAATTCAAATCAGCTGTTCTGTAACTGAAAAGTCGGAGTTTCACATTTTAGTGTAAATCAACCCAGAGTTCAGGATTAGGTTCACAGTTTGTTAAACCCGCTTTCTGGAATACCCTCCTGTACCTTTTTATTTTGTTTTGCTTCTATCAACAGAACATAATTTGGAACGTAATTACAATGTTCTGTTTTCAGAACCTGGTGAGATATATTATGTCATGCTGGTGTGTTTTGAATTGGTAAAAAAACTACTGAAGCATATATAATCCCAGCTGCAATCAAGTGAAACCTTTCACAGCCTGGAGTCTCGATTCCATTTAACTCCTATATTTTTGTGACAAGCAATGTATCATTAACATAACATGTAAATAATTGTCTTTGTGCTCATTTAAAAAATGTCACCACTTTGTATCTTTCTTTTCACGCACTCAGCTGAACCATAATATAAAGAATGTGGTGCACACTCCAAGCAGACTCATGGTGACTTTGAAGGACTCAAGTGTTGTCACCCTCGACAGCATCCCTCTAGCCCTGGCTCAGAAAGTGAAAGAATACCTTGATAAGCTCAAGCAAGGAAAATCTACTGGTAAGGGCAAAGGGAGAGGATGTCAATAGTGTTTCTGCTAGTCTTCACAGTTCTCTGTATTTGTTGTTCCTTACTAGGGTTGCAAAGGAAAATGTTCCTTAAAAAAATCCTAAGCCTATTTCCCCATTGATTATTAACTCGAGAAGCTTCAAATATAAATATATAATAATGCACTCAAAAATTATTTCACAGTGAACTTTAGTTTAGTGACACTCTTCAGACAAATATATTGAAGCTAATAATAATAATAATAAAATAACTATAGTAACAAAATATATATCTATACATTGACAAAATATGTATCTAGTTTCGAAACTTGCTCGGAAGCTAGCTAGCTATATTTTCTGAAATCTATTGTAGCTAGTTTGTTAAAGGGGTCACTGACTGCAAAACCGTTTTTACCTTGTCATAGTTGAATAACGACAGTTCGGTGGGTAAAATGAACATACAGTGAACCTCAAAGTCCATTGACACTTATTTCCCATGCAAATCTCAAAAAGAAAAATCTAGCTGTAAAACGGTAGCTTTTGGAAAAATCCACCCGACTGACGTCAGTAGGGTATCACGCATTCAATTGGCTCTGGTCTGTGTCTTTGTCACGCCCCAAAATGTACATCCAGACCAGCCCACTCACTGGTGTTCTTGCCCAGTCCGAGGTAGCGACGCTACGTTTCTAAACACATCAACATACCTTACTTAGCAAGTGACTAGCTAGACTAGCTGTAGTCGGCATTAGAAGGGAAGCTTCCCAAAAAAATAGCCAGAAAACGAAAGCAGTCTAGCCTTTTGCTGACGCTTGTCTAGATTATCTATTCGAAATAACTGGAGAAAGGCTGTGCTAGATACAGGATACGTTAGCATTGCTAATAACTGCTACATACTACAGCTTGCGGTTGTGATGATGAACATAACTAAGGTCGGAACGCACCTCTTTTCAGCAACAGCTTCATAGCAAATCCTGCTTTACATATTCCCAGGTTTTTTAAAACCGTCCTTGGTGAAATGGTTCGCGCAACTGCACAGAGATCTTCTATGCTACGGTATAAACAAACATCAGCCATAACCGTCTAGTCAATGTTAACTAGACTCAAACTCATCTGTTTTTCATCGGTGATTTGCAAGGAATGTAAGAACAGCTAGATAGCGAAAACACCTATACTGTAGGCATGTAAACCAGTTTAGCTTGCTAACGCAAGAGCATGAATGTGTTATAATTTAGCCTAGTTTATTGGCAATTGGATTTACGTTATTTCATGTTCCTGACTATGTTTCATTCAAATAAATAACCCGTGTTGTTATGTAAATCTACAATTCAGATGCATGTTTGTCCAGATCTATTTTTCAGTAAGATAGCTAGAGCTAACTGAAGCTGTGTTGAATCACGATAGTTTGTATGCTAAGCTGTAGTGCTAACGTTACCCACCTAAGGCGATTCTGTTTGCTTCGACAACAGACTTGGAAACTACCGTAATCATTTCAAATTATATCTAGTCAATCTGTTGAAAACAGTGTTGTGTAGACACAATAGATTTATTTGTACGTTTTTATTTCAAGTCGCCACCTTCTTGTTTCAGTGAGTGCTGTTGGCCGTATTTGCTCCGCAGCTTCGCTCGTTGTAAACCAACCAATCAGCGCACAGCTCATCTAAATACCAATGATATAAGGGAAAAGGCTAGCGTTTTTTCCCGGGAAAAAAATGCTGGATGTAAAAGAGGGCATAGAACAGCACCCGGGCCATTTCCAGCCAAAACAATGTTACATACCCTATTCGGAGACCTTAAGGAACCGTGTAAAATACTCAAAAAACCCAATCTCCCCTTTAATTACTAATACATTTCAGTTAATTCCTGAAGATTCCCATCTAATTATTAAGGAATTTTTGTTCATTCTGAATTAATAATGCCACAAATTTCCATTCAAAAAAGACCAATTGAAGACTGAAAATAATGTGAACAGAGAACCAAAGAGAATGCAGGGCAACCAGTCGGTGTGTGCAGAGGTGCACTGTTCAGGTCCCCCTCCCCCCGAAGCCGAAACAAAGTTCTAACCCTATATTTCGGAGCAAGTAAATGTAATAGTTGCACATATTTTCGTCCTATTTCCCCTAAAGCAAGGTTAGGCTACTTAGACACCTTCCACTCATAAAGCATGTTCTAAATGGCATAAATGCTGCCAATAAATAATTGACTTAACAACTTATTGTAGCTAAATGGTCAGTAGCCTAGCCTATCGATTCAGGTACTCGAAAGCATGTACACGCTTCATTTGATTTTGATAGGCTACGCATTCTGTAGCAAATAATAACAATAAACCCACTTTTTATTAATTAAAACTACTTCAGCATAATGCAAACGTGAGCAAGGGCAGCAATCGCTATCGAATCAACAGACGTGCAATATAGCTAGTGTAACCGGTGTGAACTGGTGAAACTCACTCCTCAGGTATGTAATGGGCCACCCTCGTCAACGAATAGCTAGCTTTTCTTTGGTGTAGTTGGTAGTGGTCGCGCTTGGCTAGTCGGAGGTCGTGCGTTCGAGCTCAGCGAGTGGCTAACGATGCCTTGTCGGACGGAGCGTGGCTACGTCCGTTACATACCCGTCACACTAGCAGGGGAAGAATACAAACAATGAAAATCACCAGTTAACTTAATTTAAATTTGCAAGAACTATAGACCAATACAATAACAGGCTTAAATGAACTGACAACATAAGTTATACGATTTAAGGCTGAATTATACTACTCCGACTCCGGTACGGGCACACAGACGGACGGAGTTCTCAAGGACTCACGCAATATCAAGCGCGTGAAGCGCGTATTCTCCACAATGCATTAACAAGCACTGCTGATAGACGGCCTTTTGTACAGCCCTATTTCTGATACCGTGGCGGAAGAAATTTAGCCGTGGCGGGCCGCCATGACAAAATCAACATAACGGAAACACTGTAACCTATAAAACAAACGTTGCATTTCTAGGGATTTGGTTTCCATTGCCAAGACACACTTGCAGATCCTCTTTGACTGAAATGGTCCTCTGTTGGAAATATATTGTTTTATTACCAGAGCCACATTTAATTAAAAATGTTATACTGCAATTGGAAAATAAACATGTTTTCTACTTCTTCTAGTTCTTAAGGCATCCCATGGAAGTGCCAGCTTCAGTATTCTTGGGAATCGGTCAGTAAAAAACGAGTCTAGTCCATCTGGAGAACGACAGGTATGGAATTACATAAGTCATGCGTTACGCCTCTAATACCAGCAGTGCACGCACTGCTCATCCACACCAACTTTGGATCTCTCTTCAGAGCACACCCAGAAGGCAAAGTTTGGACAGGGAGGAGACCACACCACGCAAACCTCTGGGAAGCCCCAGCAGGGTCATCTCCACCCCTGCCCGTAGTGGGCTGTCTGAGAACAGGTGGGTTTGTCTTCAGTCAAGCTCAAGGACCAGGAGCGAACAGGAGCCTCATTTTAAAAATTGTGTGGAGGAATCGCAGTAAAAAGTGGCATACAGACAAAACGATGAAAGTGCTTACGTACTAAGTGTGCACCCAAGCCAGATTCTTTTTCTTAAAGGGGTCACTGACTGCAAAACTGTTTTTACCTTGTCATAGTTGAATAACGACAGTTCGGTGGGTAAAATGAACATACAGTGAACCTCAAAGTCCATTGACACTTATTTCCCATGCAAATCTCAAAAAGACAAAATCTAGCTGTAAAACGGTAGCTTTTGGAAAAATCCACCCGACTGACGTCAGTACGGTATCGCGCATTCAATTGGCTCTGGTCTGTGTCTTTGTCACGCCCCAAAATGTACATCCAGACCAGCCCACTCACTGGTGTTCTTGCCCAGTCCGAGGTAGCGACGCTACGTTTCTAAACACATCAACATACCTTACTTAGCAAGTGACTAGCTAGACTAGCTGTAGTCGGCATTAGAAGGGAAGCTTCCAAAAAAATAGCCAGAAAACGAAAGCAGTCTAGCCTTTTGCTGACGCCTGTCTAGATTATCTATTCGAAATAACTGGAGAAAGGCTGTGCTAGATACAGGATACGTTAGCATTGCTAATAACTGTTACTGACAAAATCATACTACAGCTTGCGGTTATGATGAACATAACTAAGGTCGGAACGCACCTCTTTTCAGCAACAGCTTCATAGCAAATCCTGCTTTACATATTCCCAGGTTTTTAAAACCGTCCTTGGTGAAATGGTTCGCGCAACTGCACAGAGATCTTCTATGCTACGGTATAAACAAACATCAGCCATAACCGTCTAGTCAATGTTAACTAGACTCAAGCTCATCTGTTTTTCATCGGTGATTTGCAAGGAATGTAAGAACAGCTAGATAGCGAAAACACCTATACTGTAGGCATGTAAACTAGTTTAGCTTGCTAACGCAAGAGCATGAATGTGTTATGATTTAGCCTAGTTTATTGGCAATTGGATTTACGTTATTTCATGTTCCTGACTATGTTTCATTCAAATAAATAACCCGTGTTGTTATGTAAATCTACAATTCAGATGCATGTTTGTCCAGATCTATTTTTCAGTAAGATAGCTAGAGCTAACTGAAGCTGTGTTGAATCACGATAGTTTGTTTGCTAAGCTGTAGTGCTAACGTTACCCACCTAAGGCGATTCTGTTTGCTTCGACAATAGACGTGGAAACTACCGTAATCATTTCAAATTATATCTAGTCAATCTGTTGAAAACAGTGTTGTGTAGACACAATAGATTTATTTGTACGTTTTTATTTCAAGTCGCCACCTTCGTTTCAGTGAGTGCTGTTGGCCGTCTTTGCTCCGCAGCTTCGCTCGTTGTAAACCAACCAATCAGCGCACAGCTCATCTAAATACCAATGATATAAGGGAAAAAGCTAGCGTTTTTTCCCGGGAAAAAATGCTGGATGTAAAAGAGGGCACAGAACAGCACCCGGGCCATTTTCAGCCAAAACAATGTTACAAACCCTATTCGGAGACCTTAAGGAACCGTGTAAAATACTCAAAAAACCCAGTCAATCATCCCTTTAATCAGTCAACTCAAAATTCGCTGCATGTGAGTGTATTTTCCTACCTTCGTGACGCCCATAGTTGCCTATCGATAGTCAGGGAAACGTTTCAAATTAAATATTTATCCATGACATGAATCATGCTGAATAATTTTCGTCATTTACAAATGCATTAAACTCATTATGCATTTGTGCACGAGCAGTGTAAGTATGTTGCCAGTCAAAACAAAACTAGCTAGTATAACACAGCTGGCATAGTATATGCTATTCCCAGCACCGCACAGAGCCACTTGTGAGGAGCAAATAGGCGAATATACGCAAATGTTATCGCTGCCAGTGGATCTAGGGTACTCATCGATCAGGTGTAATTAACAAGGGCAAAGGTTCCCCGAACTTTTGAGGTGATGAGCAAGAAGCTAATTGGTAGCGGAAACAATGGTAGCGGAAACACTGGTTTTCATAAACATGAAAAGCTTAGCATAAAAAGTGTAATTGATGAGCCTACAATTCTTTTATTCAAATAAAAACATATTGCCTTAAAACATTGTGCGATATCTCTAAACAGTTTTTATACACAGTGATATTTTCAATTTGACTGAATCAGTGAGGTTGCAGCAAATGTATTATGCTGGACTTAAAAGCAAGCCATTCGGAAAATTTAAGAATACTGATTGAAGTTTAACACTGACTACTGCCTGAAATTGAAATTCAGTTTGACAAAACCAATGAACAACTCAGGCCAGTAAGAAAGTAATGCTAAACCCTGGGTTTTCCTGTAAGATAACATTGACAAATCCCTCTCTTGCCTTATCCTTGCCAGGAGCGAGAAGAGGAAGAGGATCCTTAATCCTGAAAGCGACTTGGTTGAAGACTACCCAAAGGAAAATGACTCATTCAGGTAGGAGACCCAACCCACCCCGCTATTGTCAGTCTGCAAGTCATTATTGCTGCCATGTTAGATTCAGTAGCATTAAACACTAGAGGTAATTTTTACACCCCTCACATTTTCAAATGCACGTCCAAAAATGTTAAGTGAGTTAATTTTTTTACAATTTAACCTCAAACCGCTGATTGTTATTTTGATCTCTCATAGAACCTGTTGTATAATGCCGTGCTCAATATTCCCGACCCATTGATGTCTTATGATAAGCAGGTTGATGAGCTAGATTAGTTAGAGCGAGTGAGGTAACAATTTAACTGCTTTAAGAAATTACATTTTCTTGATTGCTGTCACTGTTGTGGCAGGACGTAAGAATGACCCTTTTGTGAGGGTATTGGAATGTTGAATTTTTTATTCACAGTGAAATTTCCTTGTCAAATCTTTATGCCAAAAATAACATCTTGACACTTGCCTCAGCAACAATAAAGCCACCTCAGACCCCTCCCGGAAATTTCTGCAGAGCTGCAAAGACAAACTGAAACAGGCGGAGGAAAATCGAAGCTCTGGTAGGAGTGCATTTCAACCTGGGTAGGAAGACTAGTCGAGAGTCATGCCATATAGTATAATATATATATTTTTTTCCTGTCAGTTACCCTTCTTCCTGCACCTCTCCAAGCCACTTTGTTTTACGGTAGCAGATCTGTGACCAAAGACTACAGCCACAGTCATTCATTTCTAGACCGGTAAGACCATCTACAGTGGTTTTAGATAGTCTTATGAGGGAAGCTATTAAGGAGCTAGAATTGTGTGTTTTAGGTTATGTCTTAAAGTAAATACGTGCTTTAAATATTATTATTTTTTGTCATCTCCTGCACAGGCCACCCAGTACAATCCCCGCAAAAAGAAGTCTCATGATGCCCAATCATTCCACTCCTTTCAAAAAAATGCGTTCCACTACAGACTATGGGGGCTGGAATAGGCCCAGACCTTCCACCCTGGCGCAGTCCCAACCTCCTCTGCAAGGGTACAGACTGAATTATGTATGCTTGCTATCAAGAGAAAGCAGACTAGCAGGATTTAAGTTGGGTCTCAAGTAGGGCTGGGGCCTCAAATGTATATCACGGTATAATTTGTTGCACGGATGGTGACTATCACATTATTATTATTTTTTAGCTCTTTTGTGAAAGCACTGCAAAAGTTTAAAAAATTCACCTACAGTGACACACCTGCCGTACCCCATCCATATCCGTCCGAATGCGGTACATTAGCCGCAGTGGTGCGGATTGCTTTCTATTGAAATTAATGGGCTACAAATTAAGAAAAAATATAGTCGCCATCCGTTCAACAAATTATACCGTGATATACATTTTAGGTCATACCGTCCCAGCCCTACTTGAGACCCAACTTAAATCCTGCTGTTCTGCATTCTTTATTTATAGAATATGGCATACAGTTGTATGTTATATATTTTTTATATCCTTAAATGTATATACTATTATCATATCACTGTCTAATCGCAATTCAGTTCCACTTTAATTATTAATCGATTCATTGTCGTAATTTTTTTTATTAACCGATAACTTTTGCCGTCTCCATTGTTAGTCTAGAAATGGCAGTAATTGTGCCCCAGTGCATCCGCTATATTCATCATCACGGCCGCCGCTTCAGAATTGTATGAAATGTCTAATTTGTGCTATACTGGCTATGAGGATGCGGAAGATGGCTTGCAATATGTGCGCAGATTGTGGAAAATTGCTTGCAACGTTTGCGTGGATTGATTACAATATTAGCGTACAGTAATTATATGCTGTGACTAATTTTATTTCTGGAATGCTCTACCGTGGTTAGCACGGTATAGTCATTATCCATATCGTACACCAATTACATACCGGGATATTTCTATACCATTCATACCGTCCATCTCTAGTCTCGGGCACATATCTCGCAAAGTGTGATGATATGGTTTAAAATAAATCATTTATAATCCTGACTGCAGATTCTCCAACCTGGGAAACACTTGCTACATGAATGCCATACTCCAGTCTCTCTTTAGCCTGCCATCCTTCTCCAATGACTTACTGAAGCAGGGTATCCCATGGAAAAAGGTCCCAGCCAATGCACTGCTTAGGTAACTGCATCAAGTCAGTCTGTCTGTAACTGACCAGGAGCTATTTTGTAATGATCACTTAAAATATCTGTAAGGATCATTCAGCCCCTCCCCATCTACAATCTGTGCAGGCGTTTTGCCCACTTGCTGGCCAAGAAAGACGTGTCTTGTCCAGAGATGAAGAAAGACCTGTTGAGGAGGGTGAAGAGTGCCATATCCTCCACAGCAGAACGCTTCTCTGGATACATGCAAAATGTAAGACTCCTTCTCACCTTATTCTCGTTGAAGTTGTGGATAATCACGTCCAACAGTCCAGCCTGTTGTACTGCCCATGAACACGAACACACAAATGCACATGTCTTCCTGCCTATTCAAATGTCAATATTTCATAAAGCTTTTGATACCACTGGGAAAATGGACACATCATTGAGTCAATGGATAATTGCTCTCCTCTTTTTCTCTTTAGATCAGGCCTTTTGTCACAAGTCACAAAAACATTTCTCAAGTCTTAGAAACTAAGTTAATAGAACTGTATGTTAAGCACAGCGCTATCCAAGTTAATTTATGTCTGACCATAGTCAACATATTTTCTAAAAGCTGTCTCAAGTCTATCTCTCACTCTTAAGTCTTTATAGAGACAGGGTTCCCGCGGGGTCTTAAAAAGTCTACAATTCATAACTTTACATTTAAGGCCATAAAAAGTATTAAAAACGGCCAGATTTTCATCAGAGGTCTTAAATAGAATTTAATTTCTGCGTTCATTTCCAGAAACGGACGCAGAAAGTTATTACTAAGTAGCAAACAAATATTTAGTCGTAGCCTACATAGCGAAGCTCTAGAGTCTTTGCTACAACGCTGCCCTCAAAACGTTGGTTCGGTGTGTTGTAGTTCTTTCTGGTGGATATTGGTGTTGGTATGTACGCGGTGATAAAACTACAAATCCTGTGATAATTGCAATACCTGCCCGCAAATAATTCTGCGCTTCCTCAGAGTTTGTTAAAGTTCGGCTACATGTGGAAAATGGGAAGGTGTACTTTCAACGAGACATGGCTAGATCCCAGCGATTTCCGCTGTTGGTTACAAGCGGTACCAAGCAGTGCTGCGTCTGAACGCGTTCATTGAACGAAAGTTCATTTTGGTGAACGTACTGTATCACTGCCTGATACGATACTGTGAACGCGTTAATTCTGGTGTCTGTGAAAGGCACGTTCACTCTTTTTAATTTTGTTCAATGAGGGTTTCCCAACCAGTCAATCGCTGTGTGTGCTTTCTTCTACTGTCTATGCCTGGCAAGTGTGAGAGTGCCAAAAGTTGCGTAGTGGCCGAAAGCGGTATTGCAAACAGATATATAGACGTTTAGACAATCTAAAAGTGCCTCAATCTTGAAATGTTTTGCACTTTGAATGTTGCACTTTCAAGATCAACCTTAATTTCCTACCTCAGCCAGCAACAAATGGGGCAAGGCTGTCCCTTCAATGCGAATGTAAATCCTGGTTGGATAAGGATAAACAATTGGATATGAAGATGAAATCTGACACATACAGGCAGGGCCGGATGCAGCCTGCTTTGACTGGGGGGGGGCGATGAACATTTTTTGGGGGGGCGGTATCATTACGGAAAGAGATCGTATTCTTTTTTATATTAATACAATTTTTGAGACTGCTTAACAATCCTAGTGTTAATCATGTGCGGAGCCAGACGTTTTAAACATTCGGGAGAATGGATGAATGATGTCGCACACGAAAATAGCACACCTTACCACCGACGAAAAGCAAAAATAATGTATACCATAGGCCTTCTTTAGTTTTTGATCCTTATTTGCTGACAAGTGAACTGCTTACTACACTAAAACTTCCACACCTAATTTTTTTGGTGCTGATTTGAGCTTTATCTAAAATAAACATAGTCGTCTTTCAATTGGTAAAACCTTGTCTAGTGAATGTGGTGTCTTTTTGTCTC
>CAEFZP010005837.1:0-167129 GCA_903064625.1 Mallotus villosus | reverse complement strand
GTACTCTTATGCACGCAAGAAATATTGATGGTTTCGTTTTTTGCTCGATCGTGCATGTTAACCCTTGTGCTGCCTTCGGTCACAATGACCCGAAGGTTCACAACGACCCCTCATTCTGCTGCGACAATTTTACCCAATACAAAAACAAATAAAAAGCATTTTCTTTTAACATTGCGCTGTGGGGGGTGTGAGACAGCCCGACGGTTAAAAGAAAATGCTTCATTTTATTTTTGTATGAGGTACAGTTGTCACAACACGTGTGGGGGTCCAATGACTGATGGGTCACAATGACCCGAAGAGAACACAAGGGTTAAGCCGCTTGCACACTGCCCCGACAAACGCCGACCAACTCCAACCAACGCCAACTGTCGGATCAGTGTGCGCCGTCAGTCGGTGTTAGTCGGTGTTAGTTGGTGTTGGTCGGATGGGGTTTTTCGAGTTTGACATGTCCAGTCGGGTCTGGTGGAGTCGTGGAAAGTCTGACCAGTGTGCGCTGTTTTCCAACTAACTGCAACATTCTGAGAGTATATTCCCTTGACAACTAGCCCATATTCGCGTGCGGAACGTCAGCGTGCACAATTTTCTTTGATGTCAAAAACGTGTAGAGCCAACTGTCTATTACTGATACTGTTCGTTTGGTCAAATATTTTATATTTAAAATGGCTGGGTTTTGGACACAGGAACGAGAAGAACGCTTGATTGAGTTGTGGGAAGAAAAACCCCAACTGTATAATATTAGCTCACAGGCATTTTCCAACCGCGACAGCAAGATCAACGCTGTGAAATACATCGCGGAGAAACTGGGGACCTCTGGTGAGTAGCTAAAGTAATCTACTGTAACCTGTTGTCTTTGCTAGCTAGGCTAACAACATTGTATTGTAAAAACAGTTTACGATTTAATTAGCGTTATGAATGTCTCAATTAAAATGTCATTAAGTTTATTTTAGTCACGGGAGGGAGGGGCGCTCTGAGATGTAGCTCGGTCTAGTCTAAACTGTATCCGATCCCAGATGGTTATTTGTAACATTCACACCCAGGCTACTTGGAACTTCAGTTGAATATTTAATGGTCAAAATGTAGCTATGTACCTGGCTATATTTGATATACTAGCTACTAACGACTGATAGAAAGTAAAGAAGAAAAAAAAGACATGATCTTCTGTCATATTATCTACAATTATAAACATTTAGTTTACTAATGGTTGCTGGATCTCTTGCTTGTTTTACAGAGACCATGGCAAAAGCAAAGATGGAGACCATGAGGACTCAATACAGTCGATACCTTAAGGCAAAGCCATCAGGCAGTGATGGCTTTGTCACAGCACGCCAGTCCTGGATCTTGCAGAAACTGAAGTTTCTTGAGATCCACATGAAAAAAAGGCAGTCGAAATCAAACATCCATCAAAACGTGAGTTTATTTATTTTACATATGCAATTACATCTACCAAACCTACTCAACAGGCTAAGATCATCTGGACATATCTAGATACTGTCCCACTGCCATGCAACAGCACCATTATCTGAGTTAAAATACTCAGTTAGGACTTCCCTAGTGATCTTAGCCTGTTGAGTAGGATTGGTAGACCCAGACAGAACAGCCTGCTGCAAAGACGAGTTTGTTTCTGGTCCATCATACACTGCACTGTATTCCTCTCTGAGGAAGTTGTGCATGGCACAGCAGGCAAGGACCATATTTTCCACCACATCTGGTCGTTGGTTGATGGGTGACAGTAGTACACGCCACCTGTTGGACAGTATGCCAAAGGCATTTTCTACCACCCTACGTGCTCTTGACAGTCTGTAATTGAAGACTCTCTGTTCTGTAGAAAGACCTCTCCTAGCGTATGGCTTCATAATGTATGGTTTCAGGGGGAATGCTTCGTCTGCTACCATGTAGTATGGTAACTCCTTTTCTGATCCAAGCAGAGGAGCAGGTAGGGGGATGTTGGCTGTTTGCCGCTCCAGGGACTCTTGAAGTGTGCATCCCCTGAACACTCCTCCGTCTGACACTCTGCCATTGCAGCCAATGTCCACATATATAAATTTATAGTTGCTGTCGACCAGGGCCATGAGTACTATCGAGTTAAATTGCTTGTAATTATAAAAAACTGAGCCACTATTTGGTGGGGGTCGAATTGCCACATGTTTCCCATCCAAAGCACCCAGACAGTGGGGGAACTGCCACTTTTTCTGGAACCCATCAGCAACCTCCAGCCATTCAGATGTTGTGTTTGGGCACTAAATGGAAAAAGTATATTAACATTAATATTTTATTAACAGGACACTTCATCTAACACAGAAACAGAAAATGAGAATGAAGAGGACAACGGTTCTAACGATTCTGCCAACAGTGATGATATGACAAACAGGGGAGAGGAGGAACCAGCCCCATGTGACAAGACACCATTGATTATGCGCAAGAGGAAGTCCCCAGACACACAAGCGCAAGATAAAGATATCCAAGTGCTGGAGATGGTTAATGCTACTCTGCACACACTTACTGGGAGTGCAGTTGCCAAACGTTCTGACAACATAACAGCATACTGTCAATATTTAGAGCATGAATTTAGAGCCATTCAAGAGTCCGACCCACGTTATTTTAGATATGTACAAGCTCAGATAGGTCAGCTCATCTATAATGTGCCAAGCCCTCAAAACCATTTGTCGCAGCATGACAACCCTTTTGCATTTAATTAATCCTTTCTTCTTGCAATAATATCTGCTTACTCTATCAATGTAGGCTACCATTCATATATTATTATATTTATTCATAATCTTTTTCTGTTTATTAAACTTACACTGTCAAGTATATTTTCATGGCTTTGTGTGTTTATGCATCATTTACATTATTTTGATTACATGTTTTGCTGAATGGTGCCTGTAAGCCAGTGTTTCTCAACCCTGGTCCTGGTGACCAACTACTCTGCATTTTGTAGTTATTTCACTCTTCCAACACACCTGATTCAAATGAATGAGCAGTTATCAGACTTAGTATATGAAATAATAATATGAGAAATTGTTGATGCTTACCTTGAGATATTTTTCACAGAGAACTTGGTAGATGGCCACACAGGTTTCAGGAACAAACAAACGAATTGTTGAGCAACCAATACGAAATTGGTATGAAAGGCTCTGGAAGGTTTCACCTTGTAAAACAAAGCCATGTTAGGCATTCATTTTTCCTATCTAAAGTGTATTGTAATTTGTACAAATAAATTAGCCTATATTGACACATTGTAGCACCTCACCTGTTGCCAAGAATCTTAAAGTAACCATAAGGCGTTCACCAGGAGAAATGCAGTCTCTGTAATTTGTATTTTTTCTAGCAATGAGTGGAGTAACCATTGTCAGTAGATGCTTAAAAGCTGGAGGCGCAAAACGGGCAAAGTTTGCAAAAGCTGGGGCATCTTCAGAGTTTAGCTCTTTGCATAAATTAGGATATGCCCCCTGTTTTTCACGTCGCATTAGCCACGGTTTACTCCACAGTCTCCTCCTGGCTCGTCTTGATCGCTGTCTCTCCTGTACACGCCCAACAGCTTTGAAAGCCAGGTAGACCATGACTACTTTAACAACATTGATTAATCCCTCTACTTCGTCCATGTCAAACAAGGCAACCTGTTAACTTGTCTTAAAAAAAAATAGGCAACAAAAGTGTCTAATTGTTTACAATTGGATACAGTCTGGGCAGTGTGGAACTGGCAGTTGGTTTTCTGAACATTCTAAAGACTGCAACCAACTACTGCCAACTTAGAATGTTGGGGCTAGTTGGGGATTGTCTGAGCAGTGTGCAAGCGGCTTTAGGGAAACGCACTTAGGAAATATTCATGGTTTAGTTTTTTGATCGATCGTGTACGATCCATCGTTATCGGGAAACGCAGCCCTGGGGGCTGTTGCACAAAAGTAGAATAAAGATATCCAGGATAACTGAAAAGGCGCCGCTTGACTTAGTGTGATCAGCTCATCGCGGCTTAATCGGTTGCACGTTTGCCGAGCCAGGATGAGAAGGTAAAGCTATGTCAATTCAGGTGTACATAGTTGGGATAAGTGCAGCGTCACGGATTTCTTAAATAGACCAAGGTATCGATCACAAATTCACTGATGCAGCACATGCGTGCAGCATATTTTCCACCCGCTGAGCAACAATTAATAATATGTACGACCAGCAAGACTAATATGTTATAGCCTACAAATACGTAAAATACATGACCAAGACTATGAAATGTGAGGACATGTAATAAAAATGTATGCAAAAAAAATAGCAGCTCAGCCCAGTTTGTGTGGGATTGCGCAATCCGAGACGAGGCACTCTAGTCGCTTCTTTCCCCGTATTTTCCACGTAAATACTTAAATTCAGCGATATTGGCTATAAAACCCCTTGGAATCATTCAATAATTATATTTCTATCACATATCAGTGGACACATATTATTATTTTATGTTAATCGTTTTATTAGGCCTACATGTCATGATGACACTGCCTCCCCTGACCGCACGTCACTGCAGCCTACTCGTTCGAAAAAGCTAACAGGTCAGATTTGTCCCGAAACACCCTTTCATGTCTAAAAGCACGTCTTAGTATCAGTGCTTCTTCGTCCAATGTCGTTTATAAATGGGAATGCCATGGTGCAAGAAGAAACACAGATGAATAGGACTTTATATATTGCCCTCATCACTGACTTTATTCAACCATTTCTAACCATCTAAACAACTGCAATAGTAGGGTTCAAAATCTAACTTGTGACAGCAATAGTGACAAGTAATGAATGTTAATAAAAATAAATCAGAACACATTCAGAAGACAACGAAATAACTGCTAATTACGTATATTTCGGATCAGAGCGTCCGCTGATTTAACACATGAGACTCCAGAATGAAGCTTAGCCTGACTGTTAGCCTGCTCTGGAGCAGGCTAGCTGCAAAGAATACATCTCCATGGTTACTTGGCTGGGCTTAATTCAAGCTGCTTTCGTGCAACCAAGTCAAAGCTAAAGTCATCCAGGATAACTTGAATATCCCGGCTTAATCGCTTATCCTGGTTTCGTGCAACAGCCCCCTGGTTTGTCCGGCCTTTATTGAGCTCTGTTGTTGCCTTTGTTGAATATTGCAAAGTAAAAGTGTCACTGTTATTGCAGTTGGTCTATTCTAACACCGTATCCTATCTGGATGCGAGCGTACTACTGTCGCGTAGCATCGGACGCTCTGTCCATATGGGGGGTGACAAGTGCCCTCACACACACAAACAACATACAATGTATACTAGCTTTGCCCACAATGTGCGTGTCGTCTCAGCCTTTTTCTCATTGGTTCCCAATGGGGGTGATGGCGGCGACGTGGCGACGTAGTACGTGAGGAAACTTTGATAGCGCGCGACGTAGGGGCGACGATACCTTTGTAAACATTGTATTAGTGCGTGTGACGTGTATCCCGTCTGACAATCACGGACGCCGCTACGCCAAGCGTCTGCAATCACGGACGCCGCTACGCCAAGCGTCTGCAATCACGGACGCCGCTACGCCAAGCGTCTGCAATGATGGACGCCGCTACGCCAAGCGTCTGACAATCACGGACGTCGCTACGCCAAGCGTCTGACAATCACGGACGCCGCTACGCCAAGCGTCTGCAATCACGGACGCCGCTACGCCAAGCGTCTGACATTAGCCTATGACCTATGTGGTAAGTTAGCTATGCTATTATGTGGTAGCCTAAGTTAGCACTGTCATCTGAAAGTGACAGTGTCTAAAGTGGCTAGTGAGAAAGTGGTGAGAGTGTATCAGTGTCCATTCAGAATCCTGATGGCCCTTGAAAAGAAAGTATTCTCCAGTCTACGTGTGCAAGATCGAATGCTTCGGTATTGCCCGCCAGAAGGCAACGGGGTAAAAAGACTGAAGGATGGGTGGTGGTAACAGTCTCATAGAATCCTGCAAGTTTTCCTGAGGCATCATGTGTGGTAGGTGTCCTGTAGGGCCGGGAGCTTCCTGCTGATGATGAACTCAGCAGACCTGACCACACTATGTAGGGCCTTGCGGTCCCTGTCTGTGCAGCTCCCATACCAGTCAGTATGCTCTATTGTGCATCTAAAAGTAAAAGTTAGTGAGGATGAGTCCATGCCAAACTTCTTCAGTCTCCTCAGGAAGAACAGGCGTTTCCGGGCAGCTTTAACTACCCTGTGAGCAGACCAGGTGAGATCATTGCTGATGTTCACCCACTAGGAACCTGACACAGCTGACCTGCTTGCCGCTGACCTGAAGCGGCATGCTCCTCCTCCTGCCACCTCCTATAGTCCACAAAAATCTCCTTCTCTTGTTGACATTGAGAGAGAGGTTATTGTCCTGACACCATGATGTCAGGGTATCAACCTCCTCTCTGTAGGCTGACTCGTCACTGTCAGAGATCAGGCCCACAATGGTTGTGTCGTCAGCAAACTTAACGAGGACGTTGGAACTGTGCGTGGCAAGGAGAGCAGGAGAAGGCTGAGCACACAGCCCTGGGGGGTGCCTGTGTTGGTGATCCGTGTGGATGAGGTGCGGTCACCGATTCTCACCACCTGTGGTCTCCCCGTCAGCAAGTGGAAGATCCACTTACTTGCTTAGGGAGGTGCTTAGTCACAGGTCCACAAGCTTGGAGACAAGTCTGGAGGGGATGATGGTGTTTAATGCTGAGCTTTAGTCAATGAACAGCATCCTCACATATGTATTCCTTTGTCCAGATGGGGGAGAGCGGTGTGCATAGTCAGGGTGATGGCATCGTCTGTAGACCTGTTTACCGGTATGCGAACTGCATAGGGTCCAGGGTGGAAGGCAGCGATTCCCTCTCAAGTCCCTCTCAAAGAGTTCCTCTCAAAGCAAGCGTAGACTGCATTCAGCTCGTCTGGTAGCATGACAGAGGACTGGGTCTCACTGTAGCCTCCCCCTTTGTAGTCTGTGATTGCTCCACTCCACATGTGCCTGGGGTCAGAGCCATGGTAGCTGGACTCCACCATGGTCCTGTAAGCCCCTTTTGCTGCTTTTGATGGCCTTCAGAAGGTTGTATCTGGCCTGCCTGTACTGATCAGGGTCCCCAGAGTTAAAGGTGACAGACCGGGCTCTCAGGTTGGCCCGTGGCATTAAACCAAGGGCTTCTGATTGGGGCTTCTGAGGAGGGGGGGGACTATTTGTGGGAACTGTATACCTATCCTATTGGAGAGCCAGTGGGTTGTAGTACATAGCTGGGGCCTAGTTTGTAGTGTATTACAGTGGTTGTGTATGGTAATAGTAATTTGCAGTGATGTGGTTTCATCTATTGGTTAATGCCTTTTGTGTAGTCACCATAGGCCCTTTTACCTTTGTACTGCCCTGGTAGACACTTGTTGTATCACTGGATACAGGATCAAATTTCGCATTTGGGAGAGCATGTCTTTGTATTGGGGGAACTGAAGGTGAACAAGTCAGCCTATTTGGGGGAGTTAACTTATATTTGGGAGGAGTGTTTTCATTTGGGGGATGCAGCTAATTACTGCGTGTGTCTTGCATTTCAGGCACCCGTGTTTGTGTTTGCATGATACAGTTTAGAATTGTTTATATGAAACTGTTAATCAGTCAAACTGTAAACAATGAAAATACAATAACTGTTAAAATTATTATAGTGTGTAGGCCTGCATCATTATTTGAATAAAAAAATGTAATCAAGTCAGGAGTGGTTATAGTAGTTTGATTCAATATTGAAGAATTACATGAATTAGAATATTGGGTTTGGGCATAGTGTGCCGTGTTAGATGGGTCTTGATCTCTGGGTCCCCAGGAGGTATAAGTACATTCATAGAATTGTCATATTTGAATGGGAAAAAGGTCATAAGACACTTAGACATTATTGTATTCATTGAGATAAGTAGACGCTTTTATGCAAAGTTTATTCTCCAAACTATCATATTCTTACTTTAAAATAATAAATTTTATCACCAAACCAAAACTTGGACAACTTGGTCACAGTATTAGAGGAATGTGCAGAAAGTTTGAAGTTTCTATTTTCGTTTTTGACAAACATATTGAGGAAACATATTCCGACGGTCTACTCTTTTACCCCGGTCCCTAAATATACGAGTATGAATGTCTGTTGAATCTCGAATGTGAAACTGATTTCACCTCGGTTTCGTTAATTACGACTTTTCAAAATTGACAACATATGTTAAGAAACTTCACTTTAATCGAAAGATCGCCTCACTTTTCAATTTGAAGCATTAAATCCAACG
This sequence comes from Mallotus villosus, assembly GCA_903064625.1. Classification (NCBI taxonomy): domain Eukaryota; kingdom Metazoa; phylum Chordata; class Actinopteri; order Osmeriformes; family Salangidae; genus Mallotus; species Mallotus villosus. The sequence goes on along the minus strand of CAEFZP010005837.1, from coordinate 158,907 downwards.
CTATGCATGGCATAATGGCGAGCTAGCTGCCTTATCTAGCTACCTATCCACAAAATGCCAGACGCTTGGCGTAGCGGCGTCCATCATTGCAGACGCTTGGCGTAGCGACGTCCGTGATTGCAGACGCTTGGCGTAGCGGCGTCCATCATTGCAGACGCTTGGCGTAGCGTCGTCCATCATTGCAGACGCTTGGCGTAGCGGCGTCCGTGATTGTCAGGCGTAGCGACGGTTGTTTGTTGTGTGGGTGTGTGAGGGCACTTGTCACCCCCCATACTGTCCACACTGTATCCGTCAAATTCACTTCTGTTATGTGCTACAAAGCTTTCAACGCGAGCGACAATTTTTTTTATAGAAACAGGCTAACAGCCTAAACGTTGTGCTAATTATTATTTAAGTAAAAAAAAATCTAGGAAAACTATTGGCCCACTCACTTTTGCACTGGCCCACCCAAAATAAAATTTCTGCCTACGCCCCTGCTACCAACGCAAGCACATCCCAATTTCACTTGAAATTGTAACCCTTTCAAGTTTTTGATTAAATTAAACCCTTTTACCTACATTAGGATTAAGGGGTAACTTGAAGTAGAATGAGCCAGTACTCTACATTTACAGTTGTGGTGTGAACTGTCCTTGTGCTTGTTTAACCAAGATGCAACACCCCCACTTCTGGATGAACATCATGGAGAACATTACCAATTTCTCTCATCTCTCATATACATGGGAATTTGAATACTATTATGATTACATGGACCCTGTAATTGTGGATGAACAAAAACTCAAATATAACAAGTGTAAGTAGTTACATTTCTTACCATTCGGAAAAATACATTTTAGTGCAATGACTGCTAATGACTTATTTTCACTTTATTTGATAGATTCCGTTGTTATAATATTCTGGATGTTTTTGGCTGCGTTTGTGAGTTTCTTTTTTGGAATTTTAATACTCATGTCACACCATAAGAACACGCAACGGTAAGGGTTCCACAGTGTTGATGAAGCAATGTTGACTAACAAAATTGCTGGTTATGAGTTTTAAAACAATAGTTATTTTTTTCAGAATTGCAATGAACCAGAATTCACAACTGGTAAATTCACAGTTTATTCAATCTTTTACACAGAGCATACAGCACCAAAACCACACAGCTGAGAAGTTCCTTTTCTGCTTAACAGGTATATAAAAAGCTTTACCTAAACACTTAATGCAGGGTTTGATAATGTTAAATTTGATTAACTTTCTCTTTTAATATGTTGTCTTCAAAGACTAACTGATTGACTAATGTCACTACAAATACATTCGACAGATCTTTGGGCCAGTGAATGTGACTTTTTTGGTCCTTTCTCCTCAGCCCCTGCTACCAGTTTGACATGTAGCAGAAACACCTCTGGGGATGTGGCTCCACTCCACATTTCATATATGTATTGTGACAGCAGCATCAGCCCAGCTTCTGAAAATGGGAAAGGGGGAGTGGGGAGGGACATGACCTAAAATGTAAGTTTTTTATCAATGCAGTAATACTGTGTAATTCTTAACATTTTCCCTTTTCTGTTGACATTTCACAGACATTTGTGTACCAATGCAAAACTATCAGAGAAGACAATAAAGTCAATGATTTTCTCTGAAACTGGATTCTCTTACCTTTTCTGGACTGGCCATGTGTAGTCTCTGTCAAACAAAAAGAGAGCACCACTTGATGTAGATTATTAGAGGGGCAGCCGCACACCTCCAGTAAGTGTATCATGATGCTTGTGAAGAGCTGGAGCATCTCAACTCTTGAGCAAGTCCAGGACTGGTACTGATGCTCAGACATCTGGTGATACAGCCTGAGAAGGTCTGCTTTCAGTGCACAATCACCGAGTAGTGCATCCATTATGCCTTTGTTTGGTATTGCCACATTTTGTAACCACTGAACAAAGTCTACTGTTCCCCTTTCATTACATTTCTCTTCGATCAATGATCTTAGTGACCACTTTATGAGCAGGTGTGCTGTGGCACTGACTTGACAGCTAAGGTGTTCACCGTCACTTTCCTGGGGATGCTTACTGCCCTTTAGCTCAGAGATTGGAGAGACAGGCTCCCAGTACGTGAAGATAGTCCTAAGGTGAGGTTTACAGTTAGCCAGAATGGTCTGTTTCTGCTTTTCCATTTCAGCATCATCCATCTGTTCCCCTTCTTGGGCACAAGACTGAGTAGAAAGGAAGTTACAGCCTTTGTCCTTCACAGTCTCTGAGGGGGGAGATAAACAAACACCCATGTTTAACTCATGTCATTTAGAAGGACAATCATCAATACCCAGCATAGAGAACCAGGAAAGACCATGAGATGTACAACGTTTACTGATGAACAAGAGCAGTAATTTGCAGAATAGGGAATTTCTCTGTAAGCTTATCCACTGAACATAAAACAATAATACAGAAAGTTAACCAGATAAGTCAGTAATGGGCAGAGAATCATAGCACTAACCGAACAACTCCACCATGTGCTTCTCAGCCACATGTTGTAATAGGGTCAGGAGGGCTGCATCATGGGCCATTGAGGCCCAGCAGTGGAGCAGAGAGAGGGCAGCAGAGGAAGACAGGGATTGTGGTTGCAGAGTCAGCCAGTCGCTCTCTTCATGCATTTTAAGAGCTGTCCTTCGATGCCTCAAAACAGAGCTCAGTGTCTCCACTAACAGGCTCAGATGTGCAGCCTTCACACCCCTTCACACAGCAAAAAAGGCAAGTAAAAAAAGAACACATTTTTATTTACAAACCAAAAACACTAGGGGATATGTATTTTGTAATGCGCAAATGGGTTTCTTTTCTACCTCAGGTGTCTGATGATGGTGGAGCAGAGACACAGGAACTCATTGATGAGAGGAAGCGGTAAGCACTTTGTGTGCCTCTGAGGTTTATTCTCCGCAGTGGCCTCCATGTTCTGGCTTTCCTTTTGCCCAAGGTTGGTAAACCATACCACATGGATCAGATCTATGACGGCACTAAAAACACACTGATCAAGGTCTCTGAAATGAAGAAAATAGGTTCCATCAACACATATATAAAGAACAGTTCAACCTTTCTTGGAATACATCTGTAAAAGTATATTTTATACTGCTCCAGTATAGTAGTGCTCACCTCCTCTCCACTAATTGTTGTGCCCAGGTTATCAATCCATGACCCTTGGTGAAGTTGTAAGCAGCTTTGGTTACTTTGACAGCCTGGTGTAAAACATTTAAAATCTGAGCCTAATGGGAAGCAAGAAAAACTTTTAGTACACATTGACAGTCTCAAAATGCTAAACAATGCATGTGCATTTGACTAATAATCTTGTAATGAATGTCATTTCAGTTCTACTTTGAATATGAATAATATGCATTAAGACAGAATGATATGCAAAGCACTGTAAAAGGTTTTGCCACAAATTAGTATCTTCGCACTCGATCAAATGCCAGGACCCTGCTTTCTTTACTTTTCCTAGATGTGTGTTTTATCACTCAGTATTTATTTTCAAAATCACACCGATTGCCGATTAATGGCGATTTTGCTCATGTTTTGATTAAATTGCGCATTCAGACATTTTCCTCCCTGCCTTTCAAGGCTGTAATTTGCCTTTCTATCAGCAGATGACGCAAGGGTTCCCTTGCACAAGTCTATCATTCAGACAAAGTTTACAGTTACCTAACATTCTATTCTGATACGTACAGCTCAAGAATAAATTACATTCTTTGGAATGTTGCGTGGATTTCAATAGACAACGTTAAAATGAACTGTTGGGCGGGCTGTTATAATGTAAGGCACCTGGTATTAGAAAAGAGTGACTTTGATTGTGAAGGAGGAAGATGTTGCGAAGAGTAGAGACAAAGAGGCCAAATAGAGGAGTCTCGGAGCACAGTAGTCTTCTGTGTCTCTAATTATTATAATTTATAAGCCTTAAGAATAAGAATTTTCTCTTCATTTTGCACATAATTATAGACTATATCAGGGTTTTTCCTGCATAGAGAAAATGTGGGCGCGCGCCTATGCCGAATTCCCGAGCGCCTATGAGAAATCCCGAGCGCCTATGGCAAAAAAAAGGTCCGCGATGGATGATTTTTTAAATTTTAAAGCTGTGTTCATCAAGCGTGCAATGCATGTTAGCGAATATGTACTCAATAGTATGTTTCAAGTAGGCTACAGCCGAACCCTCGTTCTGTTTTGATCAGTTAGTAATCGAGTTGATAAGCCGATCAATACGCAACTGTGAGGTGCGCGAATGGACAGAGCGGCCAGTAAACTGTCGTTCCGCTGCGAGGGCCAGCCCGACGTGAACGAACACAACTGTACGAATGCAAAGGAAAACTAAAAATGCTGATAAAAGTTTGATTAACGATCTGGGAATAAATACATTGATTAGAAGATATACATGTGCTCACTATAACTTCTATTGGAGCCGTCATCGCATCGTGCAGTGCATGTCCGTGAATATGTTTAATATTATTTTTCAATTAGGCCTATAGTAATCGCGTTGATAGAAAGATCGAGTGTGTCTTCTTGTCTGATCAAGACAAGAACAATATCTTGCTTCTAAGAGAAAAATAACAATGGAAAACCAGGCTAAGAAACGTAAGGGAGGGGCTGAAAACTTAAAAGACGTCACCTGCACTAGACAAGGTGTTACCAATTGAAAAACAGCTATGTTTATTTTACACAAAACTCAAATATTAAGCGCTCAAATAAAGGCCAAAAAATTCGGCTTGCACGCATAGCGCGCTCGCATTACATATGGAACTCCCGAACGAGCATCACATCAAAACAGAATGTGCATGCAGATTAGCTGTGGTCACGTAACGGGGGCCGATTCTGGTGGGCCAGTCTGGAAGTATAGGGCCTATTTTTATAGGACCCATTATTTATGAAATTGTAAAACAAACGCTTAGATGTCTGCTAATAAGGTGACACGGTAACAGTCTTTTTTTTTGGAGCACCGAAGACCCATTTTGACCCAGGAAAAACCCTGTATATATAAACTATACATATATTGAGATCTTATTTAGTCTGCATAACCTTGGTCTGAATGACAGACTTGTTCAAGCAAACCCTTGCGACATCTGCTGATAGAAAGGCGAATTGCAGCCTTGAAAGGCAAAGATCCATCCATCGTCAACTGCTTATCCGAGTCGGGGTCGGGTAGATACTTTATTATAAATTAAGTACTGCTAATCTTTAAACGAGCAAACTACAACAGGGAGAAAAAAAGAACTGACCAAACGTTATCTCTGTTGTGTTCAAAATCAGAAAAGCCACAGTGCTCAGTAAGGTAAACCATCAATCATAGAGGACTAGTCCTCAATTATGTCTGAAGTGCTGACACTGTCAAGAAAAGGGCTCCAAATCTTATAGAATGTATTCCCTGATCCTGAGACTATCTAATTTTCTCTAATGAGAGAAAAGACAGTATATCTTTGACCAAGTGGGTGTGTTTGGGTGGGGCAGTTTCTTTCCACTTCATCAAGATGGAACGGTGTGCCAACAGTGAAGCAAAGGCCAGGGCCTTACGTTTTGCTACAGGTAGTTGCAGTCCCTCCGGGGTAACCCCAAACAGTGCCACAAGCGGGTCAATCTTGTAGTTTAGAATTCCAGAGAGTCTCAAATACTGAATGCCAGAAATCTTGTAGAGCAGGGCAGGACCAGTACATATGAATTAGGGAAACATCTGCACTTTTACATTTATCGCATTTAAATCTAAATGTATTAAGCAAGGTAATGACACACCAGGATTAGAAATGTAAAGCAAGAGGTCATCGGCAAATAAAGATACCCTGTGCTCAGATCCCCCCCCACACCACACCTGTGATTTGGTTGGAATCGCGAAATGCTATTGCTAGTGGTTCAATAGCAAGGGCAAAGAGTAGAGGACTGACAGGGCAGCCCTGTCGGGTGCCACGGTGTAGAGAGAATGGAGTGGAGTACTGACTATTGGTTAGGACTGATGCAGAGGGTGCGCTGTACAGCAGTCTTATCCAGGAGATGAACTGGGCAAAAACCAAATTTCTCTAAAACAGTAAAGAGGTAATCCCATTCTACCCTATCAAATGCTTTTTCTGCATCCATAGAGATAATGCATTCTGGAACAGAGTCTGAAGGGGAGTACAAAATATTGAAAAGACGAATATTAATAATAACTAGAGAGCATACAATTTCTGGGGAAATTGTGAGGGTGTGCCTGCATATTTTCAAGCATTTAGCCTACTCATAGTCTATTGCATAATAATTCATTAAGAACACCCTTGGAAAGAAGCTACTGTAACAACGTTATCACTGGAAATATTTCTGATGGAATCGCGATTCAAACAGTAGCTCTGTCTGCTAACTTATGACATGCCCGCAAAAACCTAAATACGCTTGACATTTATTTAGTGGAAAATCGCTCATGCATAAAAAGCTCAATAGCGATCATTGTCAGTAACAACGCAAAATGCGATATAGCCCTTTGTGGAGAAGCTGCCCCGGTAAATTGTATACTACAGTGTTCGTCTTGGTGGCGATCGTTGGTTGAACTTTCCGTTGTACGGTTTAGGCTGAAATTAAATATTGCTTTCATGAACAGATTGACAAGTTTAGGCTGTGTCAATGAAGTTCGGGTTAGTAGTCAGACAGTTTCACCTATTGAAATACTTTTAATTTAAGGGAGTGCCGAACATGTTCTGTCGCCGTTTGACTTCCTACTGTAAACAGCTGTGGATGTTTTTGTTAGCTACACAGTGTCTCGCGTAGGCTACAGCGTTGCAGTACTGGTTTGAAATCACAGGTAATGATTATTTCACCAACAAATCGTTTACTTGTAATCTAATGTCATAATAAATCGTACAACGAAAATGTATTTGTGAGTAATGTTTATTTTAACGATTGAAAACAGATGCAGCCTAGACCGCTGTAGTATGTGTTGCCCGGGCAACATAGGCTAATGTCATGATGCTAATGCTTCAGTGAAATAGTAGACTACCGTTTCCGAAAGTCGATGTAGTTCCTCAATAATATTAGCTTATATTGTACATTACACTTAACAATTGTGTTTCATATCAGAAAGTAACATTAGTAAATAGTTATCACCCTGGCCTCTTTGCTTGTGGCGTTTCTGCAGCTGCCTTGCAGTATCGTTAAAGCTATAGTTAGCCTATAGCTATCTCCCAGAAGTTAACAAGCTGCTAGAGGTTAGGCTAGAGGTAGTCACGCGTGTTTCGTGACGTTAGTAGCGTCAGTGACTGTGGCTAGCAAGTTAGCCAGGTAAATAAAAAGACAAGCAACTCAATGGCTACCAACTTTTGACATGACGTTTTCTAAGTAATCAAAATATTGACGGATGCTAGGGGGGGGCACGATACGATCCTTTCTGTGCTGCAACAGTCTTCTATGCACGTCGTATCTAATGCGTCGTTGCTAACATGTGCCGACGCTGTGACGTAGGCTATTATAACTGAGTAGTCTACCCTTTGCCGACAAAATCAACTTTATGCCACAAAAACGTTGTATGGTCCTAAACTGTGCAACGGAACGTAAACAAAAGTAATGCCAACGCAATCGAGACCAAGACGAAACTTTGGACGTCGACGTTTTCTATGTAGTCCAAATATTGACCGAGGAGTAGGGGGGCAAAAATAATAATAATAATAATAATATATATGTGAGATTACAAAGGATGGCCACGTCGATGACGTGGCACACCCAATAATAATGACTGTCGGTTTTTAATAAACCCAGTCTGGTCAGGGGATATTACAGAGGGGAGGACATCCTCAAGCCTTCTTGCCAACACCTTTGCTAAGCGACTTGATCTTGACATGGTTTCCATAAGTACAAGCACAAGAATCGTAGCTTTCCAATGATGTGCTACATGTGTAGCAGTATAAAAAATATATTAGTTCAAATTTAGTGCGCAGTAACTAAGGGACAGCGTTTGCGGCCCGCGGGCGGGCCTGGACCGATATCAGGCTAAACAATCTGAGGACTAAGAACAACAACCAACTTACTTTTATCATGAGCGCACCGCATTCCACTAAATTAAAGATTGCTCACTGCGAGCATAAAAGAAAACTTAGTGCGGCATTACTGCAGAAGACCAACCGTCATTTAATAACTAACTGATAAAAGTCTGACAAGCGTATTCGGTCTCCCATTGACTGATCCCACCAGCCTTTCTTACAGGTAATTATGCCCTTTGAAGCTTATTGGACACTCACTGAAATGTGTGCTTCAAGTTTGTGATAAGCACATAAAAATTATACTTTTTTCAGTAATAATAAATAAGTTGTCCATGATTCTGTTAATCAAAAAAAAATCTGCCTCTCACTTTCCCCCAAAATGCATAGCCTAGTTCAGAGGTGGCAACATTGTGTGGTAGTCACTTGACAAAATAGTGTGTTGCTGATTCTTCCTGTTATTACAGTTACGGGCCTGGTTGTTGTTGTTGTTTTGTGTTCACTGTTTGTCTTGCCACACTGCAACTGTTTACCTGGTGGCAGGTCAAGCACCTTGCGCTCCACTTACCTTTGAAATGTGCTAATGTGCAGTAATAGTTCTGTTCACTTTGTTAAGTAGACTGTGTTGTTAACCATGCAGCAAATTGAATTGCCTTTATCTGAATATATTAGCATTTTGTCTAATGTGATGACATTGTCTCTTTGAAGGCTTTTTTGTTGTTGTTAAAACCAGAAAGCTGTTTATTTTTGGCTTGGGATAGGCTTCTGTTAATTTTGTACTATAGGCTTGACATAATGTGTAGAGGATAAAATAAAATCTGCCTCCAAATTAATTGCACTTTCATGGAGACCAAATCTAAGAAGTATTGGTACTCGGTATCGGCATATACACAAATAAAAATACTCGTATCGGTTTGAAAAAAAGTGGTATTGGTGCATCTCTAAAACATATGATTACAACCTGTCGGCTGTGTTGTCGATTCCTCGAGAGAAAAAAGGATCGACTCAGAACTTGCTGTAAAGAAGTATCTCTGGCTGTACGATGTGTATGACGTCATTGACCTTTTAAAAGTATTTTTTAGAACAAAAAAGCAAACACACCCAGCAGTGTGTATTTTCTTTCGAATGCAATATTCAAATTACTAGACAAAAATGATATCCTGAGAAAACTGGATTTTGAGGGTTGTAGCTTTATAGACCTCCATTCATTCTGCACTCGCCTGTGAGCGCCCTCATATGGAACCAGAGTGGAACTGCAACCAGTTCAGAAGCCGGAAGTTTCCCGAGAGTGGCAGTTCTCCCCATATTAGACATTCTCTGGTATCACCCTATTTTTATTCTAATCTACCTAGAACATATTCATAGCTAGCATGTGTTTCTCCAGAATTCCCATTCATTACACCACTCACACACACGTAGATATGTTACAAAGTATACACAGTCCAATTTGAACCTTTGCTACCTATCCAGATCAAGTACTTAAATAAGATAAATAACATAAGGCCATTTAGTTTGCTTAATAAAAGAGCAAGCTATAGACCTGTTTTATCGGAAAGGTAACCTTAAATGAATTTATGGGTGATCTGGCACTATATGAGAATATTAAGAATAAAAAATTAAGATTATTTTTTTTACAAAACGAACTTGACCTTCCAGTGAGGGGCCGTTGGCCAATATAATGGTACAGGAAGGTGTTTCAGCAATACTCATGGGGGATTTAGCTACGATATATGATAGTTCTAAGTACCACCTTTCATTAGAGATTACGATTTCTTATGAAAAATTATACCTTTTTATCCTAAGTGTTTGACCTTGGTTACAAAAGTTCATTTAGGAGTCTCCAAAAGGCCCTTTTAGAAAAGGCCTGGATGTACTCTTCTAAAAACATGTGTCAAATATGAATATATTGTGGTATTACTATCGACTTTTGATTTGAATTGGGTAAGGCTTCAACCTGTGGTCCAATTATGTCTTCCAGCTAATACCTACCACCTCTAGGCCTCTTCAGGACTGTTTTCAAAACAAAATCTAGGCGGAAATAGAAACTTTCACTTCCCTTGTGTTCAAGCTTCTATAACTCAACACCAGTAGGACTGACAGGGGTCCTGACAACAGGGGAAATAACTTGTGTAAGTGTCACCTTTTCAAAAGAGACCATTTACATGCATGTACTCCAAATGGTTCAAGAACAGCTTTCAATTTACTTTGGGTATGCTGTTTAGGTTTTTCAGGCAAATTTAACAGGATTCTGTAATCGCTGTGAATTATATTATTGTTGCTTGCTTTCCTCCAGGTACACTCTAGCACTTTCAAGGATCATGTTGTTTAATTGTAATTTGTTTAACTACATGCTCTTCTGGTTCTATCCATTGGCACTTATTTGCTTTTCATGTTGATTCATGTTTTGGTTCGCCGCAATGTTTTGCGGGGACGACGACAATCTAATTGTTGATGATCATTGACCTATGCACTTTTTGTAAAGCTCTTTCTTGTAAGTCGCTTTGGATAAAAGTGTCTCGTAAATGTTAATGTAATACACAGGAGCTAAAACTGTGAGCAACATACTACAAGGAGATTATTTTGCTCTGACACAAAGTGAACATACCAGAGTTTGCTCATCACAGAGGGAACTGCTGCTGAAGCCTAGCAGGGTCTGGAAAATCCCCTGTTGGTCGCATAGCTCATAACAGTATCTATCAGCCAAGCCTTCTTCCAGGACACTGATGATCCACTTTCGCTCCACCTTGTGCTGCAGAGTAAAACACAAACTTTGACACCACAATCAACACCCTCCCTAATTTAATAAGTTTTATCTATATTTCTCCAGCTTTTTGTTAGGCTTGTGCCAAAACAACCCTACCTCCATGTCAAAGCTGTAGAAGAGCTTGAAGAACTCTGGGACTCTTCTGAGGTCTAGACTCTGATGACATAGCAGGAACCTGTTAACTAAAACATACATGTGGTCCTCTGCAAAATCAAAGACAAATGTTCATGAATCCGTTAATCTTCAATGAATACATACTAAACAATTCAGAAATGATATGTATGTAGTCAAGTCCATAAATATGTGGACTGTGATAACAATATTTTAGCTTTATACCAAAGCAGGGTTTCCCGCAGCTAAGGCAACACACGCTTGCCGCCTTAACTACGTCGTGAAAAAAACAACAAAAAACGTGACCAAGGCCAGTCTCCCTTCTCTGCAGAAATGATTAGTCTATCACACAAACTATCGCACTCTCAACATTAAGTTCAAAGAACTGTCACAATCCAGGGCTAGTAATTGCAACCATTTTGGTTGCATATGCTCCTGAAATTTGATCTGTGACACACAAAAATATATTTGAGAGCATTTGCTAGCTTTGCATTGTGCTCCCCCAAAAAAAATCCAGTGCTACCAAGTAAAAACGTTTATTGCGAGCCCAACTATCATTAAGGCAAGTCAACGTTTAGGCTGAAAAACTTAAATTATCAGATGGCAAAAACATTAGGCATGGCCAAATCAACAATTTTGTACAATGTTGAAAAGAAAGAATGCAAGTAAGCTCAGGAACACTAAATGTCCAAAAAACTACTTGGTGGATGAATGGATGACCAGATCAAGAACATTCTCCTGGAAAAAGTAGAGTTACTTACTAAGGTAGTCAGAGTGTTTATCAAATTAAATCAGGGCTAGCTAATAACTAATTAATTAATAGGAAGGATAACATGAACGTTTAGGGGGTTTAAATATTGTCCAAACAACCAAAACTTAAACTAAGTTTAAAAGAAGGGTAAACTGAACAGTATTAACATTAACCAAATATACTGGAAGCACAGTTATTTGAGTCTATGGGTTAAAACTGATTTTTTAAAAATCTGTTAAACTAAGTATTTTTGGGGGTGGCTAACTGCCATGCTTTGGTCGTTTGCAAGCCATGATGTCTTTCGAGGAAAAAACGATATCGCACTTGCATGGTCGTAGTACATTTTCTCATTGGCGGGCCAGATTCTCTGGGCGGGTTAAGCAGAGGAAGGGGAGGTAACCTTTCCTCTTATGACAACATAAGAAGAACATTTTTAAAATCAGAGCGTTTGAGCTTTCATTTTCTCAAAGGCGGAGAAGAATACCCAGGGCTTGGTTTACACCCATCAACATTTCTAGCCACTGGAGGACCAAAGGCAGGCTAGGGGAACTCATATTAATGTTAAATAACCTCATAATGGGACCTTTAAAATATATAATTTTGTCTTTGAAATACAGACTGAGCCATTTGTTACAAGTATGAATTCAACAGGATTAAACCATTTTGGACAGAACCTTTTGACTTAAGGGGGAAATGTGTCAATAAGTTACGTGGATGACAACAGCAATGAGCACAACATGGAATGATTTGATGTGTAGAGTAACCATCATTGAGGCCATCACAACATTTAGCAAAATACTATTTTTCAAATCATCACACAAATGGAGTAAGATTACTAGTGCAGTGCTCATGATGAAGTGTGCGATTAAGATGTTGGTTAGCTGATTTGATGACATACTGTATATACGTTTATAGGTCAGCATCACCAGCAAAGAAACCTAGCATTTGGTGCTCTACGGGTTCCAGACATCATTGACTGCAAAGGATTGGCAACCATGTATTGAAATTGACAAATTATGATTTGTCCAACAACCTGAGTCCCTAAAATCATGGTGTTATGCACTTGTTTAAAAATGCCTACTGTTCATACAACATTTGACAAAACCCTTAAATTAAATCTGAAAGTCTGCCCATATTGATTGTTACATCCTAATCCATTGTGGTAGCATAGGGGGGGGCGGTATGAACGGTATAAAAATGATATATGAAAGCTACATATATTAGCTGTTCTTCCATGACAAAGCACTGCAAAATTTGGAAACATTCAACTCATGTGACACACCTGCCGTACTCCATTCAAATTCTGTGAGTGCAGCATATTAGCCACAGATTGCCTTCTATTGGAACAAATGGACTAGAACTGTTTTAATTAATATATTGTTATATAAAACAATATATAGGAGGGGGGGATCTTTTTGCATTTGATCTGAGATTCAGTCTTCTAGCAATTCAAATCGCAAATGTTTTTTCTTCAACACAACTGCCTATCACAGTCAAATAGAAACAAGTAACACTAAACAGCAAACTGGAATAAAATGTAAGCATATATTAAATCTAAATTTGATTGAAAATTGACAAAATCGCAAATCGATTTCTAATCGATTCATGACCCCAAGGATCTATTCGAATCGTGGTACCAAAAGATTCCCATCCCATATATTACATTACCGTCTGTGCTTCAAAATTATACCGTGATATACATTTTAGGCCATACCGCCCAGCCCTATGGTAGCACAGAGCCATTATGATGAAACATGTGTCATATACCCACCAGGCTTCAACATCTGATGGGCTGCTTTGCTGATGTAACTGGTCAACACAAGGGGGAGCCTGAGATTATGTTGCTTGATGCCATTCTTGACTGTGTCCATAAGATAAAGCAGCTAAAAGTACAAAAGCCAGAAAACATGTACCGAGTTTGTTTGGAACTGACCAATAGTAGATGAATGAAAAAAAGTAAAACATAGTCAGTCTGTTTACTTGTTTCTTCTCTTTGAAGCGTGCTCCTTCAAGGTGCTGGCAGAAGCAGGCCAGAACTTGATAGGCTGCTGCCCTCAACTTTGAGTCATAACTACTCAGGGCCACCATTACCAACCCAAGGGCATGGCTGGATACAAACTTCAAGCAATCAATCACTGACTCTGTGACAAAGACATAAGGGTTTGATGGTAAGTTACTTTGAACCGAACTTGCAATACAAACAATCTTAGACAATGATGAATAAGATAGTCACCTGGCTGTAGCATTGCACTAAAGAGTGGCAGGAGAAAGCAAGGGTCATATAAACTTTCAAGGTCCTTCACTTGGTCGTCTCTGTAAACCATCTCCTTTCCCTCCTGTTAAAGGATATTATCTTGAAATGTAATGCCCATTCCATAGCTTAATGTATATTGGGTGAAGTGCTGTGGCTCACAAACCTTTGGGATGATTCTGCGTTGCTGGGGGAAATGGGTGATTGTGTGTAGCATTCTCTCAGCTTTCAGAAGGTCCAGTAGGTCCTCTGTGCTGGGCTGCTGCCAAAGGGACTGCCCCAAGCTTTTCTTTGCCTTGTGGTGGTCTACTGCTGCAGGGCCCCAGAGGAGAGACCTGGTGATCACAACACATCTCTTTAATACACAAACTGAAATGTAAATGCTCAACATCCTGGGTAGATACCTGGGGGGTGTTCCATCAAAGTCGCTAACGCAAGTCGCGCTAACACGAATAAGTCTCACTTGGGTAAACGTCAATTTAGAATTAAGCCTCAAGCCGTTCCACTAACGTTCCGTTCCACTAACAGGCAACGCTAATTCAAGCTAGACCTCAATAAGCTTAGACTGTGCAGCCCAGATAAGGCGATCGTCGAAAAGAGGAGTTATGTCGCAAAAAGCAAAGCGTAAACCAGCAGAGTGGTGTTGTTTCAGCAGCGTAAATTGATTTGTTTTTTGAAATTGTCCCCAAAAAGGATTGCCGCAATTAACATGACAGACAACTTGTCAAACCATTACGACCGTTAAAGGGCGTAAATTGTAGACATACCAAATTAACATATATGCATTCAGTGATTTACTGATAATTAGAGTAATTTGATGAGCTGTTTGAAACCGTTCTGACAGTAGGCTGGCCTATAGCCGATATTCTCAACAGGAGCTTGAGAATATAACCCCAAAAAGAACGTGGCAGCAATTGAAAATTGTAGGATAAAATTCAAAACACTGAAGAAGGCCATGGTTAATTGAACTTGATGTGGGCTAATAATGTTTTTGTCTTCACATCTTGAACACAATTAATACATTACTTCAAAATAACTTTGCTGCACGCATTTATTAAGATAAAAGATAAAAGGGTTGTCAAAAAACGGATACGCCATAAGCGATTGTAACTTGTCTAGACGCTCTGCTTAGTTTCTAAGGCCTTATTTGATGTCACTTAACCAATGGCTTTTGAAAACAGTTAGTGACATCATAACTTGTTTATTTAAATTTATATATTTGTTGGAGATGAAGTAAACACGTAAATCGTTCATGTATGCACTTCAAAAAGTCTTAATTTACTTTCCGAACACAGACTAACGTGTTTTGCGCGCAGGAATTTACTCGACGGAACTGTCTTTTGTGTTTGTTTATACATTTGACTGGGGACAACAACGCGATCTTGCCAGCCGACTTAACATTTTTGATAAGTCGGGCTACTAGACCAACTGCAGTCTAGCCTAACCCGCAACGTGCTTGACTATCTTTAGCCAATAAACGCTCAAATGAAATAATCACTCACAAACAAAACTGAAATAAATGACAGATTGTCAAAGACGCGTTCATTTTAAGACCGTGCCATTGCTCTGTGCAACAAGCGCCATCTAGCGATCAATACATGTCAGTAACAACGTCCTCGTCTGTAGACTCATGGGTCAATTTGCTTCTAGTGTTAAACTTCAATAATCTTACAGCTATAGATGAGTACTTAGAGTTTTGGCCATATTCACCAAGAGGCATGTACCTCAGAGGATGTGAAACAAAAAGCGGTTGTGACTCGAGTACTTAAGGTTGTGGTAGAGGTTTTGTGTTACTCTTTGAGATGTACTGATGTTATTGTGGACATTCAAAACATGTATCCTCTCACAAAACCATAAGTTGGCAGACATTCAATGAAACATGGCTTAATTGTTTACAATAATGACACTTACTGGAAATCTATCATACTGATGTTATTTTGTTCATACTCTTGCAGAAGGAGTAAAAGTTTCTGATCTGCAAACAGAAACAAAATAATTTAAGACTGTAAATAATGTTGCGTTATGCAGCCTTGCCTCAAGTCTGCTTTAATGCTTGTTATCAATCCAAGAGGTTAACAGTCAAAAACATTTTCATGAAAGGGTGACACTTTTCCACATCTGTAAACCTCTTCTGTAAAATGTTATTGATTTGAATTTGTATATTGCCTTTCCTGCCAAAGTTTTGCCAGATACGGCTGTTGAGTTTTTCAAATATATTTTTGGGGTGTTTTGAGCACAAGATAAGCCCAACCTAGTTCCAGAGAAGGTAGATATCTCCACAGCCAGTATCTACACAACTTGACAAATCAAACAATCCAGATGGACCAATAGTACTACAGGCAAGAGTAACATTTCGTTTTTTATTTTGGGGTGAACTGTCCCTTTAAGAAGAAAATGTTTACCTGAAATGCACAGTGTCCCTCCATATGCTCCCAAAAGCACAACAAAGTGGTTGAGGTTACAGACTGCAGGACACTTCTTCACCAAAGTTAATAGGAGAGACACCAATGCTTCTGAAACCAGACATACAACTGAATGTTATGATCTGATAGTGTAAAGTAAGTGTTAAGTAATTGTCCTTGTTTTTTTGAGGGGAGAGCATTTTAAATTAAGTAGTGGTAGTAGTTGCCCGGTCACCTTTAGTATGCCAGTCTCCACAGATGTCCATTTCTGAACCCAGCATGGTGGATAGGAACAGAGAGTGGCTGCTGATCATCATGTGCATAGTAACTAAGGGCAACAGGTCTGTGAGGGTATCCCTGACACCATACATGATGTCTAGAAAGCTGTTCAGAGTCCTCAGGAAGAGAGGGCATCTGTATCGATACCTGAGAAAAATAAAACTGCATTTTAGATACAAGTATGTAGGATTCAAACATCAAATTAATTGTTTAATGTTTTAATTATTTACAACTTATATCTCACACCATCCTTTTCTTTAGTGCAGGGTTACTGCATTCCTAGAATGCAGTCGTGGTTGGAAGAATTGGCAGCAATTATGTTGCAATTCACCATGAAGTGGGATGCTCTATAGACCAAACATGAACTTTGAACCTAGATTCTCTCAATTTGTCCATTCACAAATTCTAGCTGAATGATGAGCTATCTCTTTATTCTTATAAAGCTGGACTGGGTTTCTGAATAATCAACTCACTTAAGTCCAGTCTTCACAAAGCCATTCCATTCGATAGCTGCGACATCTGCAAAAGTCTGAACAAACACTTTCATGAATCATTACAGTGAACCCGCACAGTGTAAACGTTTGTAACATGTTTGTGAACCCTAATCAAATCATTCAAAACGTTACAGGAAGAATTAAACATGGACGAAAAAGAAAATCTGTGTCCACAATAATCCTATATTAGTGTGGACAGGTTAACCCCCAACTAAATCTGTACATTTCAATTTGACACTTGATTACAGACAATTTGAGCAAACACCAACTTCTTTAAGTCTGTGACAATTCAGCATCACCAACATACCTTTCAACTGTCACTCTACTACAAACATTGTGGATTTCTATGTGTCGCCCAAGCATTTGATTGAATTGAAATTTAAAAGCATTTTTGAACCTTAATTGGAGCTCATGCAGTTTACGGTGGCGACAGCTTACTAGTGTCGGTAAGGGTCAAATGCCCAATTAAGATATATATATATAAATGCTGTCAAACTATTACAATATTTAATCGTGATTAATGTCATAGTTAACTCGCAATTAATCGCACATTTTTAACTATTCTAAATGGTCCTTGATTTCTTGTCCCATAATTTTTTCTCATCAACATGAAAAAGTGGATCAGCATGCTTGGTGCAAACGTTTTTTTAAATTGAAAACAACATTGCAATCGCCTAGCTTTGACGAGGGGGCGGAGAATTCGCATCAGCTGTGTGCTTGGCCATCAAGTGGTATTTCAGACTGGACGTGCTGCGATGATAGCTCAGTTAACAATGAGAAAACACACAGATCACTTTGGTCTCGTCAATGGAACCATTTGGCAACTTTTTAAAAGTAAACTTTCCATTCAGAATCTTATTGGCATCCATTTCGGCGTTTCGGCTTCGCCATCCACTCAAAACATAACGTTAGCCTACTGCTTTTAGCCAGCTCGCAAGCCCAAACAGGTGTGTGCGTCGTGCCTGTTGTTTTGTTTCCGGTCTAGCTAGATCCGGTGTGGTGTTTAACGTCGCTAGTACTAAAATAGTTCACACTGTTAAAATGGTTTTGCATTAACACCGTTAATAACACACTAATATATATATATTAGCCTTTTTTGCGTCGGTTTTATAGTCAATTTATAAAGACTGTTCTGGTTCTGTAACTTATTCAACAGGATAGCTATATTTTTTAAGCTCTAAGCTGTTGTCAATAGCCAACCATAGGCTTCTATGGTTTAAGTTGCCTCAAATGGACCACATTATCGGTATCAGCCGATACTTCTTCCAGCTATTGTTGATCAGACCCGAACGGAGCTGATACGAGCACCCTTAGGGCCATTCCCAATACATCCCCTTACCCCTTCCCCTTCCCCTTGGTTTTGCGCGTTCGCGTGAGACCTAGTGGTGTCCCAATACTCTTTTTGAGCTAGGGGTAGGGCTAAGACGAAGGGGTATACACCCCTTGAAACCAAGTGAGATCGAGACCTTTCTTGAAACCAAGGGGTATGCGAATACTGCGCGACCGGCAACAATGGCGGCCAGATCATCCCGAGAGTCCGATAAATTATATATTTGCGGCTTAATTAATTGATAAAAAAATTATTAAGTCTTGTTTTGTGATATACACAGTCCTGCACATATATATTTGCAACCATTTTCCTAATTGAAACGTTTCTAAAAATCGCTAGTTTGCTACGATAATGTTCAGTGTTAATTTGCACAAAAGTCCCTCATTTCTCTTACTAGCATGTCTACAGTTTTAAGTAAACTCCATTAGCAGCGAATTTCGTTTGAAATCAGTGCATAATACTACTTGCTTTGGAGATATCGATATGTGCTAGATGATGTACACGTAACCAAGTGTCGTCCCAATTCCTAGGGCTATGTAGCCCTTACCCCTCGGGGGCCAAGGGGTAAACCAAGGGGAAGGGGTAAGGGGATGTATTGGGATTGGCCCTTAGAAAAGTGTTACTTTTTTTACCTCGATATGGACCCTCTGGCTAAGTTTTTGTCTCCAACTGGAACAGGTAAGGTGATGCTGGAATTTTTCACACATCTAACAGTAGGCTTCTAATCCAACTTACTTGCTATCTTAACTAGCTAGTGTCAAGGGTTGTTGTGTACAAATATAGTTAGACAGTTAATTAGCTAGGTATCAGTCATGTTCCACTTATTTTCACTAACGATGCAATTACATTTTTCATGAAGATCCATCAAGGATCTTCAGACATACTATCCCATTTATTTATTTTTTTGCATGTGTTTGTATTTACAAAGTACATGCTTTGCACTATGGACCTTCTAGTAGAAGTGACTAGATCGTCAACCACAATCATTAAGTTTTAATTAACCGTAACTCCAACCATGTCTTTACTCAAATTTTTGGGGGGATCTATGTATTATTATTAGGGCTGTTAACAAAAAAGTTAACAATTAAGTTAGCAGTTAACGCAATCTCACTTTAACGCGACAAAAAAAAAGTGCCGTTAACGCAGGTTTCTTTTTGACCCTGGGAATCACCTGTCGTCACATGAATGAATGACGACTCGGTTGACAAAACTAAGGCTGTGTGTACTGATTGTCAGGCTGAGTTTAGTTATCACCGGAGTACTTCCAGCCTAAACTATCACCTGCAAGCAAAGCACAGTATGTAGGCAGCGTTAGCGGTGGCAGCAGCAGCGTTTGCTCCGGTAATATTTGGAAGAAAACACTCACAAAAGAAGCGAGCAGCTGACTGGGTTCAACAAAATAGAAACTGTATTCTTCAATATTAAAGTCAATCTGTGGTTGCTTAAGTATCTGAAGTATGTTTGAGTGAGATTTAAATATTATGGAGCAGGATATCGGAGACAACATGTCTTAAATGTATTTTATATTCCAGAACAAGTCTAATTTTGTGATGTTTATTATACAGCAGTATAGTTTGTGAGTGAATAAAAGTCCCTAACAAATTTAAGTTGTTTTACATCTGAACTTGTTATATGGACATTATCATCCAGTTAGGCCTATTAGAAGTTTTGAAGTACAAATAGCCTAATGTTATTTTTTTAAAATCATTTATTGGGGTAAGATTTTAACAGATTAAATAGATTGAATACATTTGCAGTTAAATGCGTTTAATCATATGAAATAATGCGATTAATTATTGTTATCGCTTGACAGCCCTAATTATTATTACAATAATACATACTATTACATTCTGAATTAGTGAATCATTTTCCATCTCTGCGAATTCTTCACCAAAAAGGTAGAGGAGGGAAGCCTTTAGGAGAAAAAGCGATTTCCCGGCTCAGAATTCGGACGCCAGGTAGACCGCAAAGTCTTAAGGCCTCAATATGCTTCTGCGTCTCTGTTTACGGATGGGCGGGCTCACGGATACGCACGGATAGACTTCGTTTATAGTTCTCCGTAGACTGTGGGTGCTGAAAACAATTCACCGCCAGAAGAGTAGGTGGCGCTGCACTGCGATGCTAGCTATAGGTTATCGAAAACTCTGAGCAAATTTACAAATGAGCCGTTTCATCAATAAAATAAGCACAGTTTCAGCGACTACACTGCCCATTTATCGTCACATTTCAATTCAAATGCCGATTTTCATGTACTGTTTAGCTGAATTGTTCTCTTTGGTGATGTTTGTGATGCTAGCTGGAAGGGCAGCCTGCTTTGACTGGGTGTGCAGTGAACATTTCTGGGGGGTTATTATGATTACGGAAAGGGATCGTATATGTTTTTATATTGCTACCATTTTAGAGACTGCTTATCGATCCGAGTGTTAATCAGGCGCGGAGCCAGACGTTGTAAACATTCCGGGTTTAGCCCAAACCAACAACGTATTGGGGCTTGATTTGCAAGAACGTGACGCTGAGCGCCTCCACGGTCCTCTTCCACATATTAAAATAGTGCTGCTGCCAACGAATAATGCACCTAATAATATGGTGCCTGCACTGCAATGCCATGGCGGGCTGGACCAAATGATTTTTCGGGCTGCATATGGCCCGCAGGTCGGACGTTCCTCACCCCTGGTCTTGTTGGTCACGGCAACCCATAGCGGCAACCCCGCCCCTGACTGCTTAATACGGACCAATCACAGCCAAGGGGGTCTCCGTCGCTCTGCGTAATTTCGACGGATAGTTCGAAAATGTAGGAGGTGCACGTCAATCCGTCAAAAGCTCTCCGAGGGCTGACGGAGAGCACGCAGAGGGCGTTCCACGGAGACGAGGGCGTTCCCTCGTCTGCGTTTTTCGAAAAACGCAGAAGCATATATAGGCCTTTAGGCAGCGGCCATATCTTGGTCGAGTCATGTTCATGACATAAGTTCACCATTTTACAGTTCGGTCAATTCTACACCAAAAAAGTCGAGCAACGCAGCCTTCAAGAGATGTTGGAATTGTGCTTTTAGCCAGATTGTCCGATTATTGTTGGGATGCAAGTGGAGTGAGACTAGGTACATTGTTTTGACATTGGCCTCAGATTCAAACTGGGCTTGCTCACTGGCAGTGTGTAAACAATTTTGTATTTCACTCAATTCTACTCAAAAAACATCAGGGAGGACTGCTGAAGATAGCCAGTATCTAGGATTTTTCAAAACAAAAAATAGTTTCACTATTCATTCGTCATTTGTTACGTTAGCCAGGCTAGCAGTTCACGCGGGCAGCCTTTTAAAGGTCTCTGACAGTCAGAATCACTATTTACAGGCAAAAGGTTAAGCTGGTCCTTGGTCAGATGTGCATATTGACCAGTTTAAAGCTAAATTATCTTGCCAGAGCCTGGAATCGAACCAGTGTTTTGACTGACTTTGCAAGGGTCTCCAACAAATTTGGATTCAAGTTCAAGTAGTGCCACTGCATTTCACAGTCAAAACTGAAGTCTGTATCAAGTGTAGATGTAAAAAGCCACAACTGACTTCCTCTTACTTCACTTTTACAGGTCTGGAGGGTCATGTAGAGGCCTGCTCAACAGAGGATGCTGAGAGCAACACAGACTCATTGCTGGACTACCCCTCTCTAGCTGGACAGCTTCTCTTCAGCCCTGACCCCAGGACAGCTTCATTCAGCTGGCCTGCCCTGCCTGCATGCCCTGCCTGCCAGCCCTCCAGAGACAGACAGTCACCCACAGACACAGTAGCTCTAGACTTCTTTTTTGAGGACATTCATTCATAACCTGTATTTAACCAGATAAAAAGCCCATTGAGATCAAGACCTCTTTCACAAGGGTGACCTGGCCAAGAAAGGTAGCAGTGCACTAGGGCTGCAACGAATAGTGGACAAAACCGACTACGTCGATTGTGAAAAATTGTCAACGTGGATTTTTATCGTCGACGCGTCATATATTATATATGATAAAAAAGATTCAGAGCTGCCGGTCATTTTCATTCAGCATTGCAATGCACTACCGGAAGTGCAGGGGGCAGTATCGCTTACACTGTCGCACCAAGGCATAGACATACATACACCAAGGCAAAGAAGAAGGTGTTTGAATCATGGCGGAATAGACTGTGGGAGAGCCGAAGCAAGTTAGACCGAGAGCTTCAAAAGTCTGGGAATATTTTACCAGCAAACCAAATAAAAAAGTACAATGCAACATCTGCAAAATTAGCATTTCATTCCAGCACCACGGCAATGCATGAACATTTGAAACGGAGGCATCCTGGAGCCACCACGTCTTCTCCTGCTCATGGATAAGTTTAAGTTAACTGTCTAAGTAACGTTAGCCTTGTTAACTTATCGTAAGATTTACGCTTACATGTTGGAAAACAGAACGTCTCATGGAGGATGCTTGCTAACGCTATTTCAGTTATTTTAAGTGCAATGTATTTAATCAGTGAGTTATCAGACGTCTCATGGAGGATGCTTGCTAACGCAA
This sequence comes from Mallotus villosus, assembly GCA_903064625.1. NCBI lineage: Eukaryota > Metazoa > Chordata > Actinopteri > Osmeriformes > Salangidae > Mallotus > Mallotus villosus. Next base: position 136,082 of record CAEFZP010005837.1, on the reverse strand, counting down.
CTTCAGTTGTTACGTGCAATGTAGTTAATCAGTGAATTATTAGAGTAGCCCGTCTTTTAGTTCGTTCTGAATAGTTAACCTACTCCACTTAGCATTCGTCAAACTAAATATTGTGGAAAAATAATAATTTAATATCAATACAATTACGAGAGATCTACTCTAGCATTATACACAAATATGATACTATAGCCTACATTTTGTCATTCTTTTTTGTGGGGAATAATCAGTGGCGGTGCGTCCATAGAGGGCGCTAGGGCGCCGCCCCTCCTAGAATTTTTCGTAAAAATAATAATAAAAAAACGTGCAAAAATATGATATACCAAACTATTTAAATAACAAATGTACTGTGTTAACGCGTTAAATGTGTGTGGGAGACCGTAAGTCCCTGTCAACAACCACTTAAATGTGACCAAATATAATATATTGCCATTCGTTATCACTGAGATAAGCCACTCCCCCCTGGGGGCGCCGGCCAAATGGAAGTCAATGGGAGCTCTCATTCTTTTTTCATACATTTGAGAAAAACGGCTTCTCATTGGCGGAAAAAAGGGGCGATGCCGGGGCGCACACTCGTGCGCCCCTGGCCAATGACATCGTTTCTTACTTATATTGACATCTTATTCGTCGAATCAAAGACCTTTATCATTCCCTCACATCCCATATAATTATCACGTATCTACGAGAGCAACATAGCTAGCAAAGGAGGATGGGCTGTAGGCCTACGGGACGTACACCCGTAGCTTCTCCTCAAACCTGTACGCTAAGTAACCGGAGCTGGTTAGCTGGTGAGTAATTCAGTGAGTCACAACATCACACGTTAGCAACGACGCTGTGCGATATCAGCGACCCTTCAGCATTAGTATCGTAGCTAAGTCTAGGAAAGTTGAGGCTACTTTTCGCTAGGTACCTATGAACACGTCTTAATCTGCTAGACAAGTGGCTTCCCCATCGTTCTTTTGGTGAGCTGTCTCACGAGCCCTACTAGCCGACAAGCAAAATTGTTATTAAGCACTAGCGTTGCTACCTGCATATATGCAAACATTGTTTACAATATTTTCAGGCTTCAACCAGTGCTGCTCAAGCATACATACAGGGTCAAGAGATAGATTCGTTAGGCATTGAAGAAATAGTAGGAGAGGACGACAGCATCCAACATAGCTAATACATATATATTTAATGTTAAAAAAAAGTTCTGTGTAACGACCCCCCCCCGCGCCGCCCAACTGCGCCCCCCCCCAAAAAAAATCACCAGCCGCTACTGGAAATAATCATTAGATGAATCGAAAAAATAGTCGATAGATTAGTCGATTATCAAAATAATCGTTAGTTTGCAGCCCTACAGTGCACGTCATAGTGGTCATAACAGACAAACACACAGGCAGTAAAAAAACAAGCAAAATAAAGTGCAGAAGTTATCGATACAGTAACAATTTAAGAGCATAGGCACTGTTCAAAGGATTCCGTTTCATTTTTTAAATTAAAATAGAGCGGAATGCTTCCAGAGGAAGAAGGTTTGCAATTTGAAGTTCTGATTGAAGGGCATTCCAAGCAGACGGGGCTCGAGTTCGGACTCGAGGAGCAGAAAGATGCAGAATGTCATTTGAGCGTAATGCTTAATGACTTTCGGTTATCCGAAGGAAAGTGCATAAAAAAGTGGGAATTAGGCCAAGAAGAGCCTTATACACCAGAGTCATCCAGTGTGTGTAGCGTCGTATTTCCAAGGATGGCATGCCAGCTTTTACATATAGTTCACAGTGATGGGTGAGGCGGCTACAACCAGTGATGAACCTCAGAGCACAGTGATACACAGGAGTCAGGGACCAGGTCAAGTGAGACATTTGACCTGAATCCAATGATTATTCTTCTGAATAAAAAACACTCAAGAGAAGTGCTGCTTCTTGGATGATTTGTGCGCCACATCAGTACATCTCACAAATTTGCCTTTGTTTCCATGGGATTCATGAGCTTTTGGGTCTGTGGATGCACTTCCATTTGGCCAGATAGGAGTCACTAAATGCTCTTTTCACAGGGGCCTCATGTATAAACGCTGCGTAAGCACGAAAAGCTTGCGTATGCTGGTTCACGCACACAGTGTGATGTATAAAAATGTACTTGATGTGAGAATGTGCGGGCCATCCGCAGTCTTGTCTCCGTCTCTCTTGGCTCTGTAACGTGGCAAATTCTAACTGAAAAGTGCAGAAGATGCTATAAACCTTTTAATCCACCACCACTTAATAATTTATGTTAAATTTAAGGGTGTCAAACGAACGACAAAATCACTCAGGAAAAGCATGTCACGCTAACCCTATGCCACGCTGTTACGATGCGCCACCACTGGTTTCTTAATTTCGAGTTTTACATCTGACCATTTCTTATACATTTCTGCCAGGGTCCGGTTCCCCCAACCCACAGCATTTACAACACTAGCAATAATAATAACTTGATTTGTAATGCACTTTATATTTAGCTACATCTCAAAGGTAAAAAATAGGTTAAAAACAATAAAGGGCGCAGTGACAGTTTTTCACTCCGCCGACTTTCTTTTGTTGCTAATATCTGATTACAGGCCGTCAAACAGTACACATTTTCACACTTCCACCTCTGTTGTTAGAACCTTGATCTCAGTCTGAAATGTTTCTTTTTTGCGTGTTTAGCTATTTTAATTCAGACAATGAAATGACCTCAGGAGCGCATTTATAGCCCATCTGCATATTCATTTATGGGAGGAGTGCAAGGCGGGGTCAGTGGCTCGTTCACGTGCGGTCAATCTCACGTTGATTGATTTATAAAGGAAAGGTGCGCAGGAAAGCTGCGCAATCATTTATACGTGTTTACATCTTCCTCCTGAACATCCTCCTTACCCTCCTCTTCCAAAAGGAGAATAACGGGCGGTTTCCCTTTCGCAAACATGAAGTCGTTTTGCTCTCGTTGTCCAACTTGTTTCACATTTGAATATTTTGTCATTTTGTTGAGGATCCTGCATCGCTGCTTGCAGCTATACTTTATGTCCGTTATAACTGATAAACAACATACCAACATCCCAGCCAGTCTCTCCAGAACAGCATCCTCCTGGGCCGATGAGACTTTTGCCTTCTCTTTACGCTGACAGAAAGAGGAGATCAACCACTTTAGGGAAACACTAAGGATAGACTTCTTCCAGGAGTTTTGCTCCTCTGTAGAAACTGTTGTCAGCTTATCACTGACAGCATCAATCAGCTGCAACCTGCAATGAAAACAAACAACATGCAGGACTAATTAATCTCTGCCTCACGGTGAGTACGCACCATAGAACATTTCTGTGCACTGTTTGTTGAGTTGGATAATCAATGTATTTTGACGCATATTACCATTCACAGCTGCCTTCTCTCTGCAGGACAGCAGGTAGGTTGGAGATGAGATTGCTAATGTCCTTAACTTCAGCTGCCAGCTTGACAAGACTAGCCAGAGTCTCCACATGCTGAACCACAGAGTCTCTTGTCTCCTCACTAAGTACGGCGGTGCACAGTGGGGCCAAGAGGGACTGCTTCAGGGCCTTCAACACCTTGGTTTGCACTGCAGAACATTAACAAATTAAACTTAGTATGCATGTTTTTTTTCTGCATAGAGAATTCAGAGGCGGCCGCCTCCGTAAATGTTGGCGCCTCCATCTCTTGACAAAACTCTGATCGGTGTCTTCTTGGAAAACACAATCTTCTAATGTGACTTCTAAGCGTCGCTCTCTATGGATTTCTGTAGTTTGTAACTACAATTGCGGTAGTACGCCATTTGGTGGCGCTGTATCGAAATTAGCACAGTGCTCTGGGAAGGTCTCTGCCTAAACCGCCAAGGAAGAAAAAAAGAGCGGCGATTTTCAACCAGAACCCCACCCCTTGGCTTGAAGCAACGGCCCCGGTGGATGTAGGTGGTATTGTATTTTCGATTTGACATCCAGCTCTTCGTCGTTTTTATTCTATTAACTCCAGTCAACATTTACAAACTATCTCCCCCCCAAAAATGTGTTCGATTCTCAAACCTGGCTCATGCTACTAGCTTTTTCATAGAATAATCTTTCCTGATCTTTGAAACCAATCCGAAATGGGTACACTAGCACCCCATGTATTTGCTTACGTCAAAAAAAGTTGCCTGGAAACATGTTCGCGGATACGAACAGGGGACGAGCACAAAGAGGAACATCAGCAAATCGCTGATTTACCTGAGCTGAATGAGAACAAGGAGAAAGGACTTTATAATCTATACAGTTGCCTGCCTTAATTGTAGCACGTTTTACAAATACTTGCACACATACATGATGGTTGTTTGTAGAGTTTATTTCCGTTATTTTAAAGCATATCTAACCATTTTGTAGGCTAATGAACGCTATTATTCTCATGGCATGAGAAACGTAATTATAGCCTAACATTTGTTATAATATTGTGGCATGTTACGGCGTCATTGTAGATTTTTAACATGTTATTCTGGAGCAAAGACGAAGATGAATAAATCATGTCTGATAACCAAAATATTGTTATGGTCGTTATATTGTTAGAATTTTATGTCGGTTAACACCACAACAATGGCATTAATAATAAGCTAGTAATAGTAAGCAACACTCATCATCATTATAATAGTAACATAGGTGTAGGTTTAATTTAGCTTGCGCTGCCGAGCTAGAGCTAGAACAACGACGTAGCCAGATATTCAATTTTACAGTTTCTTTAATCTAACACAATACTTGCAGCAGTATACATATACAGTACAATACAGCAGTCAAACTAAAAACAAGAAGCAAAAATGCCTTAGCTCCAGCTCACAAGCTCGCGACTGGTTGTCGCAAAGTATGACTTTCACAGCTAGTTGCAAGCGTGCACGAGTCTCGGGCCCTGTTCGAAAACGCTTAAAATACGTCCTTCCTTCCTTCCTTTTAAGACAGCGAGGTCTGTTCGAAAACGCTTACATTTTCTCTTCCTGTCTAATAAGATGCCTTAAAATACGTCACATAACGGTCATTTTTTAAGAGAGCATATGTGCTGCCTTGCTGTCTTAATGGCGGCACGTATTACCCATAAGTCTGTGCGCCAGAACCCAAATCAGAAATTTTCAAAAAAAGATGGCGGAACGAAATACCGAAGTTCACATCAAAAGTGTTCATAAATGTAATTTCCTTTGCTCTTTTTGCTCTTTTTTTTGGAAAAGTTACCGAAAAATAAACAGTGTACTATTTAATTATGCCATGATTGATTATATAACAAAAATAGTCTGAATTCGTTAGCGAGGTATAAATTAGGCAGGTCGCTATGGTAGCTGATTGTTAACGGCATTGCTAACGTTAGCTCCGATACAGTATTTATCTGTATTTAATGCAAGATAGTTAAGGTTGTTTATGATGTGAAATTGTAAATGTGCATTGTAAGTGCGCACAAAATGTACTGTAAAAATAACTTGCTATTTAAAAATATATCAGGGTGTTTTAACTGTCAGTTGGTTGCTGTTAACTGTCATAGCTAGCCATGTACACGCAGCGCAATGACGTACATCCTGTCTAACTAGGCTGTTCGAAAACAACGGTTTTTAAGATACCTTAAAGAGAAGAGAGCTGTCTAGTTAGACAGCTGTCTAGTAAGACATCAAGGATTAAGACAGCTGTCTAAGTTTTCGAACACAGCCTCGGAGCCAGGAAGAAAGCGAGCCACTGTTTAATGCGAGACCGGAAGAGTCGGAAGTGGAAAGATGGCGGGGTCGGGTGTCACGCTCTCGCTTGCCTCTTTTCGCACTTTACATAGAAATGAATGGGGAGTGGGGACACCATATTGGAAGACACAACTTGCTTACTTTAGTAATAACTCTGTTTTCAACAAAGGATTTCCACCGAGCGCGTCTTTTATAGAAGAAGAAAAGGAATTTGGCAAGCAGCACCCTGATATTTTGTGGCTGTTAAACAGGGTAAATATGGTTTCTTTTGCATACAAGCATGTCCAATTTCTTAAGGTTTCCTAAAGTGACATTACATCCCATCCGTGATTACATCTTGGTTTTAAAGCTTAGTTAGTTAGCAATGCTGGTGAGCTAGATAGCTAAAGTTTTTTTTCTAAGTTTAAGCTTTGCAGATATGGCTCGTTGAGTAAGTGATTTCTTACTAGAAGAAACTTCTACAAGGTGAGTTTGAGAGGAAGATGGTCATGAAGGCAACTGAAAGAGGGTGCAGACATATTATTACAGGCAGTTGAAAAGAAGCAAATCATGATACGTCATTTTACTATGTGGTAACTTTGTGTCGGAGAAATTAAGAATGTGATGTTTTATACTGAATAATACAGATCCTTAGCATTCTTTGTCAGCAGATAACAGAGCCCCCCAAAGTAAACTGACTAGGCTTTCTTATCACCCTGGGGGAAGGGTGAGCATTTGTTAAGACTAGAAGATGTTGGGGGTTTGTTTGTTTTGAAGGGGTGATTGATTGCAAAACCGATTTTACCTTCTCATAGTTGAAAAATGACAGTTTGGTGTGTAATATAGACATACAGTGAACCTCAAAGTCCATTGAAACCTATTTCCTATCAATATGTCACTTCTCACTACTGTTTTGAAACTGAAACTTGCAAACGCTCGGTTTTGAAACAGTGCAACTTGTGACGTCCCAACATTTATACAGACCAGCCCTCTGGTGTACTGGCCCTGGATCTCAGACACTCGGTTAGCTGCGCGCTGCTCTATGTACTTCCACGCGAACAACAAAGGAGAACGTTTGAACAAAATTAACTGCCTCAAAAGAGAAAGTTTGAACTTCTTGAACAAAATTAACTCTGCCTAAAACCCTCACAAACCTTTCTCTACCTTCTCCACCCTTCTTAACCCACCCTCCACTCTGACAGCAGACGACTTCTCCTCCTTCTTTGAGAAAAAAGTTGCGGACATTAGCAGTCGGTTCCCTGAACCAACCTTTCCTATCCACTCACCCTCTATGACTGACCCCACTAAATGTCTCAACTCCTTCTCTCCCCTCTGAGGCAGAAATCTCTGACCTCATTCCTCTCTCATCGCCCCACTTGTCCCCTTGATCCAGTCCCCTCCCCTCTCTTTCAAACCATCTCTCCCTCCATCATAACATTTCTTCTCCATGTCCTCAACTCTTCTCTTACTTCCGGCACTTTCCCCTCTGCCTTCAAACAGGCCAGAGTTAGACCCCTACTCAAAAAACCCTCCCTTAACCCAGCTGTCCTCCAGAACTACAGACCGGTATCACTTCTACCCTTCTTTTCTAAAACAATTGAACGTGCTGTATCTAACCAACTGTCAACTTTCTCACTCAGAACAACCTGCTTGACCCCCACCAATCGGGCTTCAAGACAGGCCACTACACTGAAACTGCCCTCGTGTCGGTCACCACGGCCCTCCAGTCTGCCAGAGCGGCCTCGAGGTCATCCGTCATCATTCTGCTGGACCTCTCTGCATCATTTGATACGGTTAACCATCAGATCCTGCTCGCCAGACTCTCCGAGATGGGCATCACTGGCACTGCACTTCAGTGGATCTCGTCCTACCTGTCTGGAAGATCCTACCAGGTCTCCTGGGGAGGCGATGTGTCTGACAGGGCTCCGTCCTTGGACCCCTCCTCTTCTCCCTGTACACTTGGACCAATCATCACCTCCCATGGCTTCTCCTACCACTGCTACACTGACGACACCCAGCTCTACCTGTCGTTCCCCCCGACCGATCCGGGGATCTCAGCCAGGATTGAGGCCTGCCTCACAGACATCTTCGCCTGGATGACCAAGCACCACCTCCAGCTGAACCTCGCCAAAACCGAACTTATCATCCCGGCCAAACCGTCCATCTCCCATGATCTCTCAATCACCCTGGGATCTGCGACGGTGACCCCTTCATCCTCTGCCAGGAACCTCGGGGTTACCATGGATGACAAGCTCTCTCTCACAGCCCACATCGCTGCTGTCTCCCGGTTGTGTAGATTCACCCTCTACAACATCCGGAAGATCAGGAGATACCTGTCCGAGCACTCCACCCAGCTGCTGGTCCAAGCACTTGTCCTCTCCAAGTTGGACTACTGCAACTCGCTGCTCGCCGGGCTCCCAGCATGCGCAACCCGCCCTCTCCAGAGGATTCAGAACGCAGCGGCCCGTCTGGTCTTCAACCTACCCAGACGCTCCCATGTTACCCCGCTCCTCGTCTCCCTTCACTGGCTGCCCGTCACTGCCCGTATCAGATTCAAGACCCTGGTACTGACCTTCCGAGCGGTGAATGGGACTGCACCCGACTACATCAAGTCTCTCCTCCAGCCCTACACCCCCACCCGCCACCTTCGGTCTTCCTCTGACAACTGTCTGGTGGTCCCACCGCTCAAGACTGCCCGGTCCCCACACAAGCTCTTCCCCTGTCTAGCCCCCCAGTGGTGGAATCAACTCCCCACCTCCATCAGAGGCACTGACTGTCTCCCCACCTTCAAGAAAAGGCTCAAGACACACTTGTTCCGGGAATACAACGGTACCTAGGATAGGTGCTGGACATGATGTTAGTTTCTTCCAGGATCACAAGGGCTCTTACTTAGAGACCTGCTGCTCTTGTTGGTTAGCTGTAATTGATTTAAAATTATTGGGCCTCATTCTCGAACATTTTCTTAAGTTTCTTCTTAAATGTTTATGTGCTTCGGGAAAAACAACGTTAGAAAAATAGGTCCGCCAAATTCATGAACGCTTGAAAATGTGTTCCTACGCAGCAGAATTTTTCTGAACTGTGTTCCCGGGAAAAGTTTTCGTAAGTTGAAAGCGCGTCCTCGTGCTCCTGAATTTGCATACATACACGCCCCGGCAGCTCCTTATAAGGGCACGCAACAGCAGTGACGTGTGCAGTCAGAATCGACACAATTAAGAAAACAATTAGGAAAGCAACAGGAACGCAAGTTATTTGCTCGAGCAACAGTAATTGTGTCATATTGTATGCCTAAGGTGCACACTCGTCCCTTTAAATAGGTCATGTGTTCCGTGATAATTGGATGGCCTGGTTGAATTTATATGATGTTCAAGTCCAAGTTCAAGTTAAAGGTTTTATTTGTCATATTATATAACATCACACCAGTAAGATGAGCAGTGGAATTGTTCTCCACTTGATCTAACAGTGTGCATACTAAGCCAGGTAAATAGTTATAATTATTTTAATCCGCGGATGTCTGCGGACAACCTGGCCGATTTACGACTGCTATTTCGAGTTTGGAAAGTCTTCTGAAGTTAAGAACAAATTAAGAACAAATCCCAGATAAGAAAACTTTCATGAATGCCACATTTTTTCCTAAATCCAATTAAGAAGAAATTACTTCTTAAATTATTCTTAACTGCGTTCGAGAATGAGGCCCATTGTACTCGCTGTGAGGTAGTTTACTGTTGTTTGCTCTTCCACAGGTACACTCGTGCACTTTTAAGGTTCATGTGGTTCAATTGTAACTTGTTTAACTTCATGCTCTTATGATTCTTCCCTTTGGCACTTATTTTTGTTTTTTTCACAATGTATGATTCATGTTTGACTACTTGCAATGTTGGGGATATCTCGTTGCTATGATCAGTGACCTATGCACTTTTGTAAAGCTCTCTCTTGGAAGTCGCTTTGGATAAAAGTGTCTGCTAAATGAATAAATGTAAATGTAATGTAACGTTTTTTAAGTATATTGAAAATGGACCATCATAAATGCAGTGTTCCAGGCTGTACTGGGAATGCTGACACTTAATTATCTTCCCAAGGAACCAGACACTCGATGGGCATGGCTGATGTCTCCTGTATCTAGCATAATAGAATGCTAAATACGTTTCTAAACACATCAACATACCTTACTTAGCAAATGACTAGCTAGACTAGCTGTAGTCTGCATTAGAAGGGAAGCTTCCAAAAAAATAGCCAGAAAACGAAAGCAGTCTAGCCTTTTGCTGACGCCTGTCTATATTATCTATTCGAAATAACTGGAGAAGGGCTGTGCTAAATACAGGATACGTTAGCATTGCTAATAACTGTTAACGACAAAATCATACTACAGCTTGCGGTTGTGATGAACATAACTGAGGTCGGAACGCACCTCTTTTCAGCAACAGCTTCATAGCAAATCCTGCTTTACATTGTCCCAGGTTTTTTAAACGGTCCTTGTTGAAATGGTTCGCGCAACTGCACAGAGATCTTCTATGCTACGGTATAAACAAACATCAGCCATTGCCGTCTAGTCAATGTTAACTAGACTCAAGCTCATCTGCTTTTCATTAACGCTGATTTGCAAGGAATGTAAGAACAGCTAGATAGAGAAAAACACCTATACTGTAGGCATGTAAACCAGTTTAGCTTGCTAACGCAAGAGCATGAATGTGTTATGATTTAGCCTAGTTTATTGGCAATGGGACTTAGCACTACATTATTTCATGTTCCTGGCTATGTTTCATTAAAATAAATAACCCGTGTTGTCAGGTAAATCTACAAGTCAGATGCATGTTTGTCCAGATCAATTTTTCAGCAAGATACCTAGAGCTAACTGAAGCTGAGTTGAATCACGATAGTTTGTTTGATAAGCTGTAGTGCTAACGTTACCCACCTAAGGCGATCCTGTTTGCTTCGACAACAGAAGTGGAAACAACTAATCATTTTAAATTATATCTAGTCAATCTAAAAACAGTGTTGTGTATACACAATAGATTTATTTGTTCGTTTTTATTATTGAAGTCTCCACCTTCATTGTTTCAGGGAGTGCTGTTGGCCCTGTTGCGTCTTTGCTCTGCAGCTTCGCTCGTTGTAAACCAACCAATCAGCGCGCAGCTGATCTATATATTGATGAGCATACCATAAAGAAAAATCCTAGTGTTTTTCCCCGGGAAAATATCCCTGGATGTATGAGGGAGCATAGAACAGCACCCGGGCCATTTTTAGCCCAACCAATGTCACATACCCTATTTGGAGACCTTAAGAAACAGTGTGAAATACCCCCCAAAAAACAGTCAATCACCCCTTTAAAGAGAAGCACAACTCACCATCTTTAGGCCTGGCAGGGTCCTCTCTGCAAACTGTCAGGAGGTAGGTATTAACCAAGGGAAGAAAGGCCTCCAATTGACCAGACAGTCTCTCCATGTTGGCAGGCTCCAAGCACCACAGCTCAAAGATGAGGCGATGAGTGGAACAATTTTGTAACAGTAGGGAGCCAATGGTCTGGGTGGAATGGCTAGGATTCTTAAGACAGTACTGCATCACCTCAATTTGCATTAACTTGGCACATCCCGGCTCACTAATAAGGACTTGAAGGAGGTAGGCTTCGAGGGCAGGGCTGGAACATGACAGCAGCAGAGTGCCAAGGCCCTGAAGATGAGCCACGGACAGACCATGGTCTTTGAAGGGCTGGGAGGTGCTCTCTGTCAGGACCTGTAGTGCTGTGCACCCATACACACTGAGCTCCGTAGGCATGGTTTTGTCACAGAAGGTGATAAGCCCTTCCTGGGGGAGCAGCAGCAGAGCTGTAACCACCTCCACTACTCGGGAGGAGTCCATGTAGTCATGCAGGACTAGGAAACCTCTAATAGCTCGGGACATCTTCACAGGTGCTTTGGAGCCCGTTTCTCCCAACTCTTGAAGCAAAGCCTTACTCACAGCACTAAGAAAGCTAGTAAGAAGGTCAAGCCTGCCAAGCTTTCTCAGGTAGGGGGCACTAATCTGCAGCAGGTCCAGGATGTCATCACTTAATTGGCCACATAGGAGCTTCAGTCTGCCTGGGTTCAGGGTGTGAGGGGGTACAGAGGCCAGATCCACGGCCAGGAACCAGTGCTCCAGACAAGGGTGCTTGAAGATGGAACTCAGAACAGCCATAATCGTCTAAACACACACAGAATTAACATTAGATTATTATACATTACAAATAAGATTATTATACAGTACTCAGCGTGAATGAATATCCCTCCCCCCATCCTTTTATAATTTGTTCTTTCATTATTCAATTGAGAAACCATGTTATGAATATAATAAAATGTTTGATCTATACCCTGCTATATTAGTTCATGAGAACATGACCCATGGTCATGTCCAGGAGAGAAATGTGCCTATGAATTATGTTGCTTGTAGCATTGATAAACTGTCATTATGCTGTTTATGCCTGCATAGCCTTAAGTTAGTTATTTGTAAAATGGGACTATCGAATGTCTGAGACACCAGTGTAGGTCCAAGGTCACAATGTTACCATCTCTATGAACCATCTAAAGACTAAACAAACGCTATCTAGCACCATGAATACGGCGTATTCTGTCTGTGCTTGCGAAGGCCATGTTGAGGTCACACCTTAACGTTTCTTGAAACATTGTGAGAGTGAAACATCCCATATCGTGATACCATTTAACTGCCCTTCATTCCTGTATTCAACGAATTGTTGACCACGGTTCGGTTTTGACATGTAACCCAAGTTTTTTTGGATCTTCGAGAAAACACAACCAAACACCCATTGTCCTTCCCCTTTCCGGAGAGTACTAATACCCCCTTTGCACCAAAGTGAACGGGGAGCTAGTTCGGAGCTGGTGCTAGAGCCAGTTCGGAGCTGGTTCAAGAACGGAGACTTCTAAGAACCGGTTTGCATTTCCACGGGCTAGAGAGCCACTACAGAGCCACGTCATTACGTCACTGTATACGTCTCATCTTTCCTAGCAACGCTGGCGCGGCAGCGCCAAACACAAAGCAGAGCCCGTCTAAAGGCTGTTTTATCAATCCGAAGAACGTGTTTTCTTGGCTATTGCGCAATACCCTGGACTCGCAGCAGTTTGACAACACTGGCATTATCAGCGCAACATTTTATAAACTTTTGCTGTATAGTGCTTGTGTATTACGTTTGTGTTAAATATAGGCTCATACCATTTGTGTCATTTCACTCATTTGATAGGATTATAATCAAACGCAGCAACTAGAACTAGTGTCTGCACTGCGATGATAGCTAGCTAGGTTATCGAAAAGTCGGAGCAAATTTACAAATTAGCTGTTTCAAGCACATTTTCAGCAACTACCCAAAATGCGTTGGTGGAAAAGGGGTATAAGAGAGACAAGTATTTAGAAAGATTGTCTGTTATATAAGGTTTTTTTATTGTTAACGTTTGAAAGTTATTTTGCAATTAAGCTTTAGACTTGTGAGTTCTAAATATTTCCGACGGTTCCCACAGCACAAGTAATTTTTCAGAAACGGTAGCTAGCTAGTTTTAGTTAGCTTCCGGTCCAAGTTGGCTAGCATAACACTCGCAGCAATGCTACTACCATTCTAGTGTTACCCATTAGACTTCTCATTAGTACATTTTGAAGCCATACTAAAGCATTTGTGGCATACTTTTTAGTTTGTGGCATAGTTAGGCATGAAAACGGGTCAGGGGTGAAAAAGGTGAGAAGGATATTACCCCTCTAAGGGGGTCCGGGTGCATGCTCCCCCATTATAATTTTTTTATATTCCATATTTTAAAGCATCAATCTGATGCATTTTGAGATACTTTTTTTGCCAACCTGGGCAGAGCTGGAGAAACGTAACTTCAGCCATGAGTCATGAGGCTAGTTAGGGACTACCATGTTTAATGCGAGCGCGCAAGCGGTTATTTTTGGATCGTTTTTGTAGCTTGATGTAAAACAAACAAACATCCGTTTGTCCAATTGGTAAAACATTGTCTAGTGAAGGTAATACGTTTACATTTCTTAGCCTGGTTTTCATCTTTATATTGTCTCTATAGCTAGCTTTCCATCTGTCAGTGTCACTGTCGTGTGTAAGCGACACTAAGGGCTGCATAGACGTTCTTTTTATAACAGCAGTAGCAGGCTAGTAAAAAAATATATAAGGCAAGCGGCCCTCCTGCCCAGAAGTGCTTCGGCCCATCAGGAAATCTCCCGGTGCTCCCGAAGGCCAGTCCGGTGGACCACCTTACCTTCTGCCTTGTCAGTCCCCTCACCTCAAAATCTACCTCTTCAAAGACGGTAGCGTAAACTTATAATTTTCCACTGGAGCTTTAGCTAGCTGACTAACGTTGCGTTCTCTCCTGCTGTGTTCAATGACTCAATTCATCAAGCAACAATTTCTCATTGAATCTAAACGATTCACGTAAGTCACCTATTTTGGTTTCAAAACGGCGAATTTCGGTGAAAGGTGAGAGGGATTTTCATGCCTGATAGTTTTTTGTCCATCAGAAAATATTCTATTGGAATGTTCGAAATCGCATATATGCGACGTCATGCTGAGACATGCATTTGAATGATTACATATTTGCGACGCCTCTCCTTAATGGAAGGAAAAACAGAGATTGAAGAATTGTTATGTTTGCTTTAAATAGCCTGAGTAACATTGGCTTTAGAAATAATGTTGATCATTCATGTTCATGTTCATGTTACCAAATCTCTGGATATAAGACAATGTTATTCATGCAGAGAGAACACTGAAATGGTAGGCTAATGTTTTTTTCTTCCCTGTAATGTGCTAAAAAACCGAAACAAAACCCATAAACCGCAATACAAACCGAACTTGGGCTTGTTGAATTGTTGCACCCCTAACGGCGACCCAGGGTGTGGAGAGAAAGTTGCATCTTTTTCAGTATTTCACAGTACATCTCTGAATTTATGATGCCATCAATGAAGTGCAATTCTAACACCTCCAGCACTCATACAACCCCACAAACGCAACTCCTTTACTGTGGGTACCATACATTTCTCATTGTACTCTGCCCCCTTGCAAAGCGATCCAGTTTTGATACCATCAGTTCCCCCCCCCAAAATTACTTTGTCTCATTAGACCAAAGTAGGGAGTCCCAATATTCGTCACCTTTGTCAACATGGGCCATGGCAAATGCTTAACCTCCTTTTTTGTGCAGGTGCTTTAGCAGTTGCTTCCTTCATGGACGACACCCTTGCATGCCACTCCTGTGCAGCATATGAAACAGTCACCCCAGTGTGGCTTTCTACAGCTTTAGATAACTGTGATGGTTATCTTAAGACAAAACGCTCATCATATTGTTGTAGAAAAAACATCACACTGTTGTAATTATGAAGATGGAGAAATGATTATGGATTCTATAATTGAAAATGAACCTCTTATTTACCTTTATATGCTATATCATTTAAAACCAGATGCATAGCTGTTGACTGATTAATAGTGCCACTAAAACATAACAAAACAAAGGCCATGATAGAGTTAGAGTGCCGGAGAGGAAAGTATGCGTGTAGGCTTCTCCCCGGGAGAACTACAAGGCCCAAAAGCTAAGAACTACAGAGCCCAGATAGCATAGGACCGATTTACGGCCTAAAACTCAGCAGTTCTGTGCAGCTGGAGCCGAGGGTGAGACACAGCATAGGAATGGGGACTATGTGGAGAATTCGCTGATCATCCGACTTGGAGAGTCGCAAAGTCTGCAAAACGTGGCCAACCAGGGACCAATGCATATATACATGTATGACCAACTTTAATGCACCAATGGTAAAATCTCAGAATAATGGGAAAGGAAGTATATAAGAGAATGTCCGGAGAAGAAACTTCAGTCTAATCCCGCGGGATCTTGCTCATGTTTGTTGGAGTCGAACCTTTGTGTTGGATTCAAATAAACGCTTTGCATCATACTTAGCTGCTAGTCTCACACACAGCGAACAGACCGCGGACCAGACTAACGAAAACTACAACTGTTGGCATGGTGAAAATTCCATGACAGCTGTTACGTCCCTAGTTTTCTAGTGTGATTGTGTCCGTATGTCTGTCTGTGGTTTTTGTGGGGGGAGGATCTCTTTTCCTTAGGTTTGGGCAAGATGGCTTCTGAAGCCAGTTGCAGGGCTGATTGGTCGAATCCCCTGATCGGGACTCCGCCCACCCCCTCGTCAGTCGCTGCACCTGTGTTGTGCCTTATTTAAACCTCAGTGGTTGACCAGCTATGGTATGGAGGACTAAAAGTGCCACAATTAAAAAATTAAAATACACCATTAAATAATGACTTAAATGTGTCATTAATTAAAATAAGGATTAAATACATAAATGTGTTATTAAATGTGTCATGAATTAATTAAAATTAAAATACCAATTCATTTCATGTAAAATACATATCAAAAGCAATACATTTACAAAACGCTCTCTGCTGTACTCGCTACATGCTCTGGGTCAGCAGGTCCTCCACATCCTCAGCTAAGTCTAAAATGTCTCTCACCAACTCCATCGTCTCTCTCTCTATCCAGGCAATCTACTTCAGACCAACGCAATGGATCAGACTAGATTCGCGCTAGCCCCACCCACGGACTTTGATGGGCGAGTTTGACAGATATCACAATTCATGAACCACTGCAACACGTTGTTGTGAAATGTAAATGTATTATGCAATCGAATTGTTGTGAAATGTACATGTATTATGCAATCGACTGGGGGCGCTGTTTAGCGTTTTGTAAATGTAAATTTATTGCTTTTGATATGTATTTTACATAAAATTGTATTTTAATTAATTCATGACTTTTGGCCGGAGAAGACAATGTAATTCGATTTGGATGTGATTCTTATTATAGGCATATCCATTTTTCAACCCAGCGCGTTGGCATGAGCAAAGTAGGCCAACTTATGTTTTTCAGGTGGTATAGGCTACATCATTTTCGACGTTGAACTACGAAAAATAAACCGTTTTGCAGAGTTTGCATTAAACGTTTTTCGAGTCACCCGGTGCTTCGTAAATGTAGCCTACTTTAATGAAATGCTGCCAAACCATAGATTTCTTTGCCATTTTGACTAATAAAATCGCTAAAGTAGGCTATGGCAGAGTTTGTAGTTCGGCAGCCAATTGTGCTTGTGCCATGTGCAAAAAAACATAAAACAAAGCGCAGATTAAGGAAAGGGAAAATAGTAACATCCTTTCTTTTAAATTATATATTTTTAGAGTTGCTTTATTTGTCTTAAATAATATAATCTAGAATTTCTGTAGAACATTTCTTTCATTCAGCAAAGGTGAGACAAGCGGGAATCAGATCTCACACTGCCATACAGCGGCTCAACTAAAAACAAATCTTAGTCGACCAAGAGCATATCGACCAGAAAATCGATTAAGTGGGGATAGCCCTACTATACACACACTAGGTAAGACCTGGGCCGACCAACCCCTGTATTACTTGGCAGAGCGCCAGACCTACCGTGCTAGTTAGGGAAGAAACTGTGAGAAGGTAGGGATAGGAACTATTATTTTGCTTTCTTTGTTTTGGTCGTGCCCAGCCCATTTTTCCCTGAACGATTATTTAACAATTAATAAATACTGTTATCCGATAGTTGGCCTTGCTTCTCTTGTTTTACACCACGACTCCATACCTCCTTCATCTAGCCGTGGGGTTCTTGTGCGCATTGGGGTGTTGAGTTCTCTCTTTCGGGAGGCGTGCCTAGCCAAGTGCTCTCTAACTTAGGGAAGTTACGTCACTCATTTTGTTCACTCACTGCTGAAATATACTGGACTCACTGCCATTCACTATAGTAGATAGTGAATGAGTGAACGAGTGGGCGATTTAAGACACAGACCAAGTTTCCTCCCTAAAAGCTTCATTGGGGGTACATAGTTTTGCTTTATGGCCTTAAATCACTTTGTTATAGATGTTTTTTTTTGTTTGTTGTTTTTGTAATGACAAATTTGATTTTCTGAGCCGTTTGTTGGGGTGCCCTCATTGACGCAGAGTACCGTACTATATTATACTAACATGCAATAGAAAAGTAAAATTGCCTACCAGGTCATTGTTGTCCTTTGCTTTGGTTGCCAAGTTGACCTCGTGTAAAAGGTCTGCTCCCTCTTCACCATCCACAGCCATGAGTGCCATTGTCCCATGGAAGCTTAGGAGCTTGCTAACGATGTCCTGCAGAACTCCCATGAGAGTACTCAATACTGGTGCACCTGATTCTTTGGAAAGCTAAATAAAAAAATAGGAAGTCAATCCAATCCCTGCCTCAAATTCACCTCACTGAAAGCTAGATACCAAAGTAAGTTTTAGGGCAGAGTAATTAATTTTGTACCTTGTTGAAATTGTCTATAGTGGATTTTATGTAGAGCAAGACTTGCTTAACAGCCACTGGAAACGCAGCCATGTCCATAGTGGACAGACAATCCTCCACTGTCCTCCTGAAACGGTTGTCTAAAAAAGCAGAAGCTTCTTGGCTGTATTGAGCTTTCATCAAGGCAGTGAAGGAAATAGGCCCAAGTGAGCTATTGCTTGGACTGTCAGATGACTTGAACTAAAAGAAAAAAAGGAATAAAATAAGTTACTTATATAAACTATAATCAGCTCAAAAGTAATATAATTATTGTTCCCACACTAGTGACACCAACCAGTTGTTTCTGAAACTGCTGTGGCAGCCATCTTGAAAAGTAGTGATGGAGATTTATGATAGAGGGATGAGGAGGTGGGAAATCTTCAGAGGAGACGACCAACTCTTCATCATACTGCAGTAGAGCCAGGCAGAGGGGAAGTGGGTCTCTTTGACAATGCAGTATGTCTGAAAGCACTGCTGCCACATATTCACACACCACCTCTGGAATAAGGAAAACAAAATAAATATATATTGATTATGCATGAATCTTTGCACTTTGAAGGGGAAATTTGAAGAGTTGCATTTCAATAATAACCAATTGGAAACAAAAGAAGCGGCAACAAAAAAAGACAAAGTATACAAGAATGACGAAGGTAAGCCGAGGTTATTCACTGTTGGTTAGTTGCCAGTTATGAGTGTGTCAGTGTCAGAAAAGTTGAATATGTAACCTTTTATCCTGTATAGTAGGGGTGG
Source organism: Mallotus villosus (assembly GCA_903064625.1). Lineage (NCBI taxonomy): Eukaryota > Metazoa > Chordata > Actinopteri > Osmeriformes > Salangidae > Mallotus > Mallotus villosus. Next base: position 117,346 of record CAEFZP010005837.1, on the reverse strand, counting down.
GCGATATGGCCAAAATCTTCTATCACAGTACGAGTAATTTTAGATCACGGTTACAGTATATATATCACGGTATAGTAATTGTTCTATTATTTAAAGGCAACAACAGCACGAGCGTTCCGATTGGCAGATGCGCAGTCATGCCATCCGCGTGGTGACCTACTCACAGCTCAATACGGATCTGTAATGCCCTCCGACGAAAATGTCAAACTGAGCGAAAGCGATCAGTCTGAGTTTTACTATCCTTGTTAAAGTTTGGTCGATATGCTAAAGCCTCAGTTTGATATTTCCCGGCATGACCTCACTCTCAGTTAGTAAGTAGGATGACTAGTAAGCCTTCACTAGTCATCCTAGATCAAGAATGCTAGCAACGCCATCAGTGTAATTTTACAACAACAATTTTACAGCACGAGACATAAAACTTGAACAACAACTCTAATTGGTTACCTGCAGAATAGGTCATCAAATATATAATTAATTAGCATTGGCATGAATGTGGTCCGCTTAGACAAAATACACTACATCGAAAATTCCATCAGACCAACGCAAATGTGCTTCAAGGTCAAACGAAAATAGCTAATCACTACAATTCTAAATATCACAAGAAGGCGATTTATATGATGGCTTATATACAATACAACAACCAGACATTTAATTGACACGTGTAATACAAAAATATAATATACCACGGTTGAAAGGGTGTAGCCAAATCTCTCCCAGTAGACACATTTCTACCGTTGCACGGTATATACAGTCATACCGCCCAGCCCTTTTGTGTGCAAAGAGAGGCCTACCCCCAAATCTGAACTCTGGGTAATAACACTAGGTGGCACTTCTGCAACTGTATGTAACTGGGGAAAGGACTTTTACAATGTCCAAAGCAGTCTCACAATATCAATAAAAAAAGCAACTTTTACATACATGAGGCACAATATCCAATACGCTGACTAGATGTAGCATGATCTTATCTACAAAACACAATAGGGCGACTTGGACAACAAGAGAACAAAATTCATTAATTCAACAGGCTGAAAGGAGAAATCACATAGGAGTAGTAGAGGAGGAGGAAGTTCAACAGCAGCTTTCAATTTACTTTGGGTATGCCTATTTAGGTGTTTTTTACAGGACTGTTAAGAGGTCCATAAGGACAAGTGGGTTAATGCAAAGTAAAGTCAAGGTGAAAAAGCATCCATTTGTAAGGCATGTTCAACAACCTAGGCAGATATTTTGCATAATGGCTCGAGCTTACTGACTAAATCTAACACTTTAGTGGCCAACTAAGCCTGGGAGGCTTGGTGACAGTGCAATGCTGACAGTAAAATTAGTAATGTGTTTTTGTCATTTTCTGTTATGTATTTTTTGTAATATGACTGCCATATAGACACGTAAATTAGTCTTAACATGTCAAACAATTATGAGAAATTATATCAAGACTTCATCTTCAAGGCAGTCTAGGACCAAGCACGTCGTTGTTTATAAAAGTCATGGGGAGGAAAATAAATATATTACAGTCATAAGAGTCAAACTCTTTGGACAAAGCTTGAACAAATTGTTATATCTCATAAAATCCGGATTATTACTTTTTAATACCTTTTAAGGGCCTACATTTTCCCAAAATGGACTGATCAACTTTTAATACTTTTTAAGACCCCGCGGATACCCTGCCAAATGTGGATGATTCAATATCACAAAATTATCCATTCAAGTCAAGTGTTAGATCAATGTCATTATAGTACCCAAGTATTTAATAAAATATGGAATCATTATTTGCACGTGTATAAAAATAAAATTACTTGAATTACTTTAAATTAAGTGTTTGATTAATTTGTTCTCGAGGACCGTTTTGGTATTGGGAGCCCACGGGACCCAATGCAAATGTCGGAACGGGTGGTTTTAACTTTTCCGTGGAGGGCTGTCAAAAAAATTATAATGCGGGTCCCGGGAGTTGGCCTAGCTAACCAGAAGGACATTTCTCAGTTGTTACTGAGGATAAGGAACTGTTTTTTTAATATATAGCCTAATAATATATATTTTGTCATTCTTTTAGGGGGCGGGCGGTCATTTTGGGGGGACGGGCTTCTGCCTTACCATTATCCAATTTACAAGCTATTAGCAGTTTGTTCCTGGCCTCGAGCACAGCAGGGACCAATGCACTGAAGGGAAAGGTCACGAGGATGAGGTCTTCACTGAGAGATGGCCCAAATGCCTCAATCTCTTCTTCACTGCTCTCCATGATGACGTCCACCATGCCCAAGACATCTGGAACACAGTACCAGATTATATATTAAAAACATAACCCATCTGATGTTTTTTTCCCATATGTGTGGCGGCCTGCAGAAACCCATCACATGGTGAAAATGTGGCTTTCTGGGTATAATATAATAATTAACTAGGGGTGGAACGGTACATGTATTCGTATTGAACCGTCACGGTACGGGTGTCACGGTTCGGTGCATGAAATTACATGGAGAATACACGGTATAAAAAATCCACGTGCAAATTAATTAATGCAATGCGGAACTACTATTAGATACTCGTGTTCTTTAGGGACACCTAATCTGTTGCCCCGCTTTATAGATAGAAATCCGCCGGCCTCTAAAATCGCAAGTTTGGGAAAACTTTGGTTTCCCATTCAGTTACAGTAGTACAGGCGAGAGAGTGGTGGATAAGACAAGCACTGTGTCGGCGTTGTTCAGCAGTTGTGGGGTATGTGAGTGGAAATACCTCTAACATGCTAACGCATATAACGCATTGTGGGTGCTAAATGACTAAAAATATCCGACGCCATCACCCAGGTGTGGCAATCACTGGAACGAGACCCCCCCCCCAAAAAAAAACTGTCCAACTTCTCCTCCCTACAGTGCTTAACCAGCCTTTAGATACACATACAAATAGGGCCCAGGGTTTGTTTTGCTTTTCCCTCCGTTGTATCGAATTCGACATATCAAACCGTGATGTCTGAACCGAACCGTGACTTCAGTGTACCGTTCCACCCCTAGTGTTAACTATACTAAACATCAAAAATCTCAATATTGACAGAAAACTACAGCCAACAATGACCGAGTTTCCGCAGGCCGCCACACATGTGCCTATGTGTGCATTCTTTACCATCAATGTGTGAGATGGGTGCACTGACAGTGTCACCCTCCTGGCCACTCAAGTTTGCTTGCAAATGTGCTGCCTCCTGGACCAAACTTGCCACCTTTTCTGTGTACATATGAGGGTTGTAAACCAGGTTCACCAAGACCTGAAGAAACAGCACATTACTTAAAAAGATAAGAAAACACACAGAGGGTGATAGGTTGGATATGAATATATTAATAACAGAAAATAGTGAGAGGGAATGGCCGACACCCACCCTTTCTAAGAACTGAATGACTGTCTCCAGATTGGCTAGATTTAGCTGAGCCAAGTGGCTGAGCCAGAACTCGAGCTCAGTCCCGGTGTACTCAAAGACACCAGTGTCTTTCAGTACCTGGCAATGACAAGACAACACTAGTTTACGCAAACATATACATGCTATTGACTTAAGTGACAAGCTACAGGACATGCTAACCAGACTTGCCCCTAACAGTACAAGTTTAGAATTCACCATTACAGCAGGTTTGAACATAAACAACACAATATATGTAACAAGGAAGTGTCACAAAAAGATTAAGAACAATGACAAGGAGTATTGGCCCAAAATGGAGGAATAGACAAATAAAAAATATTCGAATACAAAAATAATAACTTACTTTAAGAACCAGCATTCGTGTGCAGGTCTTGAGATGATTATTATTGCTGTTTGCAAACATCTTCAGAAGCAGGTAAAACACAGACTTCTCTGCATCTACAACATCCTGTGGTAGCAGTGAAATAGTAAAACAAACACTTGTATGTCTACAAAACATCACATATTTGTTAAACGTGGAGTGAATTTGTTCATACGGTCCTCTGTTCCCGGGACCCAAGTTCCCACAGTCCAGTGTTCTACCCCTAACATATAGCAGGGCTCTATAGTGCGAGTATTTCACTCGCATTTGCGCCTAAAAGTAGGTATGTGCGAACTTAATACGAATAATAATACGAATAAAAAGTTGATTCGTTAATACTTAACAAATTAATTTTTAATTTACGAGCATAATGCGCGAGTAACGGGCTGACACACACGGAACAACAGCGCGATGAAGTGAAGCATACCATTGATTTCTCATGGAAAGCAAGTGACGGAGTCGCGTCTGCACGATGTGAACATAGCATGATGACGCGCGAGTGACGATTTGAGCAGGCTCGTATCTATGTTAGGCAGTCCTCTGACGTTTCTGGAGTGAAATACAACATTGTGCACACTGCCAGTGAACGACGAGTCTGACTGAGGCTAACGTCGACAGTGTAATGGGGACGCAGTCTCACTCGCATTGCCAGTTTTAACAAATCACAAAAATACTCGGACCAGCTGGCTAAAAGCAGAATTCCCATATCTCTTGAAAGCTGCCCTGCTCGACTTTTTAGATGTCGAATTGACTGTAAAATGATGAACTCTGTGACATGACGCGAAGACATGGCTGCTGCTCCACTATGCGGTCTGTACCGGGCGACATTCTCACTCAAATGTCAAGACTTTCGTGACCTAAATCAAAATTCTGATGAAAACAGATCAATGGGGAATCGCATTCTCTCTTTAAGGCTGTCCTCCTCTGACTTTTTGGGCATTTAAATCTAACTATTATCCGTGTGGTCCTTTTGCCGTTTTAAATGATATCCTTTCCTGGTTTTCTGCAGCCACATTGCACACGTATCCTGAATGTTTACAAACATTAAATTGGTCTATTTGGCAACCTCAGAAGAGCGCGCTGACATGCATCGGTTTGTGTTTTCGGTCAACTGCTTTGATTTTACAAGCGTTGATTGGGATACAATAAAAAATAACACTGTGCTCCTAAATTTTCTCATTTAGTAGCGCATGTACTCCTTGGTGATAACATTAGCGTAGAGCCCTGATATACAGTCGTATGCAAAAGTTTGGGCACCCCTGATAATCTCCATTACTTTCATCTATAAAATGTTGGGCGTTTGGATGAGGAACGTCTTTGTCATATATATACACATACGTCATGGACAGTGATATTTCAGCCGTGAAATAAGGTTTATTTGATAAACAGAAAATATGCCATACGCATCATAAGAGAATTAGACACTTGCATAAATTTGGGCACCCCAACAGAAAAATCACATTAATATTTAGTAGAGCCTCCTTTTGCAAAAATAACAGCTTCTAGACGCTTTTTATATCCTCTGATGAGTGTCTGGATTCTGGATTGAGGTAATTTGGACCATTCTTCCTTACAATACATCTCCAGTTGAGTAAGGTTTGATGGGTGCCTAGCGTGGACAGCCCGCTTCAAGTCACCCCATAGATTTTCAATTATATTCAAGTCTGGGGACTGGGATGGCCATTCCAAAACATTGTAGTTGTTCCTCTGCATAAATGCCTTAGTGGATTTGGAGCAATGTTTCGGGTCGTTGTCCTGCTGGAACACCCAACTGCGCCGTAACTTCAGCTTTGTTACAGATTCTTGAACATTATTGTCCAGAATTTGCTGGTACTGAGTTGAATCCATACGACCTTCAACTTTAACTAGATTCCCAGTTCCTGCACTAGCCACACAGCCCCACAGCATGACGGACCCCCCACCAAATTTTACTGTGGGCAGCAAGTGTTTTTCTAGGAATGCTGTGTTCTTTTGCCTCCATGCGTAACGCCTCTTGTTGTGACCGAATAACTCCATCTTTGTCTCATCAGTCCACAGTACTTTGTTCCAAAATGAGCCTGGCTTGTTCAAATGTAGTTTGGCAAACCTCAAGCGAGCCTTTTTGTGGCGCGTGTGCAGAAAAGGCTTCTTCCGCATCACTCTCCCATACAGCTGTTCTCTGTGCAATGTGCGCTGAATGGTCGAGCAATGCACAGTGACACCATCTGCAGCAAGATGACCTTGCAGCTCTTTGGAGGTGATCTGAGGGTTGTCCTTGACCATTCTGACCATTCTTCGCCTTTGCCTCTTTGTTATTTTTCCTGGCCTGCCACTTCTGGCCTTAACAAGAACTGTGCCTGTTGCCTTCCATTTCCTAATGACATTCCTCACAGTGGAAACTGATAGCTGAAACCTCAGGGATAACTTTTTGTAGCCTTCCCCTAAACCATACTGCTGAACAATCTTTGTTTTTAGATCATTCGATAGCTGTTTTGATGCCCCCATTTTGCCACTGTTCAGAGGAGAATCAAAAAGAAGCAAAACTTGCAATTGGCTAACTTAAATACCCTTTCTAATGATTGAATGCACCTTTTTATGTAATTGAAGGCTTAACGAGTTAATCAGACTAACTATGTGTTGCAGTTAATCAGCATTTAGTAGGCAGAGGTATTCAAATCAAATAAATGATAAGGGTGCCCAAACTTTTGCACAGCCTTTTTTTCACATTTGATTTAATTTCACACAACTAAATACTGCTACACCAAATATCTTTGTCTGGAAAACACCCCAGCACTCAGTGTTAACTAGAAAAGTAATATTACAATATTATATTGATCTTTTTTGGTGAAGACAGGAAATTATCATGCAGCCTCAGAGGGGTGCCTAAACTTTTGCATACGACTGTATATAGAGCCATACAGCAGTCTCAACCCTTTCCCATAACTACCCATGTCATTTTAAGTGAATCCAGAGCTGGGGAACATCTTTATCTGGTTCCCTTTATGTGCAATGTAGAGCTGCGGAAAATGTGTGCCTGGGAATATAGGACCCTCCGTGTTTCCGCTAGGATTCTTTTTTAGCAGTGGGGGCAAGTCTGTCCGAACCCCTCCAAAACAAAGTGCTAACCCTAAATTTCGGAGCAGGTTAATCTATTAGTCTAATAGCTAATGTAATATTGCACATATTTTCGTCCTATTTCCCCTCAATAAATAAAGTACGGCTACTTAAAGACACCGTACACTCATAAAGTACGTTCTAAATGGCATAAATGCTGCCAATTAATAATTGACGTAACAGCTTGTTGTAAATGGTCAGTAGCCTAACCTATCGATTAAGGTACTCGGCAGGGGAAAAATACAACGACAATCACCAGTTACTTTAATTTAAATTTGGAAGAACTATAGACTAATACAATAACAGGCTTAAATGAACTGACAAAATAAGTTACGGCTTACTAAGTTCTCAAGGACGCACACAAGCAATCTCAACTGCGCTGTGAATCGCGTGTCCGTGCTATTCTCTGATAAGCACTGTAAGGGTGCTTTCACACCTATTAGTATGTTTGCTTGGTCCGAATCAGTGGATGAGTTGCCACTTTGTTGCATTTTTCATTAGGTCAGGTTAGTGTTCACACAGTCCTATTTTAAGCGAACAAACGTGTGTACAAAAACAATGACACACGGTTTTTCAGGTTGTTAATCTATTGGACAGAAAATGTGTGAGTGAAAATCAATTCCTTGTCCCGAACAACAATGGAGCAACAGCAGCGTATTGCGATACCATCTTTAATTGTTCTGATTTGGTGTTGCACGACCACGTTTTTTTGGATTGCTCGTTGGGTCTTTTACTCAGGATTATATCCATGTTATCAAACCATGGGAAAAAATAATTTCGGCCGACGAGCTACCACTTTTCCATATCAGGCGCTTTTAGTATGTGTACGTTTTTTGAAACTTTCAACCAACATTGGTCCACTGTGCAATTATGACCCTTTATTTCAGTATATCACCAAATAATTTAAATACCTTGCTACTCTTATGTGTCTCCACAAGTATCTCTGCAAAATGATCAGCCCATATTTGGCGTTCCTTCACTTAATCATTCCCCCACGTTTTTCCTCAACTAATTTGGCTGCTAATGAGTGGCAGGGCTGTCTCCGCCAAGTGTCAATTCCTTTTTCAACCCACAATGCACTACATTTTGGTTTGCTTCGTGGAATAGGTTAATATTAAGTGAGATTACTTTCAGACCTAAAGCGAACCGAACCACGGGCTCACTTGGAACCGGACCAAGTCCCGTCTTTTTAGGGGGACCATGGTTCGGTTGTTTGGTCCGCACCAGAGTTCGAATGCGTGTTCTCACCTCTCCAAACTAACCAGACTTTCAGAGAAGACGGACCATGGTCCGATTGAAACGGACCAAACATGGCAGGTGTGAAAGCACCCTAACAATCACTGCTGATAGACGTACTAAAATGTTGTACTGCCCTATTTCTGATACCGTGGCGGCAGAAATGTAGCCATGGCGGGCCGCCACAGCAAAATCAACATAGCGGAAACACTGACCCTGGGAGCATAGGAATGAATTGTGAATTTAGCACTGATAGTCTTGATTACCTGAACATGGAACCAGGAAAACTTGCTGGCAGGAAGATGTAAACACAGCTGCAGTATTTGATACTGGAGGTCAAGGGGACCATCCTCGCCTTTCTCTGACACGATACCTGAACACATATAGGATTACAATGATTATTTTGTGTATTTTGTATTAAGATGAGTGCAAAACTCTTAAATACAACATAGATCTGGTACAAGAGCACACATACCTTTTAAAAGCTTGCTAAAGTCAAACTTGCTCTGGGTTACCAGATGTGGCACAACCTTCTGATATAGATACATGACCTGTAGAATAAGAGCCTTCAGCCGGATGATCTCTTGAGCCTCAGCACCTGCTAGATAACAGAACATTGCTGTCACCGCAGTCAAAAACACAGATATGATCATACAGTGAAATATTTTTTCAAATAGGCATACCTGTCTCTTGAGTATCCTTATCTTTGGAAGTATTTTCTTTTTTTTCTTTCTGTGGTTCGCACTCATCCTTTTCCTTTTTTGTTAGTGATTGCCACTTTGACACAATGCTGGTCATATCTGGCAAAATCTACAGACAAAGCAAGAACAAAGAAATGATTCATCTTATTTTCTTTGTTAGCCCTCAAACACTACAACCTTAATGTGTGGGTAGATGCTACTTAATGCTCTAGTTAGGTCGTGGTCAGTAGGGTTGGGTAGACGCTTTTCCAGTACAGTGAATAAAAAATAATTTGTGACACTATTACAGACGGAGGGTACTTTATAAGCCACTACTATATACCGGACATTGAAAACCTACCAATCAAGAAATAAAATGTACTGTATTTTACAACCAATGGTAAAATGAACGACTCTTGCCATTAATTACTCTGAACTCCTCTAGCAAGCATAGTTCCCCCTTCTCGAGATCATTTTCAGTGATGATCTAGCTGGTATGACAGACAGGGCTCATGCCTTCACACTAATATGTTCCTTTCCGTTACCCCTTTTCCACCAACTTATTTTGGGTGCCGGTTCGGAGCCGGTGCTTAATCGCGAACCAGTTCTTTCTCTTTCGATAGAGTGAGAACCAGAAAAGTGGACGGACGTGGTTCGCAACGGGCCTCACTTCAAAGCTGGTCTAGATTGTGAACCAAGTAAGATCTGCTTGCGGCGGGGTTACCGTGACTAACAAGACGAACAGAATCCTTTGACCGCCATTGCTCCAAGTTTTTACAATTTATATTTTAGCTAAACGGTACTTGTAAATCAGCATTTGAATTAAAATGTAACGAGAATTGGGCAGTGTAGTTGCTGAAAATGTGCTTATTTTACTGAGGAAACTGCTCATTTGTAAATTTGCTCCGACTTTGATAACCTAGCTAGCATCGCCGACACTAGTTGCTGCGTTTAATCATTATCCTATCGAATGAGTTAAATGACAAACGCAAATGTTATGAGCTATTGAGCCTATATTTAACACACATGCTTTTTTTTAAGTTACCTTGCTCAAGGCCTCCTTGTACAGTTGTACAAAGTCGTCCATTATGGCCGGTGTATAGATATCAGAGGTCTCCCACACAGTCTTATCCAGACAGTACTGTATGTTTTTATGGGCTCTCTTCAGAACGAAGGACACCATAGAGAGGGTTGTTTGCTGTACCACTGTGTTGGCTAACTGTTGGAGACATCCAAAGGGAAAGTCACAGCATCTAATACGTTTTTGGTCATGTCACATACAGGTTGACGTTTTACTTACATTGAGGCCCTGGGTGAAGAATGCTTTGCTACAGACTGGTGGGATAGATGTCACCATCACCATGGATAGCAGACGAGGGAGAGGGATGACTTCTCGAGTCTGGAAGGCTTTGGAAATCTCTGGTTGAGCCTCGTAGATCTTAAACACATATGGCGGTTATTTTATGACTTTGAATGTTCAATAAATAATAGTGACTAACTAGTCTTAATTCAAACAAATGGACAACATTCACCATATTTAGTAGAGTCATGTTGTCCTGCCAAGCATTCTTGACACGGGGAGTGAAGGAATACTGACTTTCCTTAAAATATCGAGGCAGAATGTCAGGACTGACTTTTAGTGTCCTGGCCACAAGCTCTGCAACAAGCTCATCCTCTGTGGCTTTTTTTAGCCCCACCAAGAACTGCAGCAGAACTATGTTCCCAGCCCTGAAAACAAAGAACAACCTTGGCTCAACATGGAGAAGGAGTGGATGGTGGTGGGGGGAAGGGGGTATTTAAGCAGATCCATTCCTTACCTGCCAATTACTCCAAAGCTGGGGTCATAGAAACTTATTCCATGTTTACGAGAGCAACACAAGTCTATGAGGAAATTGTGAACAATTTGGCGCACAACCATTTTCCCAGACTCTTGATTTCCTGCTTCCTGCAATTAAAATACAAGTACACATCAGTGTTTCCCCTAGGTTTACAGCTTTGGGGAAATAACATGCCGTTGTGTAAATAAGATAAATAACATAAGGCCATTTAGTTTGCTTCATAAAATAGCAAGCTATAGACCTGTTTTATAGGAAAGGTAACCTTAAATTACTTTTTTGGTGATCTGGCACTATATAAGAAACATTTAAAAAATATTTTTCATTTTTTTACAAAAATAACTTGACCTTCCAGTGGGGGCCCCAGTTGGGCCCCAATATAATGGTAGGGGAAACACTGCACATATAAACAAGTGATTCTTTAGGCATATAATGACGTGGAAGAGAAACGTTGTAGACATATAACCTTGCTCTCTCCTGTGCTTGCATCCACAATCCCATTCCATCTGTATAATGATGCTAAATTGGATAATACAGATGGGCTAAAGAAGCGCACTTTGTGTGTCTTGCTGATGGCTTTGTTCTGCACAACCTGCATCAAAGAATAACAGGATCAGTTAGTAACAACTCCAACTCATAGAAATCAAAGGTTTATGGCAATGTTAGTCACTAACTCTAGTCTGCAGAGTAGACAAGATCAGGTTGACAATGGATATCCTGTCCTCTTTCAACCCAGAGTTTAGGATATCCGGAAGGAAATCTGAGAAAAACAACAATATTACGATATCAATGAGAACATTTAATGACTTAAGGCCTGATTATAGATTAGAATATTAATTTGAATTAAAATGTACCCTTCATCTCTAGTAACTGTCCAATTGTTCCATTATCCCCAGAAACCAAAAACGACAGTGCAAACTGTATAAAAGCCATTCGGACATCAGGTCTTCCCTGTATGGAGACATTAATTAAATCACTAGTAAAAACAGTATTTTAAACTCTTATTAAGTTGGTGTATAGCCTACATGACAAAGTCGAGACTGAAAACATTAGGAATCCAATAATTTTAAGTATCTAACCATCTTATCTCGTCTTCTAGCAAGTCCGTTCAGGCTTTTGTTGAATTGAAAGTGCCGGAAAACCTCTCGGGCTGCGTCTGGGCCCTGAGACACCATGGCAGACAGGAAACAGAGGCACCGCCGAACAAACCTGTCATTGAGGGAAAACGAAATGTACATAAAGGAGCAGATATGTGACACTTACCATTGATGTCGCTGAATAATCCATACCTGTGGTTGCCTGAGTGAAGAGAGCTTTGTATGACTTTCATGTGAGTAGACACCGTTTTCTTAACTATAGTGGTGCCAACAATACTGAAGTGATTAAGATCACTGGCTGTTCTCAGTAGGATCATCTCCAAGCTCTGGAAGATTAGGATCATCTGTTGATAAAAATACAATATTGTTACATCTGTAACAATGTGCATATTTTGACATGACCGTGACGAATAAAATTCAGGTTGTAGTTCACATACCTCATTTTCAGTGTGCTTTTCTCCCTCAAGTAAATTAAATATTTCTGAGCATTCCATTGAAATCTTAATGTACCCTTCAACAACATCGTACAGGTCAGGGCATGGCAGTTGTTTCGCGTTTAATATGAATGTCTCAAGACCTATACAAGAAGTAAAGGGGGGATTTTTACTATTTTTTCACTTTAGCAAGTATGCATGTTCCTACCGAATGGTAGTTTTAGACATACCTAGCTTCATGACATATTTGTAATGTAAAATAGATTATCAAAGAATCAACGGATACTAAAGTATTGTGGTTACATACAAGCTACAGTATTGTAGGTACGAGTCAGGTAAAAGGCATGTAGCTTGCAAGCAGCACTCTTACCAAACATTGCTTTTGCGGGCTCTCTCAGAAAGGCTTTAAAAACCGTTCCATTAAACTCGGCTTCTTTGACTTTCTTTGTTTGAATATTCGGCTCCTCTGAATCTTTGCTGGGTCGTTTTTTCGCCATGGTGTTTGTAGACGAAGTCGACAGTCAATGTTAAATGTACAGCGTGTTGGACCATCACACACGTGTTAGTTCTACTTCGGGTTTGGTTCGCAGACAACATCCAACTGCACACACTGCCACCTGCTGTGTTGGAGTCTCTGAGGCAGTCTTGTGCACATCCCCTTCCATGTTTTTTAAATTATAATTGTATTATTATTCCTACTATTGCTAAAGCACTCTCTTTTAAATTATGGGCTTTTTTTGGCTAAACTCAACACACCAACTATACACCAAATGACAAAATATTACACAAAACAAACAATTCTTGTTGTCATGTAGGCTCCTATACAAGGTTATCTCAATCTAGATGTGTAAATAGGCTAATGTGTATTCCGAACATATAATAGGCCTAACGGGAAACTGGAAAACTAGAACTAAATCCAACTAGAACTGATTCAAATAGTGTATATTAATATAAATTATGTTTTGGCACATTGAATTTTTTACCTGAATTTACCTGAATTTACCATTGAAGAGGCCAGTTTCACGGGCTACAGTAGCAGAAAAAGAAAATAGCTTGAATCGGCAAATAATGTGTATTTTCAGACCATCTGTCATTTAATTTCATAATTTCCCCTGGAATAACGAAAACACCTGTATTTCAGGAAATCGCTCGAACGGGGTTTCTTCCCCACAGTAACGCTGGATGGCAGTAATGTGCTGAATGTGCGGTAAACATAAGAAGAAGAAACAGCAGCGGAAGTACAGTTGAGTGTGACGTTCTTTACATTCACACGTTGTATTCTTGTTGTGGTTGAATTTTATTAAGTTACGTTTTTTGGTTATATTGTTGCTATGAATTGTAAACAGCTGTAGTTTAGCATTAAAACTATTGAAAATCTTCGAGGTTTTATGAAAAAATTCGCTTCACCACTACAGGTCTGCTGGAGAGGGTTGTCATCTTGTTTAATTGTTCGAGATCGTAGGCTAGTGTGACGAGAGACTGGTGTAACGTTAGAGACTTGGCTATCAGCTAACTTGCCCTTGATTAACACATTAGTTATGATGCACTTTCAAAACGTTTTACAGCTATAAACCCACCAAACTGTGCGTTCTTGGTCACCTTTCGATAACCATACCATTTTTACTAATTTGGTTTTGCTAGAGATTTGTATTTTATTCAACATGGGTAAGAAACGTCAAAAGGACAAAAGCCCTGGGGAGGACAATGATGTTGACCTGACAGGTAAAGTCAAAGTCCTGCTCTGGAGAGGTCAACTTTATAAGCAGAAATTTGTTTGAGGAAAAAAAGTGATATATAATGTTCTCTCCCTCATGACAGGTCCAGTTTGCTGCCACATTAGGAAGGGCATAGACCGAAATATCCTCAAGAGACTTCCAAGAGATTTGTACCTGAACACCTGCCAGGACTGTAAAGATGAAGATGACACAACAGAAGTTCAGTTGGGGGATAGAGAGGATAGGGAAACTCCCTCAATATGGATGTGCCTTAAATGTGGAAACAGAGTAAGCCCCTAATAGCCTAATAAACTGCATGCCAAAAACATGACAGAACAGTAACTATTCTGTTTTACTCTTGAACTATTCAGCTATCGATGTATTGATCTTATAGGGGTGTGGACGAAACTCAGAGAACCAGCATGCTATAAAACACTATGAGAAGCCTCGCTCAGATCCACATTGTCTCGTGGTTAATTTGGAGATCTGGTGTGTTTGGTGAGTACAGATTGCACACTATTTCCGTCAATAAGGTGAATGTTGAGGAATTGCTTAGGCCAAGTGAACTACTAATGAAGTAATATGTACTGATCTTCCTTAGGTGTTACATCTGTGATGATGAAATCCAGTATTCTAGGACAGGGAATTTGGCTCAACTGGTGACCTGTGTTAAAAAGCGAGTTTCATCAGAACCGTGCAAGACACTGCCACAGAGAAGTAAATCCAAGTTTGCTACATTAAGATCAGGCATATTGCTCAATCTGGTTATAGTTATTGTGGTAACATGGCATACAACAAATGGAGCAAAGTGAACTTAATATTTGACTTTTGCAGAAGTAGAGTTGGGTGACAGCATGATGAAAGAAACACAACAGATAAAGCAGCCAGATACGGGCATGGAGAAAAACCAAGAGGATAAGGAGAACATATTCAAGCAGAAGAAAAATTTGAAGAAAGAGAGTGGTATGAAAGGGCAGAGCCAGGGAGTTGCCAAAGACAGTAGTGTTGTATCAGTCAAGGGACTCAGTAACCTAGGAAACACATGTTTCTTTAATGCAGTTGTTCAGGTAAGGAATTTCTATGTATTCTTACTCACATACTCATACTCAATGTATTCACAAAGATACACATATAAATAGCTAAAATTTTGCCCGTTTCCGGTTTTGCAGAACCTTTCTCAGACACGGCTTTTGAGGCAAATGCTCAACAAGGTGGCAAAAGAGAAGATTGGTTTCACAATACCATGTGCTGTTTCATCTGTTCTCGTGTGTTATCCATATATTTGCATTTTATTCAGTGTCGGTTTGGTTAGTTTTGGAGTCATTAATTGATAAACAATATTGTTGTTGACATTGACATTTTCAGGACCCTATTCTGGTGCAATTAGAGCAACCTGGATCCCTTACACTGGCTATGTGTGAATTTCTCAATGAGATCCAGTTGTCCAGGAAAGAGGTTGTCACCCCAAGGGAACTGTTCACACAAGTTTGCAAAAAGTGAGCACATTCACATTTGCTTTGTCAATCTGCCTTGAAATTGACACAATCTGGAATATTGCATATTGTATGTTCTCCTCAACCCCAGGGCAGGAAGATTTAAAGGATGTCAGCAGCAAGATAGCCATGAACTTCTGCGTTATATGCTGGATGGAATGAGAGCCGAGGAGATTAAAGTATGCTATGAATAGCGATGTCTAAAGATCTATTTAGTGTGGTTACCTTGTGTTACTTTAACAATTCCCTATGAAGTCTAATAAGGTCACCTATGGCAATCACATTTTATACATTTGTTTCCTAGAGAGTAAGTTCAGGAATATTGGCAGCTTTAAAAAAAGCGGGGGATATAGAATCATCAAAAACCCTGATTACAGGTAAGAATTTAATGAAGTACACAATTCTTTCATCATTCTTAACATTTCCATGATATATTCATTACAACCATTGGCCGCGTTTCCCAGATTCGTTAAGAAGCTCTTAGCGTTAAGAGCTTTTTAACGAATCTGGGAAACCCGGCCATTGTTGTAAAATACCAAGTAATGCTCCCTTGACATGCCATATTTGATGTATATAAACCATAATATCCATACCATTAACGCAAAATGATGGACTATAATTGTTTTTAGATTATGAAAGGAACGGATTTCCCAACAACTCCATTGACCAGGTGTTTGGAGGGGAGATGACAAGCACTATAATGTGTCAACAGTGTAAAACGGTGTGTATTGAAACTACTGAAAGAGGTTCATATAAAAATACATTTCTACCATAGATGTAATCTTTATTTAACACTAGAAGTAGCGAGCCATTTTGTATAGTGCTGTTAGGGGTCAAATTGGCCCGCGAGTCTACAGACAGGGACGTTGTTGCTGACACGTAATGGTCGCTAGATGGCGCTTGTATGAAACAAAAGGCAAGGTCGGAAAATGAACTTGCCTTCGTCAATCTGTCAACCATTTCCGTGTTGTTAGTCTGTAATTATTTCAAGATTCAATATATTTATTGTCATGTATACGGTTTAACAAAGTTAGTCCGTACAATGAAATTCTTATAGCGCCTCTTTCAACATAATTACAATGAAAAAACACCAAAAAGAGAGAATAAATATACAGTCATAATAAAAATAAGTCACATCAATGAAATGACAGTTTCCTGAGTGTTAAAAGTGTGTTGTTTGCAAATATCGCAAGTCATAGTTCAGTATGTGTGTATGCGTGTGTGTAGTGGGGCTGTTTTCCTATGTAGTGGGGTGACTTGTGAGGGAGCTGTTCACCAGCCTGACGGCCTGCGGGTAGAAACTGCTTGTTAAGGCCTCAATATGCTTCTGCGTCTCCGTTTTCGTGTGGGCGGGCTCACGGATAAGCACGGATACACACGGATAGACTTCGTTTATAGTTCTCCGTAGGCTGTGGGTGCTGAAAACAATTCACCGCCAGAAGAGTAGGTGGCGCTGCACTGCGATGCTAGCTATAGGTTATCGAAAACTCGGAGCAAATTTACAAATGAGCAGTTTCATCAATAAAATATGCACAGTTTCAGCGACTACACTGCCCATTTCTCGTCACGTTTGAATTCAAATGCCGATTTACATGTACTGTTTAGCTGAAATATGAATTGTAAAAACTGCTTCGATCTCTTTGGTGATGTTTGTGATGCTAGCTGGAAGGGCAGCCTGCTTTGACTGGGTGTGCAGTGAACATTTCTGGGGGGTTATTATGATTACGGAAAGGGATCGTATAAGTTTTTATATTGCTACCATTTTAGAGACTGCTTATCGATCCGAGTGTTAATCAGGCGCGGAGCCAGACGTTGTAAACATTCCGGGTTTAGCCCAAACCAACAACGTATTGGGGCTTGATTTGCAAGAACGCGACGCTGAGCGCCTCCACGGTCCTCTTCCACATATTAAAATAGTGCTGCTGCCAACGAATAATGCACCTAATAATATGGTGCCTGCACTGCAATGTCATGGCGGGCTGGACCAAATGATTGTTCGGGCTGCATATGGCCCGCAGGTCGGACGTTCCCCACCCCTGGTCTTGTTGGTCACGGCAACCCATAGCGGCAACCCCGCCCCTGACTTCTTAATACGGACCAATCACAGCCAAGGGGGTCTCCGTCGCTCTCCGTCGCTCTGCGTAATTTCGACGGATAGTTAGAAAATTCAGGAGGTGCACGTCAATCCGTCAAAAGGTCTCCGAGGGCTGACGGAGAGCACGCAGAGGGCGTTCCACGGAGACGAGGGCGTTCCCTCCTCTGCGTTTTTCGAAAAACGCAGAAGCATAATTAGGCCTTTAGTCTCTTTGTTCTGGATTTCAGACTCCTGTAACGTCTGCCTGATGGCAGCAGCGAGAACAGTCTGTGATGGGGCTGTGTTCTGTCCTTGATAATACTGTGAGCTCTCCTGGTGACCCTGTGGTGATTGTGGGCTCTCCTACATGTGTAGGAGAGGACAAGTAGTGAGGGGAAGGCTGCCCCCTATTATTTTGACACCAGGCCACAAGTTCCTCCACCTCTCTTCTGTACGCTGTCTCAGCCCCACCAGCAGTGTTGGGGTAGTTACTCAAAGTTATATATTACACATTAGTAGGGCTGTCCCCACTCAGTAGAATAGTAAATTTTCTGGTCGATATGCTCTTGGTCGACTAAGATTTGTTTTAGTCGAGTTTGTGTCACCATTGCTGAATTAAATAAATTGTTACGGTCGTCGTTTGTCTAGGTGAACAATTAAAACACATGCTAGCGCTAACAGCGGCGGGCCCCGACAGGTGAGAAGTGTAAGGAGAAGAGGAGTCTTACCGGCCCCAGCCAAGCTTACTCCCTCCCCAGTCTCCGGGACAGCCCACGCAGCCGTCTGGTTCGGCGGACAGCTCGTTCGCGGTTGTCGTCTTTGTTCAGGCACATAGATACGCGCCACTAAAGTGTTATATTTAAAAGTTACCAGAGAGAAAGGCATATAAACCTCCTCTCTCACCCTGCCACTAGGCATGCGCGTAACAAAATGTTCTACAGAAATTCTAGATTATATTATTTAAGACAAATAAAGCAACTCAAAAAATATATAATTTAAAAGATAAGGTGTTACTATTTTCCCTTTCCTTAATCTGTGCTTTGTTTTATGTTTTTTTCCACACGGCACGAGCACAATTGGCTGCCGAACTACAAACTCTGCCATAGCCTACTTTGTCGATTTTATTAGTAAAAATGGCAAAGAAATCTATGGTATGGCAGCATTTCATTAAAGTACATTTACAAAGTACCGGGTGACTCGAAAAACATTTAATGCAAACTCTGCAAACAACGGTTTATTTTTCGTAGTTCGACGTCGAAAATGATGTAGCCTATACCACCAGAAAAACGTAAGTTGGCCTACTTTGCTCATGCTAACGCGCTGGGTTGAAAAATGGATATGCCTATAATAAGAATCACATCCAAATCGAATTACATTGTCTTCTCCGGCCAAAAGACAACCAAATCTTTTTCTTTTGCACCGTTCCCCACTCGTATTCTACGTAAGTTCGCATGCTGCACTAGTAGCCTACATTGTAAGAGATAATACATAATAACCAATCAGGCATTTTGTATTATAGCGGCATTCGGTAACAACAGGACTGGTGACATGAGACTTATTATCAGTAATTAGCTTATTGTATAGAGGCTGAATCTGGAATGTCCAGCAGCTACATTGAGTCAGATCGGGAAAATGTTTGGAGCCTACATTTCTTTGTCTAGTTGTCAATCTCCATTCTTACGTATGTATTTCTTTCATATTACCTCATAAAACAGTGAGGTAAAATATCACACAAAAGGGTTTGATGAAAAACATTGTGACATTTATAGAAAAAAAAATAGTTTCAAATTTTGATTAGTCGATTTTCAGACGTTTTAGTAGAGTTTTGGTCGACCAAATAAAATCTTAGTCGGGGACAGCCCTACACATTACTATAAGTAATGCTTTACTTTACTATATTACTCACTGCTGAAAGTAACTAGTTACACTACTAGTTACATAACTTTTGGATTACTCCGTAACATCACCTGAGGTGCACTTGCCAAATAACAATATGCCTATATGTACCATATATATGCCCAAATCAACTAAAATTCTTATTATAATGAGGACAGATCTCTCTTTTACCACAAAGCTGACAAAAGAGTTGTGAACATCAACCTAAAAGTTGTCAAGCATAACAATGCTACAGTAGGCCTACTGACAATAAGCAAATGTCTCAAAATAAGATAATGCTTAAACTTTAAACAACATTTCCTTTACCTTATCTTTTAAATTATATATTTTTTGAGTTGCTTTATTTGTCTTAAATAATATAGAATTTTACTGGAAGTTTGTGTGGGATAACTGTATTGAAGGCTGAGGTGAAGTCTATGAAGAGGAGTCTTACATAGGTGTCCTTGCCCTCTAAGTGCGTAAGGGTTGTGTGGATGACGTTCACTGCATCGTCATTGGACCGGTTCTGGCGATATGCAAACTGCAGCGGGTCTGGGGTGCCTTTTTGATGTGGGTCATGACTATCCTCTCGAAACACTTCATCACTATTGGGGTGAGTGCAACGGGGCGATAGTCATTTAGGCAGGTCACAATGTTTTTCTTTGGGAGGGGCACGATGGTTGCTGGTGGACTTGAATTGGTCAAGAACCCTCACTGTGGTTTGGTGTTGAGGGCCTCGAAGCGGGCATAGAAAGCATTCAGCGCATCTGGAAGTATGTGTTGGCTGGTTGCAATCCCCCCGCTCCCCTGCTGGTATCCTGTGATGTATTGCAGGCCTTGCCACATGCGTCGGGAATCTGCAGTGGAGTAGAATCCCTCCAGCTTCAGTCTGTATTGTCTCTTAGCTCCTGGATCTGCTCAGGTCGCATCTGGCCTTCTTGTAATCCTCAGCGTTGTCTGAGGGAAATGCAGTGGAGAGAGCATGTAGCATGGACCGAACTTCACAGTTAATTCAGGGTTTTTGGTTTGGGTAAGTCCTGCAGCGCTTTGTGGGCACAATGTTCTCCATACATGTGCTGATGTAGCCCGTTATACTGGACGCATATTCCTCTAGGTCCACTATAGAGTCATCCCTCAAAGCAGTAGTTCAAAACATGCCCCAGTCTGTTCTCCCAAAGCAGTCCTGAAGCACCAGTTTGTTTCTTCATTCCACACTTAAACAGTTTTACTAACTGGGGGTGCTTGCTTGAGGCATTGTCTGTACGCTGGGTAGAGGAACACTGAGATGTGGTCGGACTTTCCAAAGTGTGGCTTGGGCACAGCCCTGTAGGATCCCTTCACGTTGCTGTAAACATGATCAAGAGTGTTATTTTTCCTCGTCGGAAAGTTGTTGATGGTATTTCGGGAGGACACTCTTAAGGTTACGATGGTTGAAATCGCCGACTGCAGCACACATA
The DNA here is from genome assembly GCA_903064625.1 of Mallotus villosus. Classification (NCBI taxonomy): domain Eukaryota; kingdom Metazoa; phylum Chordata; class Actinopteri; order Osmeriformes; family Salangidae; genus Mallotus; species Mallotus villosus. The sequence continues at coordinate 96,605 of CAEFZP010005837.1, read as the reverse complement.
TTGTCTGGGTGTTCAGTCTCGTGTTTACTGATGACGTCATGCAGCAGCCCCATTGAAGTAGCAGAGTCCACTCTTGGTGGGATGTAAACAGCCAGTATAAACACTGCACTGTACTGTCTTGGCAGGTAGAAGGGTCAGCATTTCACCATCAGCAGTTCAATACTGGCCGAGCAGTGTCTTTCAACCACCTGTACATCCGAGCCCCACCTGTTGTTCATGTAGACACAGACGCCTCTCGCCTCTTCGTCCCTGTGGTAGACAGAGTGTGTTGCAAACTGGTCGGCCGAGTCGGGAATGCGTTCCGAAAGCCAGGTTTCCATGAAAAGCACAGCATTCTCTCAGTTCACGCTGGATTTAAATCCTGGTTCTCAGCTCATCCATCTTGTTTTCAAGAGAGCGTACATTAGCTAGCAGGAGGCTAGGTACTGGTGGTCGAGTAGCCCTAGCCTTTAGCCTACCATGTAGCCCCCCTCTTTTACCGCGACGCCGCCTTGTCCGCTCTCTCCATCGCCTGCGCTGGTCACCCACGGCCAGTGCTGTTGGGCCTTTCCAGCAGTTTGGCCTGGATCTCGAAGTAGCAGAAAGTCAATGTCCTTCAGGCTATTTTCTGATAACCGGAAGTGCATATCTGTCATAATGTCACTGTTGCCTGTGCAAACTTAAATTAACTACAACTATCAAAAGTAACAATACAAAACATGGGGGGGAGGAAAACGCAAAGACGTCAGCCACGGTGGGCGCCATAGATCACCACCATTAGAACATTTGCTGTCTAGCCCTTCAATTATTCAGCAAAATTCAATTCAAAGGATGTTACACAAGTTACGGGGGTTAGACTGCAGTTGGTCTAGAAATGCGTAGCCCGACATTATCAACATATTGTCGGCTGGCAATGATCACTTTGTTGTCTCCAGTCAAAAGTAGTGTAGAAATCCGGCCACTGCCATCAGGAAATACTGTTTCCATGAAAGGGTGTATATGGTCTGCAACAATGCTTAGGTATGTGTTACACCTACAAAGTAACATCCACATGAATGGGTAGGACCCAAGGTTTCCCAGCAGAATATTGCCCAAAGCATCACCCTGCCTCCGCCGGCTTGCCTTCTTCCCATATTGCATGCTGGTGCCATGGGTTTCTGCTGCCCTTACCATGTAAGTGACGCACACACACTTGGCTATTTAAAAGAAAACATGATTCATCAGACCAGGAAACCTTCTTCCATTGCTCTGGGGTCCAGTTCGGATGCTCACGTGCCCATTGTACTGTATGTGCTTTCTGCTTTGGACAGGTGTCAGCATGGCCACCCTGACTGGTCTGCGGCCACTGCAATTGTCTAGCCATCAAAATGTGTCCAGTGTCAAAGTTGCTCAAATGCTTTTGCTTGCCCATTTTTTCTTTTTCTAACACATTAACTTTGAGGACAAAAGATTAACTTTCATGCCTGATACAGGGTTCCCGCGGGGTCTTGAAAGGTCAAAAATTCGGAACTTTACATTTAAGGCCTTAAAACGTATAAAAAAACTGCCATTTTCATCCGAGGTCTTAAATTTCATTGAGTCAGGTCTACAAAAGGTTTTACCCTCGTTCATTTCCAGAAACACTGGCTGCAGAAAGTTATTACTAAGTGGCAAAAAAGTATTGAGCCGTAGCCTTCAAAGCGGAGCTCTAGCGTCTTTGCTACAAACAAAACCAGCAGAACGTTGGTTCGGTGTGTTGTAGTTCTTTCTATGGGATATTGGTGTTGGTACGTACATGGTGATTAATGTTTGGCTACGTGTGGAAAATGGGAAAGTGTACTTTGAACGAGCCATGGCTAGATCACAGCGATTTCCTCTGTTGGTTACAAGCGGTACCCAGCTCCAGGTACGATGCTCGCTGCAAACTTTGCCCCCAAAAATATTCAATTAGGTTACTAATGTGATTGCTTTATCTGTAAATTACATGTATGCTTGTTCAATGACTGAATTAATTGAAATATAATTATTTTTTCAGAATATCTTAGATTTTAATATTGTTTTGGTAATGGGTCGTGTAGGTTTTAAATGTCAATCTTTATGGTCTTAAAAAGGTCTGACTAACTGAAACCTGCAAGAACCCTGCTAATATATCCCCCACACTCTGCCAGGTGCCATGATAACGAGATAATCAGTGTGGGGACATAATCGCAGCCTTTATCCAATGACCGTATAGTTTCGAAGCACTGAAAAAAACTGTTCAAAGCAGCCCCATTCAAGTCCCTGGACGCTGGGCTTCAACAGGGAAATGCACTGTGACGCTACCGGAAAGTATGAGAAGGAAATCGAGTCAGTCGACCTGCTACTATATGTATCTGATTCTGAACGAACTCATCTTTGAGATGAACATGTTCTAACAAATTTAAAATGTTAATGTAGCCGGTGTGATTCGGTGAAAGTCACTCCTTAAGTATGTAACAGGCCACCCGTGTCTTTGAATAGCTAGCTTTTTTTGGCATAGCTGGTAGTGGTGGCGCTTGGGAAGTCAGAGTTGGCTTCAGGACCGTGTTCATCCTTTACTGAGGATCGAACGCGGTCTGGAAAACTCTGACGGAACTTGCAAGACCACGTCTGTTACATACACATCACATTAACACAATGGTAAATATTTGACCATACATTTTTTTGACATTTCAGGGGAAGCCGAGCTTCCCTTGCAGTCTTAAAGAAATCGCCTACTGTCATGGATTGTATTGGGAAGGTGACCAAGGCATACACAGCTTGTGGCAAGTAGAACAAACTACCTTTCAAAAGTAAGAACCTACAGGCATTGTCCTCCATTGATTCTGTGGTGACAAAGAGGAATAAGGACTAAAACCGGAAGAGGTGCTAGATAGTTTAATAAGAGTTTATGTCTCTGCATAAAAAATGAAATGGAATATTACAAATTAGTGTTGGTGTATTTTGATCTTCAGAATGTAATTTTACTGTGTGCCTATAGGGGTGGGCCAGGGATGTCAGGGGGTTGGTGGCAATGTAAGTATATGGATATTTGCCGTGGGGCGAGGGCTTTAATTACCTCTCTCTTTTTTGACCATACATGTGTTTGCATCCGTATCTAAATATCACAACTTGGAACTGCAGCTGTAAAACGATTGGTTTCGAAAAGCTGAATTTGTGACGTCACAAATGTAGCATCACCTTTGTGACGGCCCACATTTACATACAAACTAGCCCTCTGGTGTTCTGGCCCAGGATCTCAGACACTAGTTTAGCTGTGCGCTGCTCTGTGTACTTCCACGGGAATTACAAAGGAGAATGTTTTGACATTTTTAAAGGATATTGAAAATGGGCCATCGTAAATGCAGTGTTCCAGGCTGTTACAGGGAATGGTGACACTTTTCAGAGTCTTCCCTAAGGAACCAAACACTCGAAGGGCTGTGATGTTAGTCTATGAGAAGATGATTTAGTTTATTGGCAATGGGGCTAACGTTATTGCATGTTCCTGTAGTGCTAACGTTACCCACCTAAGGCGATCCTGTTTGCTTCGAAAACAGAAGTGGAAACAACTAACGTAATCATTTCAAATAATATCTAGTCAATTTGTTGAAAACAGTGTTGTGTAGACACAATAGATTTTATTTGTTCGTTTTTTATGTCAAGTCTCCACCTTCGTTGTTTCAGTGAGTGCTGTTGGCCCTGCTGCGTCTTTGCTCCGCAGCTTCACTGTTTTTAAACCAATCAATCAGCGCGCAGCTGATCTATATATTCATGAGTATACCATAAAAGGAGAAATCCTAGTGCTTTTTCCCGGGAAAATATCACTGGATGTATTAGGGAGCATAGAACAGCACCCGGGCCTTTTTCAGCCCAAGCAATGTTACATACCCTATTAGGAGACCTTAAGGAACAGTGTGAAAAAAACAGTCAATCACCCCTTTAAGGCTGTTTATCAATCCGAAGAATGTGTTTTCTTGGCTATTGCGTAATACCCCGGACTACATTTGAATTCAGATACTGATTTACAAGTACCGTTTAGCTGAACTATGAATTGTAAAAACTTACAGCAATGGCGGTCAAAGGATTCTGTTCGTCTTGTTGGTCACGGTAACCCCGCCCCAAGCGGTTCTTACTTGGTTTCACAATCTAGACCAGTTCCGAAGTGGGGATATTTGCGAACCACGTACGAACCACTTTTCCGGTTCTCAGTCTGTCGAAAGAGAAAGAACTGGTTCGCGATTTAACCACTGGCTCCGAACCGGTACCCCAAATTCAATGGTGGAAAAGGGGTAGCAGATGGCCTAGAGGCTCTGACAGTTCCCCCCTGGTTTTTACCAATGATTGTAAGACATTTCATGCTTGAACGAAGTGTCTAATATACAGTATGAAACAGTGTGTAGTGTTTTGCAAAACAATTATTTTCATAATTGCAAAAGGTACAAAGCAGAGAATGTGGTCTCTTGGTGCCTTTGTTTAACACTAGAAGTCCTAAACTGGGGTAATTCGACCCCAGTAAAGATTTTTTTTAATATAAATCTTTGCACTCAATCAAATTTCAGGAGCCTGCTTTCTTGACCTTTCCTAGGTGTGTGTTTTATCACCCAGTATTTTTAAATGTTCAAAATCACTAATTTAAGGCTATTTTGCTCATGTTTTGGTTTAATTGTGCATTGTCTTGGAAAATCTGAAGAAACTTTGTACTTGAATGGTCAGGATGCCGGATTAATACAAATTATTTATTCTGTACCGTATATTACTTAACTAGAGCGCTCTGTGATTGATCCACTGGAGGACACGTAACCTAAATGTCTTATACCATGTCTTATATACACTCACAGCATCTGGTCATTCTAAACATCAGTTATTCAATATAAACATTGAACACACTCCTCCTACACAATGATCTCCTGAACAAGAAATCGGACATGTATCTGTTTATTACTATCATTAGCTCACTCTTAAGACAATATAATCATAGTTGAAACAACACAGCCTCAGAACCTGCCGTCCCAAAGCTCCTTCCCCCCAGGTGAAAAGAACTCTCATGCTGCAATTTCTCCAAGTCAGGAAGTCATAAAACTCCAGAAGATGACCATCCACAATGGTCAACTGACCTTTTGTGGGGTCATCACCCTCAGAAATAGTTAATACAGATAGCCATCTGGCCTACGATAAACAATCCCCAAACATTTCCTAACACTTTACAACCTCTTAACCTTCTACAAACTTAGCTTAATTATCTCCCCTTCCTACAAACAACAAGTTGTTGTTCCAGCATGTTTCTTATCTATGAACCACATTTAAAACACATAATTGTACATCCTAAAATTACGGACATTTTGTTTCCAAGGTTTCCAAAGGTTATTTAGCGTAAATAAGATATGTCGAGCAAAAAATGTATAGTTTATATATAGTCTATAATTATGTGCAAAATGATGACAACAATTAAAGTGAATTCTATGAAGTGCAATAGCTTCACATGAGTGTTTGTGTGTTGACTTATTATGTTTGAGTGCGCAATTATTACGTCATAACCAGTGTTGGTCAAGTTACTTGGAAAAAGTTATTAGTTACTGATTACTTAAGTAATCCAGTTACTTTACTGACTACTTATTTTCCAAAGTAATTAGTTACTTTACTTAGTTACTTTACTTCGTTACTTTTCAAAAACATGATGCACAACCTGAATACGCTAAAGCAATAGACCTTTCAGCTTAATGATATTCTTTCTGCATATTCCATCATATAAAATTGAATCAAAGGAAACTTTCCGTCCGTCATCTGCCGCTTCTCCGGGGATCGAGTCGCGGGGGCAGCAACCTAAGCAGGGAGGCCCAGACTTCCCTCTCCCCGGCCACTTCCACCACTCTTCCTGGGGGATCCCAAGGCGTTCCCAGGCCAGCCGAGAGACATAGTCCTCCAGCGTGTCCTAGGTCTTCCCTGGAAACTGTCTCTTTTTCAAAACTTGTTTCATTAGTTTCAATCTTTTAACTGAATGCACATATATATATATATATATATATATATATAAAATAGCACACATGATGGCAGGACAGACCTGCCCCCACTGCTAAAAAAAATCCTAGGGGAAACACTGCACTTATGAATATAATACGGTAGGCCTAATAAAAGGAGATGGCGGCATGGGCGGAGGGCTGTTATGATTATTGGATTCACAATATTGGATATAAAAAATTATTTAGCTGAGATTAGTCTTAGTCTGTTTAGTCCGTTGAAGTAAAGGGAACAAACGTAGGCTATTCTAAATGATCTGTCAGGTTAGTTCTAGTAGATTCGCCACCTACTTGATTTATCAAAACTTTAGTTTTAGGTCCTACCGGGACATGGCGGAGGGGATGATCGGCTCTAGATCGGCATCCGCGGAACGGCTCTCAAGGCTCCTTGTTTGTGTTGTGTCGTGTTGTCTGTGGCCAGCTATATGTTGGAGGAGCTGTGAGGGACACCTGAATTTCCCTCACGGGATAAATACAGTATTTATCTTATCTCTTATCTTATAAAACCAAAATACACATTCTCAACCAGTATGATATTATCCACTGCCTAATATAGGCTACACTGCTTGTCGTCATTCTGAAAGTTGTTAAATTAGGCTAAGCATCAAAATGTAGGCTAAGCATCACGTAAGCTTATAGCCAAGGATTTCCAAACAAATTACACATGGCTCTCATTTTGCAGAATTTGGACCGTGTCCTGACAATAAATTAAGAACATTACATGTTTTACCAGTATAACTGGATCTAATTAGACCATTGAATGTTTATGATGTTCCTGTGTGTTTATACTTTTGACTGGGGACAACAAGGCAAACTTGTCAGTCAACTATAAAATTTTGATAATGATGGGCTTCTATAGACAAATGCAGTCTAACCCGCAATGTCTTTGACATCCTTTAGCCAATAACTTAATAATCACTATCTGCCTACGGCTGAGCTTGATAACAACCCATTCAATTGAACCTGGTGGGTTGGAGCAGGGAAATATTGAAAACATGCAGGGCATGGGGGCCCAAGGACCAGGATTGGGAAAGACTGGTCTAAGATTGCCTACCTGGCAAACCGCTTAAACAAGGCTAACTTGAAAGGTAGAAAAGAGAACATTGACAGTCACTGACAAACTCAATGGTTTTAGGTTGAGTTTGAACAAGAACACTATTCAGAGCAATAGTTGCAAATCTGAAAATGCTTCATAAAAGGTTTATGTTACTTCCCCTCAGAGAATAAGACTATAACCTGCAATCTTTTTAACTTGGCTTTAAATGAACTCTAATCAGAATCAGCAAAATATGTAGTCAAAGCCCAAAGGAAACAAATATCCCTGAATCTAAAACTGCGCAAAATTGTTGACGATCCTAACCTCATACTTATGTGAGCTAGCTTTTTCATCCCTGACATGTGAAGGCAGCACCTGTCAGTGGTCAATTCCACCCTGTATCAGACTGCTCTCAAAAGCAGGCCCAATTAGCTCACTAAAATGCCCCATTGACAGCTCCATTCACACAGTTGTTTTTACATTTGTTATTCACACACTAATAAAACGTCATCAAAATAGTTATAGAAAATACATTGAAAAGTATGACATGGTTAATTTTGAGAAGTTATGAATGTTTTTGTTTTGATCTCAGAGCACATTGCTGTTACATTTGAAAGAACTGGACGTTTTTAAAGGTTATTTTTGTTTCAGGTGTCATTTGTCACAGAGATGTTCCTGGATCTTTCTCTTCCAGTCTCAGATGAGGTAAGGCTTTTGTCAGGTTTGCTTAGTTACTTACATAAAGCTTGACAGCATACTAAGAAACCATGAATTAAAATATAATTAGTGTTTTGCTTGTCATTAAATGAATGTGAATATTTGATGGACATCATATTTTCAACAGGCTTACAAGACTCACAGGAAAAATCCCCCGAAAAGCAGTGAGGAAAGCCAAGAGGGCAGCGACAGTTATATGCGGCTGGCCAATGGGATTGACATGTCCACTGACGCTGGCAGCAAGTACCAGCAGAGGAAAACCAAGAAGCAGGCTAAAAAACAAGCAAAGGTGAAGCTACAAAGCCACATATTGTTTTTCTAGCTTTTCTTATTATTTGGCGCCAAGCAGCGAAGCCACCTATTGTGTTTATACCTTTTGTTATTATTTGGAGCCAAGCTGCAAAGCTAGCTATTGTGTTTTGGGGTAAATCTTGGTAATCAGAATTACATTATTTATGTCGCACTGTGTAGATTACAGACAGCTGGAAATGGACACCAGGGGCACTTTCGTCCCCTATAAGATGAAGCTAAATGTTTATCTAAATAAATAAAAACACCACCAGCATTGCAACCAGGGGTGTCTAAGTGCAGGTAAAAGTCGCAGGGCTCCTATGGGGGGAGGCCCCTAAATGAAGAAAATTTTGAGAAATGAACAAACAGACTTAACATAATTCAATCTCTTCATAAGGCTCAACATTCTTAGCAGCGCACCTGATTGCAACTATGGCAGCTGCACGCTGCCTTTATAATACAATGGGGTTTATAGACACATCTCAAAAATGTTAACTTAAAAGACAATTCCACACACAGACCTATTATTAAATAGGCAAAGTATCAAAGCTGTTCAAAGTTGGCGTTTCATTGGTTTCTAATGGAAAGTTCCAAGAAGTGGAAAGCACCATGTTGAACTTCCAGCTTGTCCAGTCCTGCGCACTAGAGTGGCTCACCATGCTTCTGGCTCAGAGGCCTGTGCACTCTCGGAACGAGCTGCACATGTCATCCTTTGCGACAGTGACACTGTGTGTCCACTACAGGAAAGCCAATGTGGGATTGACAGGTGAAGCAAATCAAGCAAACAGATTTGGAGACATGGTACAGTGTTGAAGATTTTGTCGGTGTTCCTGGTGGATTTTTTGTAGTTTTAAATACAGTATTGTCACATTACATAACTTTATTCTGTGCTAACTAGCTAGTCTGTGTGCTTTTCACACACTCTCTTGCCATAAATAGCTAGACTAGTAGTTGATGTAGTGATATATTTTCAGACACTTTGAGGAATATAATAAAGTTTCAACACATGTCAGCATGTACGTCTGATAACCAGAGGTTAAATTGGGCCGGGGCGGGCGGAGCCCCGGCACATAAGCGGCCGGGTCTGGAGTTCTCCAGACGATTTTGGCAGTCTGCCTAGTCCATCACGAGCAATGTTGTCCTACTCATTTACAACTTTTCCATTGCAAATCTATGTTGTTTTAAAACACAATTCTAAATAATGGTAGGGATAGGCTGGCCTAGACATCTAGAGCAAGTTTGAGAAGTAGGCATATCGCGCACGAAAATTATAAATGTACGCTACCGTCTTTGAAGAGGTAGATTTTTTACACAGTGACATTGACAGATGGAAAGCTAGCTATAGAGACAATATAAAGATGGAAAGCCAGGCTAAGAAACGTAAACGTATTACCTTCACTAGACAAGACAATGGGTAGATTTTTCGCTCAAATCAGCCCAAAAAAATTGCGCTCGCATTAAGCATGGAAGTCTTTAACTAGCCGCATGACTCATGGCTGAAGTTACGTTTCTCCAGCTCTCCCCAGGTTGGCAAAAGAAGTATCTCAAAATGCATCAGATTGATGCTTTAAAATATGGAATATTTAATTTTTCTAATGGGGAAGCATGCACCCGGACCCCCTAAGAGGGGTAATCCTTCTCACCTTTTTCACCCCTGACCCGTTTTCATGCCTGTTATTTACTGCATAATCCACAAAAGATTTGTGAAATTTGCCCCTCGGTCAGAGCCCCCCCACATAGAAAATCCCAATTTAACCCCTGCTGATAACCAAGACACACACATGCAATCTCAACTGTGGTGTGAAGCGCGTGTCCGTGCTATTCTCCGACATGCACTCTAACAATCACTGCTGATAGACTGCCTAAAATTCAGTACAGCCCTATTTCTGATACCGTGGCGGCGGGTCAATTCAACATAGCGGAAACACTGCCCAGTGTTGGAGGCAGCTAAGCAACCATTCGACATCACTAAACTTCCACGTGTTATACTGTAGGGAAGGTTTTCATTTCTGTACTTTGCCAAAAAACCTCAAATGTCTTCTCAACACTCACACATTTTTGGCTTGTTCATGTTTCTACCAAACTTGAGTTAGACGTTTGAGAACTTGTCTCTCAGCAGTTGTTTTTGTATGTTAAATAATATTGTCTAGACCATTTTAGGATGTATTTTTTCCTCCCACTGCAAATCAGAAATGCATCCTTGTGTATACTACATAGCCAGCTCATTTACATTTAAAAAAAAATGAGAGCTGTTGCATACACATGTGATAGAATCATATAAGAATCAGCTTTAATCGCTATGTAAGTTCACACAAACAAGGAATTTACTATGGCAGGAAGGTGCATACAATAAACATATACGTATCTTAACTATAAAAATGTGAGATCGTACAATAGTCTAAATAAAAATTCGAAACAACATGATATGAAAGAATATTCACCTCTTTAATTCCAGTATTGCATTCCACAGAATCCGAGGAGGCAGCAGGATTTTGAAGGGAAGCTCAAGCTAAACAGTCTAACTGATCAGGATACAGCAGCGAGTACACAGTCAAACAATGACAATGAGAGTGTGGAAATAGTAGAGAATGGGACCCTAACAGATGAGCCAAAAAGTAAGGACCAACCAGCAAAGTCAGATATTCAGGGACAAGATCTAGAGTACAAGCTAGAAGAGGAGGAAGACTCAGTGGTTGACTATGAAACGTCCTCCACATCTGTGGTCAGCAACCATAACGCTGCCTTGTCAGAGAACCAAAACACAGAGGAAAGTTTGTTAGATGACCAACTGGCCCAGGTTAAACAAAGTGGAGAAGACGTTGATCCATCTAAAAGTGTTAAAGGGGAGGACCAGCTGGCTAAATACCTGGAGAACATGTCTCTCAACAATTCTGAAGATGGTGAGGTGGACATGGAGAGTGCTAAGGCTAAACAGTACACAGTGGTAAACCATGACCCAGATCTGGCCTTCCAAACTCTAGCTTCAAGGATGGCACCAAAAAAGCAAGATTGTTCTGTCCAGTCCTGCCTCTTTCAGTTCACAGAAGTGGAACACTTGACTGAAAACAACAGTTTGCTCTGCATTGCATGCACCAGGACAACCAGACAACTAAGCAGCAAAATCTCAGAAGGTTAGATTAATTTGATCAGTTCTTTTTTGTAATGGGTGTTGTCATGGGTGTTGTCTAAGTGTATGTTAATTTTTTTCTATGTGATGGATTGTGTATGTAATGAAGAAATCGAATTGGGCACTGATCAGTAAATCAATGCATGGGTGTAATCTGTCTTGTGCTTTGTCTAGGATCCAAGAATAAAGTTTACACAGATGCCTTGAAGCAAATACTGATCTCCTCTCCACCACCAGTACTTACTCTGCACTTAAAGAGGTTTCAACAGGTAATTGGGTGTGCACGACGTCGTCGTCACATCCTTTGTTATCTCACATATATATTTATTATTATTATTATTGTTTATTTTCCCACCCCTAAAACTCGGTCAATATTTGGACTACATAGAGAACGACCCGGTCAAACGTTCCGTCTTGGTAGCGATTGAGTTGCTTGTATCAGAATTTACGTTCCGATGCATGGTTTAAGCTTAAAGTACATTTTTGTGCCGAAAAGTGAAGCTAATGTGGCTAACTTGCTAGCCACAGTCATTGACGTTCCTACCGTCACTAACGTCACGAAAACACGCGTGACTGCCAGGCTGTAGAAGAACATTCGTTTAGCAGCTCGTTAACTTCTGGGAGATAGCTAGCTAGGCTAACTTGAAATACCAGAAGCAAAGAAGCCAGGGTGATAACTATTTACTAATTTAACATTGTCATACACAACAACATTCTGAAATGTTATGTACAATATCATATATGCTGATATTATTAAGTACATATATTTTCGGAAACAGTAGTCTGTAGTGCATCATGACATTACCCTCTGTTGCCCGGGCGACATGCGACACATACGACAGCGGTCTGTGATACATCTGTTTTCAATTGTTAAAATAACCATTCCTCACAAATAAATGTTTGTTTTGGTATTTATTAGACATGACATTGCAAGTCAACGATTTGTAATGCCCCAAGCAAAGAGGCTATGGTGATAGCTAACTATTTACTAATTTTACATTGTGCTATGAAACACAAATTTTGAAATGTAGGCAGCTAAAATATGATAGCTCTATATAACTGTACGCTGATTAGAGCTAAGCTAGATCTACTTTCGGCAACAGTAGTCTGCTATTTCAGAGAGGAGTTACCTCTAACTGCTACACCGGCACATCTCTACTACTGTATCTGTTACCAAAAGTGTTAAACCTAGCTCTAGCTAGCTACAGCTAATTTGCTACCTTGTAGTCTTCCGTTCGAAACCGCTTCTGGGAGGTACCGTACAAATCGTCCAGCCACCAGCTCGTCCAGCCACCAACGTCGTCGCTAGCTACCAAGACGAACACTGTAGTATACAATTTACCGGGGCAGCTTCTCCACACAGGGCTATATCGCATTTTGCGTTGTTACTGACAATGATCGCTATTGAGCTTTTTATGCATGAGCGATTTTCTACTAAATAAATGTCAAACTTATTTGGGTTTTTTGGGGGCATATTTTCAGTTAGCAGACATACTGTTTGAATCGCGATTCCATCTGAAATATTGCCAGTGATAACGTTGTTACAGTAGCTTCTTTCCAAGTGTGTTGGTGAATTATGCAATAGCCTATGAGTAGGCTAAATGCTTGAAAATATCACTAGAAGGGAAAAACTTAAAGGGACGGACCCACCTGCAACCTATGCAAACAGGCACACCCTCACAATTTCCCCAGAAATTGCATGCTCTCTAGTTATTATTTGTTCTGTCTTCTATGCATATATATTTAGCTTAAGCAACTGTTCGTCACACAGCAAACTGTAGTCTTAAAGACGTACTCCAATATTTTGAACATCTATAGGGTGACTACATTTTTAACCCTGCAAACCAAACGCAAAGCGCCAAAGCACGCACCATAGGGGATTCACCAAGTGCGATCAAAAATACTCTTCCACTGTGTGCAGGACGCAGCACGGAGTAAGCATTCTGGCAGGCTTTAGGAAAGACTGACTTTATATTCAGCATTACAACTAACAGTTAGCGTACTGACAGATTCTGCAACAGCCTTTACATAAAACAACCAAGATTGATTGATTTATCTGTATGTGTGTCGATGTTAAATTCTGACTTAAAGTGCATTGTTCATGTTTTTTTATTGGATTATATAACGATGAGTGAGAAAAAACATGATCAACGTCTATGTTAGGGCTATCCCTGACTAAGATTTTCTTTGGTCGACCACGACTCGTGAAAATCGACTATCGTATTTTTCGGAAATAAAACTGCGGCTTGTACCCCGATTTAACAGTTTTCTTGTGGTTGTACGGCTTATATTTCGAAACGGGGTATAGCCCGGTTTTAGAACAAAAAAGTGGCTTTGTCCCAAGACCTCTACAGACCGTGCAGCTAATTTAATGCTCAACACTGGAACGGGGGCTTATTGAAGGAGGAATTGAAAGAGGAATTATTTACTGTGTCGTCTCAGTTACACTATCAGGGCTTGGTGATACAGTGACTTGCTAAAGTAGGCAAATGGGTAGACAAACATAACATTTCATAATAATTTCAGTAAATCGTAGTAGGCTATCCTCAGGATTTGCAAGCTAGCTAAACTTATATACTATGGAATGCCGATTTAGTCAAAATTAAATAAATAAATAGATCTGTAAATACATTTCTAAATACATAAATATATAGATATGGCAATGAAATAAAGCCTAAAATTAAAAAAGATGGCAATAAATATATCAATAATAAATGTATTTATTTCAAAATGACGTTTTTGTAAAGACAACATTTATTTATTTAATGGGACTTTTATTTCCTAATGCCACATTTATTTATTTTTTGAGACTTTTACACTCCACATTTATTTCCACATATATTTCCACTCCACATTTATTACCACTCCACATTTATTACCCCTCCACATTTATTTCCGATCTCACATGCAAACGAGAGGGGCGTGGTTATCTTCAGACCAACGCGTGCTGCACAAGACAGCCAGACAGGGACACGGACACGGTCACCTATCTACCTCTATCACCAGAATCGTCACAAATTCACACAACATTCAACATTATTGACGATTTTCAAGTCGCATCTCATATTTGCTGCTGTAGGCTCATGGATGTAGCTTTTAGTCACAAATTCAGGCATTCAGGCAACATTTTGTATGGCCTGGGTTCATCGAAAACAACTGGTTATCCTGAGCACACCAGAAACCCTAACCTCAACCAGGGGGGTTCGAAGGAACCACCTCCCGGTATTGAGTCTTTGCAGGTGGTGATGTCTTCTGAAACTACAAATTACTTAAATCGTCACTGTGAACCCAGACAATATCTTACGATCAAAATACTCTTAACCCTAAGAAAGATTATGTTGAGCCCCATGGTGGATTTCTACAGTTGCCGTCTTGCACACGAACACGGTGTTCGATATGTTGGATGCTGTCGTCCTCTCCTACTCTTTATTCAATGCCTAAAGAATCTATCTCTTGACCCTGTATTTATGCTTGAGCAGCACTGGTTGAAGCCTGCTGAAAATATTGTTACGGTCGTCGTTCGTCTAGGTGAACAAATAAGGCTAAACACAGCGCTAACAGCGGCGGGCCCCGACCGGTGGTAAAAGTAAGGAGAGGTCTCTTACCCGCTTGCCAAGTACAGGCTACTCCCTCCCCCGTCTCCTGGACAGCCCACGCAGCCGTTTGTTTGGCGGACAGCTCGCACGCGGTTGGTCGTCGTTTATGTTGGTGGATCCTTACAGTGCAAGGCGCGGTGGCACACCAAGAGAGTGTGGGTGGTAGGAAGTCGGGGACAACCGGTCGATCGCAAGGTGGAGGTAGCTATGACCACTTCGGAGGTTCCCCCTTGCTACCGCCATCCGGGAGTTTAAAAACAATAAACCCCTCCCCTTAATCAGCGGGTCTCCAATCGGGAGAGTATCACTCCCCTTCCCCAATCACCACCAGGTGCCAGGCCGCCGCGCCACTAAAGTGTTACATTAAAAGTTACCCTAGAGAAAGGCCTCTAAACCTCCTCTCTCACCCTGCCACTAGGCGTGCGCATAACAGTCCTCCCCCCCTCAAGAGAAAAGGACAACAAAATAATCCTACAACACCAATATATTTTTTTTTACTTTTCACATTTTCACTCCCCTAACTCTAGAGGAGTCCAATAAAACATTTCCCAATACCCATTCATCGTCAATAGTAGCAGTATTTTACCACCGTCCGGGTAAAAATCATGTCCGATAATTCTGGGGATCCCAGAAACCATGGCCAAGGGAGTTCTATCTCCACCTCAACCACAGTCATCAATGGGCATCACCACAGGATCCCTGAACACCGCCGGGTAGGCCCATACAATAGCGCAATAGGCACCTCCCACGTTCAGGACATCCCGTCTCGCAAACAAAAGACCAAGCATGGCCACATCCCAGTCCTTGGGGCACTCCACCCCAAAGATGCGCATTGGCAAGGTCGGATGGCCCCTCTCACGAGCCCCCTGTAACTCAGGGTGATCGACAGAGGCTAGTACCAGTGGGAGCCCAAACTCACACCTGACCTCCTGGAACCTTCCAGAGGTGACACTGCTGGCTCCCTCCGACTGAACCTCTTTGGGCAGCCCCACAAGTGAAAAGGACTCCATGACCGTCGGCGCCCAGATGCCATGTATGGGGACCGCTTCTGGAAACCGTTTGGCCACATCCTCACTGGTCACCAAATAGTCCGGCTCTTTCCTGGTTCGGGGCAGAGGGACAACCCCCTCCGCGATCACCCGACGGTCGCTAACCAAATGCTCCCGGGAGATGGTGGTATCCCGTACTGGAGCCAGAGAAGGATAAGGGTATTCCTTTACTGAACACAGATGCTCACACCCCACAGCCTGAGCAAACACTGTGTCCGCCAGACTGACCAGGTCCTCCTCCTCAGCAGAGGGCGAAACCCCCGGCCTCTCCTCAACCAGAGGCAGTACTGGAGCAGCGTGGGCTTCGGCTCTCTGGGTCTGAATCACCCCCTCAGGACGTTCTCGCCCCAGCGGCGGCGCTTCTGGGACTTCCAGTGGAGTGAAAACCACAACAGGGGTCACACCTACTTGGAAACCTGCCAAATCCTTGCCTAATAAAAGGCTAGTGCCTGGAACGGGCAGCGTGGGCACCATACCCACAGTCATTTCTCCAGTCACCACCTCAGGACGTTCTCGCACCAGCGGAGGCCCTTTAGCTTCGGGCCAGTCACCCTCCCGAGCCACGACCTCGAACCCCTCAAAAAGGGTATCCACATCCTCCTCTAAGAATACTGGCATCAGAGGTAGGGCGGAACGGACATCAAAACGGGGCTCCAAAGGCCCCCCCCCACGGTTGGCCTTCAACCGGGCCAACTCCAACTGAGCCGACAGATTCTTATGCCGCTCCTCCCTTTCTGCCTGAAGGTTCCTGTCTCGCTCCTCCACAGCCCACAACACCTCCAACTCCAGCGCTTCAATCAGGAGTTCAGCCAGTGCGGGTTTCAGGGTACCTTCTGGCACCTCTATCTCTTGCTCTGCCGCAAACTGCAACATTTGAGCTTCTGTAAGCTGTTGGAGCATTCGGCGGGAGTGCAACGCCATCCCCCCACCTAGATCATCTCCCTGACAGTCACTCAACATGACAGCACAGCACTCACCACCACTGAGAAAACTGTCTCCAACCGGCAAAAAGACCTGCGCCACAAAACAGGCTTCTACACAACACGCAAACACGCTCCCGGGACCAACCCCGTGCGTATCACGACCAGTTTGCACGGTCACAGACCGTCAACACACAACTGGCAAGCTTACAGCTACCAGCTCAAAATGCACAGCAACTGCTGTCAACAAATCAACAATCCAGCTAGGCTACCAACACTAGCTAACACTCGTCTCACAGCTCCTGACTTCGCAAAGTAGATCCGCTACCTAACAACAAGCCCAACACAACAAACAGCTGTCGCTAACACAACGCACTCCGTCACTCAAACGCCCTCCCTGCTAGCTAATATAATTAGCCCCAACAGTTCGGCATTACGTTTCGGACGAGCCCCCCAATTGTTACGGTCGTCGTTCGTCTAGGTGAACAAATAAGGCTAAACACAGCGCTAACAGCGGCGGGCCCCGACCGGTGGTAAAAGTAAGGAGAGGTCTCTTACCCGCTTGCCAAGTACAGGCTACTCCCTCCCCCGTCTCCTGGACAGCCCACACAGCCGTTTCTTTGGCGGACAGCTCGCACGCGGTTGGTCGTCGTTTATGTTGGTGGATCCTTACAGTGCAAGGCGCGGTGGCACACCAAGAGAGTGTGGGTGGTAGGAAGTCGGGGACAACCGGTCGATCGCAAGGTGGAGGTAGCTATGACCACTTCGGAGGTTCCCCCTTGCTACCGCCATCCGGGAGTTTAAAAACAATAAACCCCTCCCCTTAATCAGCGGGTCTCCAATCGGGAGAGTATCACTCCCCTTCCCCAATCACCACCAGGTGCCAGGCCGCCGCGCCACTAAAGTGTTACATTAAAAGTTACCCTAGAGAAAGGCCTCTAAACCTCCTCTCTCACCCTGCCACTAGGCGTGCGCATAACAATATTGTAAACAATGTTTGCATATATGCAGGTAGCAACGCTAGTGCTAAATAACTATTTAGCTGGTCGGCTAGTAGGGCTTGTGAGACAGCTCACCAAAAGAACGATGGGGAAGCCACTTGTATAGCAGATTAAGACATGTTCGTAGGTACCTAGCGAAAAGTAGCCTCAACTTTCCGAGACTTGGCTACGATACGAATGCTGAAGGGTCGCTGATATCGCATAGCGTCGTTGCTAACGTGTGATGTTGTGACTGTGTGTGTAACACTGAATTACTCACTGAACAACCAGCTAACTAGCTCCGGTTAGCATTCAGGTTTGAGGAGAAGCTACGGGTGTACGTCCCGTAGGCCTACGTCCCATCCTCCTTTGCTAGCTATGTTGCTCTCGTAGATACGTGATATGTATATGGGATGTGAGGGAATGATAAAGGTCTCTGATTCGACGAATCAGATGTCAATATAAGTAAGAAACAATGTCATTGGCCAGGGGCACAAACAAGTGCGCCCCGGGATTGCCCCTTTTAGCAGCAAATGAGAAGCTGTCTTTCTCAAATGTATGAAAAATGTATGAGAGCTCCCATTGACTTCCATTAGGCCTGCGCCCCTCCAGGGGGGAGTGGCTTATCTCAGTGATAACGAATGGCAATATATTATATTTGGTCACATTTAAGTGGTTGTTGACAGGGACTTACGGTCTCCCACACACATTTAACGCGTTAACACAGTACATTTGTTATTTAAATAGTTTGGTATATCATATTTTTTTACGTTTGTATTTATTTATTTTTACGAAAAATTCTAGGAGGGGCGGCGCCCTTGCGCCCTCTATGGACGCACCGCCACTGCATTTAAGACTTTGTGGTCAATATCTATGTTCTGTAGAGCACGTATCCGCCCAACCTCTACAAAATCTACAATGTGTGCCAAAATAATATATACTGACAAGCCATGCTTGATCTATAAGGCCAGCAAGCGATCTCTTGACACCATGTCTTCCTTCATCTACCAAATCTAGGTGTCCCTATCATAGGTCCCTATCTGCCTTCGATCTTGTGCAGCATTCGTTGGTCTGAAGATAACCACGCCCCTCTCGTTTGCATGTGAGATCGGAAATAAATGTGGAGGGGTAATGTGGAGTGGTAATAAATGTGGAGTGGAAATAAATGTGGAGTGTAAAAGTCAAAAAAATATATATACATATAATATATTGCCATATTTTTTAATTTTAGGCTTTATTTCATAGCCATATTTATATATTTATGTATTTATATATGTATTTACAGATTTATCTATTTAATATTGACTAAATCGGCGTTCCATAATATACTGCTTTATTTGTCTTAAAGGGGTGATTGACTGGGTTTTTTTACACTGTTCCTTAAGGTCTCCGAATAGGGTATGTAACATTGTTTTGGCTGAAAATGGCCCGGGTGCTGTTCTATGCCCTCTTTTACATCCAGCATTTTTTTCCCGGGAAAAAACGCTAGCTTTTTCCCTTATATCATTGGTATTTAAAACTGTAGTATGATTTTGTCAGTAACAGTTATTAGCAATGCTAACGTATCCTGTATCTAGCACAGCCTTTCTCCAGTTATTTCGAATAGATAATCTAGACAGGCGTCAGCAAAAGGCTAGACTGCTTTCGTTTTCTGGCTATTTTTTTGGAAGCTTCCCTTCTAATGCCGACTACAGCTAGTCTAGCTAGTCATTTGCTAAGTAACGTATGTTGATGTGTTTAGAAACGTAGCGTCGCTACCTCGGACTGGGCAAGAACACCAGTGAGTGGGCTGGTGTGGATGTACATTTTGGGGCATGACAAAGACACAGACCAGAGCCAATTGAATGCGCGATACCCTACTGACGTCAGTCGGGTGGATTTTTCCAAAAGCTACCGTTTTACAGCTAGATGTTTTCTTTTTGAGATTTGCATTGGAAATAAGTGTCAATGGACTTTGAGGTTCACTGTATGTTCATTTTACCCACCGAACTGTCGTTATTCAACTATGACAAGGTAAAAACGGGTTTGCAGTCATTGACCCCTTTAAATAATATGGTGAAACAAGAGGGAATCAGATCTCATACTTCCACACGGCTGCTCAACTAAAATCTTAGTCGGCCAAGAGCATATTGAACAAACAATCGACTAGTTGACTGAGTGGGGACGGCCCTAATTAGCGCTGAAAACAAGTATATTATAATTTTTATAGTGATGAAACCTTGGACAATTTGGTAGTGAATGTTGCAAAGCAGGACATTTTAGTGTTTTACTGATATTTATTGGGACTCTGGAAACTCTGTTTGGAACTGGGTGAATCTGGAACAAACCGGGACGTCTGGCCACTGTAAACATATAATGTTTTTGCACTTTATTGTATGCCAACACTCCACATTAGTTACAGTTACTCATAGAGAAAATGTGGGCGCGCGCCCTAAGCCGTTTTCCCGAGATCCTATGACAAATCCCGAGCGTCTAAGGCCAAAAAAAAGTCAGCGATGAAAAACGCGAAAAACTTAAACAGTGTAACGGGCTCTCAAATTTCAAGACTTTCGTGACCCCCCTTTCTTAAAGGCTGTCCTTTACTACCTTTTTCGTCTTTTTAAATCTTACCATTTGTATAATCCGTGTTATTTTTCTAGCCATTATAAAAGCTATCTTTCCCGGTTTTCTGCCACTATGATGCGCGCGCATCCTGAATGTTTACAAACAAATAATTGGTAATCGAGTTGAAGCGTGTCTTCTTGTCTGATCGATACGCAACTGTGAGGTGCGCGAATGGACAGAGCGGCGGGGGGCAAGCCCCACGTGCATGACTACTACACCTGTACAAATGCAAATGAAATGTCCACTCAAAATGCTGACAAAAGTTTGATTCACGATTTCCACTGCAGCCTCCATTGGTATTCTTGACCTGAAATGATAATATATAGTGTAGGCACGAAGAAAATAAAGGAAATAGCAAAAAACCTGGGAATAAATACATGGATTAGAAACAAATAAAATGTAATATATATATCTTTTTTTGAGCACCGAAGACCCATTTTGACCCAGGAAAAACCCTGGTTGGGACTAAAAACCTAAAACTGGAAGCCGTAAAAGACCACGAATCGTCAAAAGATGTTGTAGTATTAATTTTCACATGCAGTTAAAAACAAGAAAGTGGCTGGTAAAAACATTGAGTGTCTGGTAGATTTTGAAATCCACCAGCCACAGTGGCCGGTGGACAAAAATTTAAATTTCCATCCCTGGCTGGCATTGATTATTGACATCTTACATTACATTCATGCATTTAGCAGATGCTTTTATCCAAAGCGACTTCCAAAAAGAGAGCTTACAAAATTGCATAGGTCACTGACATTAACATTAACATTTCTGTTTGTCATTTCACTCATTTGATAAGATTATGATTAAACGCAGCAACTAGTGTCTGCACTGCAATGCGAGCTAGGTTATCGAAAAGTCGGAGCAAATTTACAAATGAGCAGTTTCATAAATAAAATATGCAAATTTTCAGCAACTACACTGCCCACTTCTCGTTACATTTTAATTCAGATGCTGATTTACAAATTCCGTTTAGCTGAAATATGAATTGTAAAAACTTAGAGCAATGGCGGTCAAAGGATTCTGTTTGTCTTGTTGGTCACGGTAACCCCGCCCCAAGCGGTTCTTTCTTGGTTCGAAATCTAGACCAGGTTCAAAGTGGGGCCGGTTGCAAACCACGTACTAACCACTTTTCCGGTTCTCAGTCTGTCAAAAGAGAAATAACTGGTTCGCGATTAAGCACCGGCTCCGAACCGGCACCCAAAATGCGTTGGTGGAAAAGGGGTATAAGAGTCATCATGGGGAGTCAGATGGCTGAAATAAGTGTAATCAGAAGGTTGTCGGTTCGATTCTTGGCTGTGCAGCCAAACATTCCTAAGTGCCGTTGTACTCCCAGAACAAGTGTGTCTTGAGCCTTTTCTTGAAGGTGGAGAGACAGTCAGTGTCTCTGATGGAGGTGGGGAGTTGATTCCACCATTGGGGGGCCAGACAGGAGAAGAGCTTGTGTTGGGACCGGGCGCTCTTGAGCGGTGGGACCACCAGACGGTTGTCAGAAGAAGACCGTAGGTGGGGGTGTAAGGCTGGAGCAAAGACTTGATGTAGTCGGGTGCAGTCCCGTTCACCACTCGGAAGGTCAGTATCAGGGTCTTGAATCTGATACGGGTCGTGATGGGAAGCCAGTGGAGGGAGATGAGGAGCGGGGTAACATGGGAGCGCCTGGGTAGATTGAAGACCAGGCGGGTTGCCGCATTCTGAATCCTCTGGAGAGGGCGGGTTGCGCATGCTGGGAGTCCGGCGAGCAGCGAGTTGCTGTAGTCCAAATTTGAGAAGACAAGTGCTTGGACTAGTAGCTGGGTGGAATGCTCAGACAGGTATCTCCTGAGCTTCCGGATGTTGTAGAGGGTGAATCTACATGACTGGGAGACCGCAGCAATGTGGGCTGTGAAGGAGACCTCGTCATCCATGGTCACCCCGAAGTTCCTGGCAGAGGATGAAGGGGACACCTTTGTGTATCCCAGGGTGATTGAGAGATCATGGGAGATGGAGGGTTTGGCCGGGATGATAAGGAGTTCTGTTTTGGCGAGGTTCAGCTGGAGGTGGTGCTCGGTCATCCAGGCGAAGATGTCTGTGAGGCAGGCCTCGATCCTATCTTGTTTGTTTTGTGTGTAGATTTTCAGTTGTCAATTCCGTTGTTAAATGTGCTCAATATTTTCTTGTTTATTAACAAGTAAGTTATTTGCTTATAGTTGTAGTTTATAGCTGCTGTAAGTTACCTAGCATTATACCCATAGCAATGCTACTACCATGCTAGTGTTACTTGCGAGCCTTCTAATTTGTACATTCTGAAGCCATACTAAAGTGTTTGTCACAGTTTTTGTCTATCGGAAAATATTCTATAGGGGTTATGCGCAGTGCCCAGCGTTCTAACCGGAAAACAGATATAATCATTTCCGCTGCTGTGCTAACCCAATGGCAAACCCAGCTAGTTCACACAATCAAAAATAACATTATTATTATTATGTGCATTTTGGGCGTTTTTTATTATTTAACTGTGAAGACCATGTATTTATCCAAACCGTTAAAGTACCAGACGCGGGAAAATCCGAACAGTGATTTTTACTGCATACCTCAGTGGGAAATGTCCGGATGACCTGATGGAGACCCATGCAAAATCACTCAAAACACTGGTTCGATTCCAGGCTCTGGTCAATATACACATTTGGCCAAGGACCACCGCGACCTTTGCCTGTAAACAGTGATTCTGACTGTCAGAGACCTTTAAATAGCCGAGTGTGCAAAACTAGCCTGGCAAACGGAGGTCGTTTTCTCAGCCAAATTACGAATGAAACAGGCTCGCTTTGAGAAATCAGAGACCCAGGCTCGTACAAAAAGCAGTCCTCCTTGACGTTTTTGGTGTGGAATGGAGTGAAATACGATATTGTGAACACACTGCCAGTGAGGGACCCGTTTTAGTTTACGCTAAAACAATGTAGCCTAGTACCGGGGGACGCAGTCTCACTCAGATTGCAAGTTTTACACAAATCACACGAAAAATCGTACCACCTGGCTAAATGCAGAATTCCCATATCGCTTGAAAACTACCCTCCTCTACCTTTTTGGTGTAAAATTTACCGACATGTAAAATGATTTACTGTGTGACATGACGTGAACGAGACGTCGCTGCCACCTACAGTAAGACTATGCAGTCTACCGGGCAAGCCGTTCTCAATCAAATAAGACTATCACAACCCAAATAAAATTTCAGAGTCGACAGATCAATGGGGAATCGCTTTTTCTTCGAAAGGCTGCCGTCCTCTACCTTTTTGGCGCAGAATTCACCGAGATATAACATTGGAAACTGGAGGCATCTTGTGTAAAACAGCACCATGTCAGCATAGAGCGTACATATCCTAAAGTGATGATGTCTGTTTTACCGAATACGGAAGTGTTTTCCGCATAACCCCTATTGGAATGTTCGAATCACAAATATGATACGTTATGCTGTGGCGCCCCCTTGTGAACGCTCACATATTTGTGATGCTACTTTAGATTCTAAGTACATGTGTTTGACTTTCTAGGTTCCCACAATATGATTCATACATAAGATTACTAATCATCTTGTCCCCTTCCAGGTTGGCTACAGTGTATGTAAAGTGAACCGCCATGTCAACTTCCCTCAGATTCTGGATTTAGCACCTTTTTGTTCCGTAAACTGCAAGGTAAAACATGTCATACGATATTGTAGTATTGAGAAATAAAACATAGGGTAGTGCTGTGTGGTAACCAGGGATTTGTGTTCTTTCAGGGTGTGACCGAGGGAGACACACAAGTGCTTTACAGTCTCTATGGCATTGTGGAGCACAGCGGAACAATGAGATCAGGCCATTACACGGCTTATGTTAAAACACAACTTAATTGCTCTTTAGTCACACATAATGGAGTGGCTGACCAAGGTAGGGTTACATGCTACTAATAAGACAGCAGGGCAGTCCTTAAAAATGTACACATATACTGTACATGTATATATTTAATTATGCAGAATCCAGACTTCATTGATATCCTTTCTTATAAATGCTTTGTTCTCCGTCCTTCAGGGGAAGCTGGGACGTGCAGAGGATCATGGTTCCATGTCAGTGACAGCAGTGTGAAGCCTGTGATGGAGAGCAAAGTGCAAAGTTCCCAAGCCTACATCCTTTTCTATGAAAGATTGTTATAGTTCTTCCACAGAACTGTGGTAGATATACAAGCCAAGTACAGACTAAGGGCCAACCTCAGTATGAGCGATGCACTTACTGTATTGTGTCAGAATGAATTAAGTGTACAGTGAATGGTTTATAAGTAGTGCAGTGTGTTTTCAATTTCATATAGAAACTGCTTACAAGTGTGTTTAAGCTCCCTTTGACATGTTTCAGTTGACCACTGTTGGACAATTTGGGTGAGTGATGCATGCCCATCAAGCTGCAGTAGGATAATGACCATGTGAGTTGTTGAGAATTTGGTGGTTTTGAGCAGAAAAAAATTATGGACACAAAACAAGGAACTTTAATAAATATTTGAATATAAATGTATGTACAATTTACAAGATGTCAATATGAAATTAAAGTTTCCAAACACAATGTTTGTTTTTATTGACCTTTTCACAAAAAAATGGCTTTATATTATTACTTGACCTCTTAGAATGTATTAATTTTTCTCTTTAAAATAACTGATCAGAAAGAGTAGTTGGTCAATGTTGTAAATAACCAGTGCTTGATTTGTAAAGTCGGAGGTCCCCGAGAGGATCCGGCAACTCAAAACAGGGGTTGGAGGTAACAGAACAACAACAAAAACTAGAGAGCATGCAATTTCTGGGGAAATTGTGAGGGTGTGCCTGTTTGCGTCGGTTGCAGGTGGGTCCGTCCCTTTAAGTTTTTCCCTTCTAGTGATATTTTCAAGCATATAACGTTCCGTTCCACTAACAGGCAACGCTAACTCAAACTAGACCTCAATAAGCTTAGACTGTGCAGCCCAGATAAGGCGATCGTCGAAAAGAGGAGTTATGTCGCAAAAAGCAAAGCGTAAACCAGCAGAGTGGTCTTGTGTCAGCAGCGTAAATAGATTTTTTAAGTTTTTTGGAGTTGTCCCCAAAAAGTGTTGCCGCAATTAACATGACATGGGAGACAACTTGTCAAACCATTACGACCGTTAAAAGGCGTAAATTGTAGACACACCAAATTAACATATAGCCTATGCATTCAGTGATTTACTGATAATTAGCGTAATTTGATGAGCTGTTTGAAACCGTTCTGACAGTAGGCTGGCATATGGCCGATATTCTCAACCGGAGATTGAGAATATAACCCAAAAAAGAACGTGGCAGCAATAGAAAATTGTAGGATACAATTCAAAACACTGAAGAAGGCCATGGTTAATTGAACTTGATGTGGGCTAATAATGTTTTTGTCTTCACATCTTGAACACAATTAATACATTACTTCAAAATAACTTTGCCGCACGCATTTATTAAGATAAAGATAAAAGGGTTGTCAAAGAACGGATACGCCATAAGCGATTGTAACTTGTCTAGACGCTCTGCTTAGTTTCTAAGGCCTTATTTGATGTCACTTAACCAATGGCTTTTGAAAACAGTTAAAGTGACATCATAACTTGTTTATTTAAATTTATATATTTGTTGGAGATGAAGTAAACACGTAAATCGTTCATGTATGCACTTCAAAAAGTCTTAATTTACGTTTCCGAACACGGACTAAAGTGTTTTGCGCGCAGCAATTTACTCGACGGAACTGTCTTTTGAGATTCAGTTTCCGCTTGTTTTAAATTCTTTGCAACACATTTTAGTTTAGCTTGACTTTTAGCCTGACACGGAGCAGGCTAGTTCCGAAGTATAAGTTACCTTGGTTACGTAGCTTGAACTAAAATAAGCTACCTTAATGGAACGGAACTCTCGCTAAAGTAAGTGAGACTTGGCGAAATAAGTCTCGCTTTTCCTTAATCGACGTTGATGGAAATACCCCCCTGGTCTAAACCGAAGAGCATATGTAGAAAGATTTGACATATTTATGCTGTCCTTTGTGCTGCTGTCCTTTCTGTAGTTTTCTCCGTAGTTGAACCTCTTTCAGCCTGGAGTCTGTTTACTCCTCTTTGAGCTCTCTTTCCTCCATGCAAATCACTTCCCTACTGTCTTGTTCACTCTGCTCGTCTGGTCCCTCATTTTCACTGTCAAAAAAGTGTCTTTGTTCAATTGCACTAGACTAACTTTATATATATATATATATATATAAACACTCAGTTTTTAACTGATAAGAAATTATTGATTTAATTATTAATTAATGTTTGCTTTATCGAACATGTAGGGCCTACCTTTGTGCTGTCAACTCTGCTTGCTCATCAATCCACAAATCCTCAAAACTGCTCATCTACAATACAATACAATGACAACGTTTTAAATACTGTCAATAAGATAGATAGTAGTTAAATTATTATGTCCAGACAGCTAGCTAGAAAGCTAAAAGCAGTCCTGAAAATCGTTCATCGTTAAGTTGGATATTGTAGCGATCTCAGTCACTACGAGTTTGATACAATAAACCGTTACAATATGACAGTTTCGTCTCGTCTTGTTTTTTAGTTCACAAGATCATACGCATAAAACGTGTTGTTATCATATTCACAATTATGATTAAATTATGTGTTCGTACTTTGGTTAAATTACATGGAAATCCTGTTGGTTTGTTAGGGTTTCACTGTGGACAACGGCGAAGTTGTCCGGCCACCCGGAAGTAAGTTATTTGTTGTTGTGACGTCACGTTGAATTGTCGTATAGGACCCTATTCATAGTTTTCAGTCACGTGACATGCGCGATTAGCTGGAGGGCAAAAAAGCTGCTGGCGATAGCGGCTCACACCGTTGAGACGCAGCAAAAGCCGGCAAATGTACCTTCCCACGTTCATTTGGATCACCTCTCAGCTAAAAATAAGGAAAGATATGGACACAAAGTGCAAGTGTCGGCGTCTAACACAACAACCCAACTATTTAGCTAACAAGCTAACTTTAACTCGCTACGACCACTGCAGTTGGTCGCCTCAATACACAACAAACTATGTCAAACCGATTACATAAAGATGTGTTTTATGGCAAAAAATACGATCATTAATATAGGCTACTTGTGTTTAACTTTACTTGTGCTTAGCTTTGATGACGTGTTCGCTGCAAATACGTGTATATTTGGACGTCTGCCATTGTATGCCCTCCCCGGAGACAGAGGTAGCGTTACGTTTAATGGCACAAATCCACAATCTTCTAAT
Source organism: Mallotus villosus (assembly GCA_903064625.1). Taxonomy (NCBI): domain Eukaryota; kingdom Metazoa; phylum Chordata; class Actinopteri; order Osmeriformes; family Salangidae; genus Mallotus; species Mallotus villosus. The sequence goes on along the minus strand of CAEFZP010005837.1, from coordinate 69,078 downwards.
CCTCTATATTTTCTTTATCGGACGGAATTCTGTAGAAACACAGTCCAGGCTTGTCTCCTCTGCAATTAGTGCATCCGATAGCACAACAACTATCCGGCATTATGCCTAATACAACACGCAGCAGACTCGAGACAAACGCAGCAGACTCAAGGCCGGATTAACCATTAGGGCAACTGGGCACTAGCCCAGGGGCACATGACATCTAAGGGGCCCTGGACAACTTCAACTAAAATGTTATATCACGTTATGAACGCAGTCTTTACTTTCCTTAATTTGAGAACTTTATTGCAACTCGTTCGATCAAAATATTATGTTAAATCACGTCAAAAACAGTGTTTATGTAGTCTAGTAGCTGCCTGCACAAATGCCGCTTGCGGCTTGCCAGCTCTACCCCGCAGACACTGCGAACGAGAGTCACGTGACTTGAAGCGCTGTGGCTGGAGGAGAGCGTTCTATGAGGAGAAGCAGTGTAGCAAGATGGAGAAGCTGTTAAGCGGGAGTGCTAAAAGAAAATTGAAAAGAAAAAAGAATTGAAGTTAGTCGAAAATTTGAAACTTTTACTTACTTGTCCTTTGGACGAGTACATTTACATTTCACTTGTCAATGCACAAAAGTCACTTGACCCCCAGCTTTGAATAGCCTGACCAACAAGTGATCGGGCAAAACTAGCCTGGCTAACGGAGGTCGCTTTCTCAGGAAAATGAGTAATGAAACAGGCTCGGTTAAAGAAATCCAATATGCTGGCTATCTTCAGCAGGCTCGTATCTACGTTAGGCAGTCCTCTCTGACGTTTCTGGAGTGAAATACAACATTGTGCACACTGCTAGTGAGCGACGAGTCTGACTGAGGCTAATGGGGACGCAGTCTCACACTGAAATTGCCAGTTTAAACAAATCACAAAAATAATCGGTCCAGCTGGCTAAAAGCAGAATTCCCATATCTCTTTAAAGCTGCCCTGCTCGACTTTTTAGATGTTGAATTGACTGTAAAACTGTAAAATTATGAACTTTGTGACATGACGCGAAGACATGGATGCCGCTCCACTATGCGGTTTGTACCGGGCGACATTCTCACTCAAATGTCAAGACTTTCGTGACCCAAATCAAAATTCTAATCCGACAGATCAATGGGGAATCGCTTTTTCTCTCTCTAAGGATGTCCTCCTCTGACTTTTTGGTCTTTTAAATCTAACTATTTGTATGATCCGTGTGGTCCTTTTGCCATTGTAAATGCTACCCAGATAGCAGGTTGATTCCGCGCCGGATCTGGCCCAAATGTTGCGCAGCATTCGGCCCAGGTCCGTAATACGGAGTTGGGCCGGTGTCTTTTTGCATCGCGGCCCAATGCTGGTGCTGATCCGTTTTACGGATCCAGAACGGAACAGGGACAGGACTGGCCCAGATTCGGAAAGCGGATTGTCCCGTATTGAAAATGACACGCCCGGCCCGTACGGATAATCAAGTAAAATGGCCCATGCAGTTGCTGCCAGTTATTTAATTCAGAGCATTGAAAACATATGTCACAGAGCAAATAATAAATGTTGTTGTATCTTCATATTCAAACTCTGTTGTAAACAGTTGACTTACATAAGAAATAAAATCTCAAAAGTCCTGCATACTTTTCAAAAGGTTGCATTTTTATTTAAGAAATAATAAACAGTAAGTAAAACATTAAGTACAATAACGTATATAAAAGGTATATACATGTCACATGTACTCAGACATGTAAAGGGATACATCCCTTTACATGTCTGAGTTCATCAAGGAAGCTGGAGCAGTAGATGACCTGTGGTAAATAAAGGTAAGAGCACTTTAGACACATATAATTACATTTGTATAGACAAGGTAACATAACATTTTCCATTGGCTGTGTTTAGAATGAAAGGTATTCAGTTTGTAAAAAAATTAAGAAAGCTGAAAAGAAATGTAGAACACTTAAACACCTGCTGCGTTCTTTACGTCCACCCCCACGGTCAGACGCGAGGTTAAACCATCGTATGGTGTGTTTAATGATTTCGGTGTCTGTGGCACCACTGCAGACACTGCACCTCCTCACTGCACCTGTACAAAAATTACAGACCCTCACATCCATCAACAAACAGTGTCTATTTATCTAGTTACATCAACTCAAAATAATGAAAAGAAGATTTTGAGGGAACCTATTTTCTACTCACGCATGAGTACAGCCTTTGCCTTCATTTGGCAAAACCTTTTTTTGCCATTCACACCCTTCCAGTTGATTCTTTTGGCAACACTGTCGGAAAACATGTGGGCCAGGATGTTCCAAGTCACCTTTTTAGTGTCCTGTCCCCCCTATTGAAGCTAGGACTGCAATCTGTTGTATGAAAAACAAATATTAGGAAACCATCACTGGAATTACTCTTTTTGCCCCCCCCCCTGCCGACAAACCCTACCACCTTAACTAACACATTTTCTGCCGGAAACCCTGAATAGGGTAGGCTTACGGTACTGTATTTTAACGTCGGTCATAATGGTGGTACTTGGAGAATCAAATATTTTTTGCGGTGGTACGGGGTGTAAAAAGTTTGAGAACCATTGATCTAAAACATGCAGGACAGCGGACGCCGAGGCCCAGGATTGAACACCCTTTACATAAAAAGGATCAAATCATAGATCAAAGTTATACTAACATTTTAAGAACTGATAAAATGATAAAACAGTAACAAAGCTTACCAGTGCAAGGGATTTGATCTCTTCCAGACCTCCCAACTCTGTAGATTGGTTTAAAAAAAGTCTGTGTAATACTTGGAGGTCGAGGAGATGGTGCTCTCAAGGGAGAGATGGGACTGGAGCTTAGAGGTTGAGGAGAAGGTGCAGGAAAAGCGATGGAACTTGAGCTTAGAGGTTGAGGAGAAAGTGGCAGCAAGGGAGACATTGGACCTGGCACTGGAGGAGCAGCAGGTATTGGCCCTAGCCGAGGTCGATGCTGAGGGCGAGGTCCCTGTGTCTTTTCTGGGGTAGCTTCATAGTCACTCTCCCAGTCAAATTCTCCATACCGTCTAAAAAAGGACAACATGTTTTTATTTGGTACAAATTAAGGTTGACAATTATAAACATTAACTTAGTGAATTTCCTGAAATGAATAAATAAATAAACTGACCTTTGCTTCTTTGCTCTTTTGCGCTTCCCCCTTCCTCTATCCATCTCAGCTTCGGACTCTAAATCTGACGTTTGACAGGTCATTGAAGCCTTTGATTTCTGCCTTGCCAGTAAGTAATTATCTATAATGACAGTTGTGTTCTGTTAAATTCTGTTAACAGGACACTTGAAGGAACAATAACTACTATTTGCCCAAAGAGAAAACAGCAGTTAATTGGTCATTTCAAAATATTATTAGTTAGTTGGTAATAACAAACAATTTAAACAGTCAAGCTAAATCATTAACCAAAGTGAAGAAGCAGCACATCAAGTAATATGCACATATCAAGAATCATATTGTACTAACTATATCTCAACATTTTCGTAACATTCCTTACAAGTGTCGAGAGCTGTGTAGCTACTGTAGCCGGTCGATATCGGCACCCTTACTGTACAGCAGTCGGCTACATTGGTAGCTATCCTGTTGGCCTGTACGTACCATGTTGGTACAATGTAGTAATTGTAATTGGTGAGGATTCAATAACTTGCTAAATTGTTAGATAGAATATAACGTTAACGTTAGCACTAGCTAGCTCTATTAGCTCATACTAGTCTACCAGGATATTGGCTTAAGTTGTCTACGGTACATTTGGTCTTGTAGATGAATGAAAAGAAAGACAATCTTGCTCTGTATGTGTTTTTTTGTAATATTATTATTTGGGAAAATACATTGGCATTAAAACAACATTAAACTAAGGGTAACTTACCAATAGGCTACAGACGGTCTGCTGGCTGGACGATTCTTCTTTGACAGTTGACCAACGTCCCAAAAGCTTAATGTATTTATATTCTCGAGCTTCTTAGCTGCGCGTATCCATCGTTACGAACATGCGTTTTGTATCTGGTGCAGAGTCGTTAAGTGAGTGTGAATATAATATATATATATCTTTTTTTAAATATGCCAACTATTTTTAAATACCAGAATTCCAATAATTTTTGTGTTTGGGAAAGTGTCAAACGTTTTTTGTGTCAAGTAGTATTAACTACCCTCAATTTTCGAATCCGTTTCGAAAGCGGGCCAGTTCCGTAAAATGATAGTAAGAATGTAGCATTTGTATCAGATCTGGAACGGATCCGCAAAACGGATGCGACTGCTACGCGGATCTGCCGGAACTCAGCCGGATCCGGCACGGAATCAGCTGCTATCTGGGTATCCTTTCCCGGTTTTCTGAAACCTAGCTGCGCGCGCATCCTGAATGTTGGTAAACATGAAAGTGGTCTATAGAAGTGTAGGCTATATGATCATGATGATAGCGACTTTGCGATTGTTTGGCCTTGGGGGGGCCCTTGAGTGTTTGTTGGAGGAAAATTGTTAATCCGGCCCTGAGCAGACTCAACGTAAATGTATGACTTTAAAATGGGTGGCGGGCAGCGGAAAGTCTTTTTTGCCCTCCAGGGGGGCGTGTCCATTGGAACGTGACGTCACGTGAAAACTATAATTACGCTAGGTTTAACACTTTTGGTAACAGATACAGTAGTAGAGATGTGCCGGTGTAGCAGCTAGAGCTAACTCCTCTCTGAAATAGCAGACTACTGTTTCCGAAAGTAGTGTTCAAGTAAGTGTTAATTAAAAAAAATGTTGCCCCAGTAATTTGCTCACTTATATTGTAAACTAGCTGACTTCCATCAAAACCACCCGATACAGTATGAATCAGTCGATTAGATCGCAGAAAATAAAAAAAAATCACCCATTTGAATCAAGTAGTAGGGCACCTCCTGTCCTACCAGTAGTTTAAAAGGTTGGAATTACTCGATTTGACTAATGATATGTTAAGCCGTGTGTGTTAATAATGAGCCACCCTGGGTCTTAGACAAGCAGAAGGGCAGTAGATTTCAATCGCCCCTTTCATATAGTGATCCCAAAGCAGAAGGGCAGTAGATTTCAATCGCCCCTTTCATATACTGATCCCAAAGCAGAAGGGCAGTAGATTAGGGCAGCACGGTGGCGCAGTGGTTAGCACTGTCGTCTCACAGCAAGAAGGTCCCTGGTTCGAACCCCGGTCGCTCCAGGTCCTTTCTGTGTGGAGTTTACATGTTCTCCCCGTGCCTGCGTGGGTTTCCTCCGGGTACTCCGGTTTCCCCCACCATCATAAAGACATGCGTATGAATGCGTATGAATGTTGAATGAATGTTGGTGGTCAGAGGGGCCGTATGGCGCTGAATGGCAGCCTCGCTTCTGCACCACCGGTATGACTGGGTCTGAATGAATACTTGACTCTGTTAGCCCTTTGAGATCTTCGGATGAAAAGGGCACTATAAATTAAATTCATTATTATTATTATTATTTCAATCGGCCCTTTCATATAGTGATCCCAGAGCCATATAAAAAACAGTTTTATCGTCCGATACCGAAGCTTTGTCACGGCCCTAGGCTTCGGATGCGGACACACAGGGTAGTATCTACGGAAGATTTTTCTTATATCCTCGAAGAATTTTCAACCCCAAAACACGAAAGTCTCCTTGATAATTCCACAATAATATGGGTTAATGTTATGTCCATCCAGTTTTTAGAAATTCCTCATCGATTCGGGAAAAAAAGGAAAAAGTTTAGGATATAGGCCTAGCGGAAAATTTTCAGTTACCATCGCTAGACGATTTATGATTTCCTTGTATTTATTTATGAACGTGAACCTGACCGGAAGGGGAAGAAAATAGTCTTACTAGTTCATTATTATAATACAATTATTGGCTTATGCATAGTGTAATTGCCATTAGATGGACTTATAGTTAAATACATGAATGAATGTGAATGGGAGTCCTTGGCCTTGTTGAAGAGGCCAGTAGCAGATGGAAAGAAACTGTTGTTATGGTGTAAGGTTTTGGTCCTGATGGACCGCAGCCTTCTGCCGGAGGGGAGTAGCTGGAACAGGGAGTGGCCAGGGTGGGAGGGGTCGGCCACAATCTTCCTCGCTCACCTCAGGGTCCTCGAGGTGTGCAGGTCTTTGAGGGTAGGCAGATTGCAGCCGATCACCTTCTCAGCAGTGCGGATGATACGCTGCAGTCTGCTCTTGTCCTTGGCAGTGGCAGCAGCATATCAGATGGTGATGGAAGAGGTGAGGATGGACTCAATGATGGCATCATTGTCTTTGGCAGGTTGAATTTCTTCAGCTGCCGTACGAAGTACATCCTCGGTTGTGCTTTTTTGGTGAGGGAGCTGATGTCCAGTTCCCACTTGAGGTCCTGGGAGAGGTTGGTGCCCAGAAAGCGTAATGACTCCACAGTGTTGACTGGGTAGTCGCAAAGGGTGATGGGGGGTGTAAGGCTGGGTGTCAAACCTGCCCCCACCTCTCATATGCTAAAGTCTGGAGTTTCTGGACGGTCTCAACTTGATGGCCCTGACACCCCATTCAAGATCTGGTCTGATTGGTTGTTCTTGTGTATAAAGGGAATTGTAATGCATTGTTTGTTGGATTCTTCATCTCCTGAGATCTTCTCCTCAGTTCTCCCTTGTACTACTGTCCTACTACTTGCTCACTCTTGCTTTCTCTCTGATCTACAATGATCACGGTAGAGTAGGTAAGATTTAAAGCCTTCATTTGTAACATGTTTGCCTTGTAATTGATTTCATTAATTTGCAATGTTATTAAATGCGTATTCCTTTTGACCGTACTTTGACCATTCTTGCTCTGATTTAACCCATTAAGTCAAATAACTATACTTTATATTTGTATTGGCATTATTTGGTTCATGCTAATACACTTCAGTTTCCCATCTTCCTTTAAACCATAGGGGAAATCGTTTTGGTTCTTTCGACCATATTTTACCCCCCTACAGTTTTGGTGACCCCCGACTACGTGATATGTTTCGAGCAATTCAGTTACCGTTTTGGTATAGGGCCTACCAGCGTTTCAAACCATGTTGCGGTAAGTAAGCATTTAAAAATGTAGCTTACATTAATTGTATTCCGCCTGGTTCTGTTGGTAGAAACCTATTACTAGTTTCTGATATTAGCTCCTGCATTTAATGAACAAAAATGGAATGGGCAACTGAAGTTAACAATTTACTTAACCTATGGGAAACAGTTAGCGTTAACCGAACGTTATCTGAATTGAGCAAGAAAGACAAGAACGGTCTTAAAACTGATTTTACGCTAGCTGAAATAATTGAACATTGGCGAACAGTGGGAGTCCATAAAAAGAAAGCAGAAAAGAAACAAATATTGAAGATTACTGTACATCTAATTGGCAAATGTCTTCTCAACTCTGTCCTCAAAGCAGCGACACCTTTTTGTGCCTCACGACAACCCACCGCTAACAAAAGCAGTTCTACTGAGTTTTCAGATACAGTCAGTGGAATTGGTGAGCTAATTCCCAAACCGCGTTCTACAAAAAACCGTCGTGCCCCTGATCCGCCACGCATTTCTGTCATAAAAATGGCGATAAAGGTAAATCCCAAGCCCCAGCAGCCCACTAGGCCTACTAGACATTGTAACTTCTGTAAAAGACAAGGACACACCGAAATGCGATGTTGGGATCTTGGCAGAATGCCTATTCCGCCCACACGCTTGTTTTATGCTAACAACAAAGTTAGATTTTGTCGTGCTTGTCTACGAAGTGGTCACACTGAGTCAAAATGTTGGGATCTGGGGAAGGGCAGGCCTCCTCTATTTTACATGCAGCAAATGCTGGGGATACATAGGGCAACAATACCTGTGACTTGAGACTTCCAATTCTACCTTTTCCATTTACTTAATTCAGGTCCAAATTGTGATATTGCTACATTCCTACTGTATTACCTGTGTTTAGTCTTTGTTGTAGTTCAAAGATTTGTTGTGGACAGTTAAGTTGTTGCTGCTCCTGTTCTTGTACCACATGCACACTGTGCATATGGTTTGTCCATCCATGGGTTCCATGTTGGTTTGTGTGGATGATGATGTACCTTTTTGTGTTTGAGTGGTGGTAAATGTTCTAGGTTTTTAGTTAAACTTACAATGGTTCCTGACCTGTAAATGTAGATGGTATAACTTGTATTTTATTACTGTTTATTGATTTTTTTGGACCCAAGGACACTGTTTTGTTTTAATTGCACATCTATGTTAGATGATTGTGTACTTCTCATCTATCAAAAGGGAGGACTGTTGTTCACCTATTTCTTCCATTTGAGTTTTAGGACACTGTCTCACTAATTTCCATTTGTATCCAATCCGACTCTCTCAGACCCCAGACCACTCCAAACGCCACTCCAAACTTACCATTTTCATTGTTAACCAAGTGCTGTGCTCCAATTGTGTTCTGCTGTAACAGGACAAGAACTTAAGTAGCAGGAATATGCTAACCAAGGGCACGTCTGCATGCCAATACAAAGGTCCTCTGAGCAATAAGCCATGATCCAAAAGTGATCCTCTGAGCAAACAGCCATGACCATTAGAATCTCAATGCTGACCTGTCTGCAATCAAGTTCCTTTGTCCTTATGGGTGCAGGTTATCACACATTGAACACTGCAGCTTCTGCCTGTGCTTTTGTGTCCAAGAGGAAGGATTGTAAGGCTGGGTGTCAAACCTGCCCCCTGCCCCCATATGCTAAAGTCTGGAGTTTCTGGACGGTCTCAACTTGATGGCCCTGACACCCCATTCAAGATCTGGTCTGATTGGTTGTTCTTGTGTATAAAGGGAATTGTAATGCATTGTTCGTTGGATTCTTCATCTCCTGAGATCTTCTCCTCAGTTCTCCCTTGTACTACTGTCCTACTACTTGCTCACTCTTGCTTTCTCTCTGATCTACAATGATCACAGTAAAGTAGGTAAGATTTAAAGCCTTCATTTGTAACATGTTTGCCTTGTAATTGATTTAATTAATTTGCAATGTTATTAAATGCGTATTCCTTTTGACCGTACTTTGACCATTCTTGCTCTGATTTAACCCATTAAGTCAAATAACTATACTTTATATTTGTATTGGCATTATTTGGTTCATGCTAATACACTTCAGTTTCCCATCTTCCTTTAAACCATAGGGGAAATCGTTTTGGTTCTTTCGACCATATTTTTACCCCCTACAGGGGTGAGTGGGGCTGTATTCTTCCTGAAGTCCACAACCATCTCCACTGTCTTAAGAGCGTTGAGCTCTAAGTTGTTCTGGCTGCACCAGGTTGTCAGCTTCCCACCTGTAATCAGACTCGTCCCCGTCAGAGATGAGCCCAATAAGGGTGGTGTCGTCCGCAAACTTCAGAAGTTTGACAGACGGATGACTGGAAGTGCAGCTTTTGGTGTACAGGGAGAAGAGCGGAGGGGAAAGGACGCAGCCCTGAGGAGATCCGGTGCTGATGGACCGAGAGACAAAGACTTGTGTTCCCAGCTTAACGCACTGCTTCCTGTCAGACAGGAAGTCTGTGATTCACCTGCGTGATTCACCTGCAGCTGGGAGAGCTTTTCCTGAAGCAGGGCGGAGATGATGATATTGAAGGCAGAGCTGGAATCCACAAACAGGATCCTGGCGTAGGATGCTGGGGAGTCCAGGTGCTGTAGGGTGAAGTGGAGGGCCATGTTAACAGTGTCATCCACAGACCTGTTGGCTCTGTAGGCAAACTGCAGTGGGTCCAGGAAAGGGTCTGTGATGGATTTGAGGTGTGCCAGCACCTCATACACATATGTATAAATGTGTACTCTATTTTAGTAATAGTACTGTTATAGTGGTGGTGTGGTCGTTTTAGAATAGTTATACTGCAATGAATGTGGGTTTGTCCTATGTAGCAGGAAATTACTGCTAAGAACTTCAGAATCTTGAAGAACCACAGGTATGAGGGTATAACATTACAAAAAAAGTAATTATTAAACCGGAGATAGATTACATCTATATTTCTTAAAAAGGTGAGCTACTTTCAAATAATAATGACTCAAGTAGAAGGAAAAGTAATCATCTAATAGTTTCTTGAATAAGAGTAACCCGGAAACTTCACATAGGCCTACACGTAATTTTTAAAGGTTCACTAGGCCTACATCTGTGTATTAGTTATAATTTACCCATGTTGAATCCTTAAACAATAATAGTTGTTGAATCAAAGTAAAACAACCTCATAAAGGAATTTACCCATTATGCACACAAAATCTTATGGAATGCATTCAACCTGTACATGTCTCTTGGAAATGTATCCCTGATACAAGGTCCAGGCCAGCAGGGTGAAAATTAAAACGTTGTCATAGGACTAAACCAAATACATAAGTGGAAAGGGATTGATTAGGAAATTCACACCATGCCATTCTGAAGGCCATACGTGGCTCCTGCTGTGAAATATTGAACTTTGAACTTTTGGTCAAAAAATAGGTTTAGGGTTAGAGTTCCTTTTAAGGTACATAGTCATGGCTTGGTACAGTGAATAATTGGGGTAAGTTAAACACAGCCTTTCAATATCATAACTCTAGTACCAACAGGGGCTCAACAGTGCCACCTAGAATCCCACATCTTGGGCTAAAAGTCCACGTTCAGATGTCCATATTTCACATCAGGAACCGAGTAGAGCCTTCAGATTGGTATTTTGTTACTCCCCTGATCAAGACCTTTCCAATGATGTATTTGGTGTAGTCGTATGACAACATTTGAATTTTCACCCTGTTGGACTAGACCTTGTGTCGGGTGTACATTTGATTTGATTTGATTTAGTTTTATTTCAGACATATCCACATACAAAACAAAATGAAAAGCATGGAAATACAACAAACAAAAACTATGTTTTCACAAAAAAAACAAAAAAACAAAACCAAACAAATTATCTGTGTTGTTGAGATATGCCTGAAAAGGAGCAGGAAGAAGTTTACACTTATTTAATCCTGCCCCTTTCCTCCACACCACACTTTCCATTTACATACAACCCAATATACTATAAATCTTTTATATTTTATATATTTATACAATGCATATATCTATATTTATATGTATAAACAATCAATATATCCATATCTACATACATATCTATACAATCAGTATTTATATCCATATAATTCACACCCTCATCCCTGTACCTTATGAAAATCATTGATTTGAACCTTCTTTTAAACTGGATCATTTTTGGACATTGCTTTAGCTCCGTGCTCATCCCATTCTACAGTTTCACACCCCCAATTGAGATGCAATGACATTTTAAAGTCGTGCGTACCGCCAGTGTCTTAAAGTTTAACTGTTGCCTCAAATTGTAACCCCCCTCTCGGTCAAAGAAAAGTTTTTGTATGTTACCTGGTAGCAGTTTATTTCTAGCTTTGAACATGATTTGTGCAACTTGATATTCAACCAGGTCATTGAACTTTATGATACGGGAATGTAAAAAGAGGAGGTTGGTGTGATCATAATATCCAGCTTTATTATTTATGGCTCGTTTTTGAAGTGTGACTAGTGGTTGCAGTGAGCTTTTGTAAGTGGTCCCCCAGACCTCCACACAGTAATTTAAATAAGGTAAGATCATTGAGCAGTAAAGAATATGCAATGATTTGTGATCCAATATATGCTTTGCTTTACCCAGGACTGAGATGCTTCGTGACAGTTTAGATTTAACATGATTTATGTGAGGTTTACAGCATAGCTTGTGGTCTATTGTCACACCCAAGAATTTATTTACATACACTCTTTCAATATTAACACCATCTATCTTGACATTTACATCACTATTTAAATTACAATTTCCAAACAACATGATTTTTGTTTTGCTTAAATTCAATGATAATTTATTATTGTCAAACCACCTTTTTAATTTGCTCATTTCAGATGTAATTGACTCCAGAAGCTGCTGCAAGTCCTCTCCCGTACAAAAAATATTTGTGTCATCTGCAAATAACACAAATTGTAAAATATTTGATGTTTTACATATGTCATTTATGTAGAGAATAAAAAGAATTGGCCCTAACACTGACCCCTGGGGGACCCCACAAGCAATGTCCAAACAAGCTGACACGTATTCACCCATCTTCACAAACTGTTGCCTGTTCTGTAGATAGCTCCTCAGCCAGTTTAATACAACCCCCCTGATACCATACCGTTCTAATTTATTAATTAATATATCATGATTTATGGTATCAAATGCTTTTTTGAGATCAATAAAAACACCAGCTGCATATTTCTTTTGGTCCAGGGAATTTGTAATCTTTTCAATTAGCTCAATGACTGCTAATGAAGTGGATCGGTTGGGTCTGAATCCGTATTGGCTGTCAGTTAGTAAATTGTGTTTATTGATGAATTTATTAAGTCTAGCAGCAAATACTTTTTCTAAGATTTTTGAGAATTGAGGAAGCAGTGAAATAGGCCTGTAGTCTGTGAAGATGTGTTTGTCTCCAGTTTTGTACAGCGGTATGACTTTTGCAATTTTCATTTTTCTTGGGAATTTACCAGTTTTAAATTATAAATTACAGATGTGCGTCAATGGCTTCGAAATTCCGTGAATTACCTCTTTGACTATTCTCATATCAATGTCACTATAGTCAGTAGAAGTTTTATTTTTGCATTTATTGACAATCTCTATAATTTTACTCTCTTCCACTGCTGTTAGAAACATTGATTTTGGATTAATGTCTATGAAATCATTAATCCTGTCATCAGATCTCACAGGAACAGGTATTTTTTCAGCCAGTACTGGTCCAACATTTACAAAATATTGGTTGAAGCCATTTACTGCATCATCCATATTATCAATAGTCGTATCATTTTCAATAAACTCATGCGGATAATTAACTTGTCTAGAACCATTTCCAATAACATTATTCAGTATCTTCCATAGACCTTTAATATAGTTTTTATTATTATCTATTAATTTTCTATAATATTCTTTCTTACTAATTCTCATAATGTTAGTTAGTTTATTTTTATATTTCTTATATTTATGTTCAGCATCTTTGGTTCTAAGCTTTATAAACTCTTTATATAGTGTATTTTTCTTTTTCCAGGCATTTTGTAATCCCTTAGTTATCCATGGACTATCTGAATATTTTAATTACATTTTAATTTATTTTATTGGGCAATACTTATCATACAACAATTTAAATATCCCCAAGAATATTTCATAACCTTTATCAATATTTTCTTCTTTATATAATGGTTCCCAATTTTGATTTAATAATTCATTTTTTAAAGTGTTTATTGCCTCTTCTGTCCGTACTCTGTACTTCTGTACTTGAATGTACTCTCCCGTTTTTCCCTTTTTTCCCCCTTGTAGTTGTTATTGTACACAAGAAATACTGGCAGATGGTCACTTATGTCATTGATCAACACGCCACTCTTGGTTTTACTCTCTAAAATATTTGTAAAGATATGGTCGATCAATGTCGAACATGTTGATGTTATCCGAGTTGGCTTGGTGATCAATGGGTACAACCCTCTACTGTATAGCATCTCCAAATAGTCACTAGCTGGTACTTTGGTCTATGCAGACTCAACAAATCAATGTTTATGTCCCCACACAAAATATACATTTTCTTTTCGTTAAGCTGACACAACACTTTTTCTAGATGTTCATTAAATGTTTCTATTTTTGACCCAGGTGTTCTGTAAATACATGTAACAACAGCATTCCTCTTATTTTCCATATCAATCTCCACTGTAACACATTCAAATAAATCAGTAATGGCTGTTGTCATACATTCTACAATTCTGCATTTAAAATCAGTGGTCACAAATAAGGCAACACCTCCTCCCCTCTTATCTCTTCTAGTGCAATGATGCAGTTCATAACCTTCCATACAGAAATCTACACCTCGATCTTCATCAAGCCATGTTTCTGACAGCGCTATTACTGAAAATGTATGTTTAAAAGACCTTATGTATTCCTGGATCTTGGCAACATTTGCATACAAGCTCCTACAATTAAAATGTATGACTGAAAAATTGTTATCCAGGTTAACTGTGTCATTAAACTTTTCTTCTGTATAGTAATCACACATGGAATCAATTGAGTTGAAACAGTTGTTTTCTGGATCAATATTGCATTCAAAATCATATAACTTGTAGTCTGTGTATTCAGATCTTAACAGTATATGGCCCCCTGTAGGCACGGGCAAATCCGTCTCAGTCATCATTTTCTATTATCAGTTAGATAACATGCCCATGCCAATAAGACTGCGGGTACAGGCCATTCCCTCAAACCAGAATCTTTTCGGTATAACTGTTGCATCCACGGCGCAAATAGGCACTCCTGCCCGCATCCATCCACACAGTCCCATAAAGAAACTATAAAATATAGGCCTACATCAAACACCAAGTGCAACCAGGTTGAGAACAAAATAAATAATTTAGTCCACAATAAGTCCAAAGTGAAAATAAAAAATAGGCTCAGCTGCAATCCTGAGAAAAAAAAGATCTGGTGGAAGTCCCCGCGGCAGAAAACGAAAGTAGGGCTATATAGGCCTATGAAAAAGCAGCGCTAGCAGAGGCAGTCTGGGTTAGGGTTAGGGTTAGGGTAAAATCCCCGTCTGGGATTTTGTATTTAAACTTCAAAAACGACATAATTCTAGCAATAAAATAAACATATTTTTACAAAGCTTGGAGGTTACGAATGAACCACCTCCCGGAATTGAGTCTCTGCAGGTTGGGATGTCTGATTTGGAGTTTAAAATTCTTCATATCAACAGTGTACAAGTATAAATAAATACAAGGAAATCATATTTAATAGCCTAAATAGGTCTACATTAATCATAAATCGTCTAGCGATGGTAACTGAAAATTTTCCGCTAGGCCTATATTCGAAACTTTTTCATTTTTTTCCAGAATCGATGAGGAATTTCTAAAAACTGGATGGACATAACATTAACCCATATTATTGTGGAATTATCAAGGAGACTTTCGTGTTTTGGGGTTGAAAATTCTTCGAGGATATAAGAAAAATCTTCCGTATACTACCCTGTGCGTCCGCATCCGACGCCTAGGGCCGTGACAAAGCTTCGGTATCGGACGAGAACTGGTTTTTATATGGCTCTGGGATCACTATATGAAAGGGGCGTTTGAAATCTACTGCTCTTCTGCTTTGGGATCACTATATGAAAGGGGCGATTGAAATCTACTGCCCTTCTGCTTTGGGATCACTATATGAAAGGGGCGATTGAAATCTACTGCCCTTCTGCTTTGGGATCACTATATGAAAGGGGCGATTGAAATCTACTGCCCTTCTGCTTTTGGATCACTATATGAAAGGGGCGATTGAAATCTACTGCCCTTCTGCTTGTCTAAGACTCAGGGTGGCTCATTATTAACACACACAGCTTAGCATATCATTAGTCAAATCGACAGTGGCGGTGCGTCCATAGAGGGCGCAAGGGCGCCGCCCCTCCTAGAATTTTTCGTAAAAAAAAAGAAAAATGTTCAAAAATATGATATACCAAACTATTTAAATAAGAAATGTACTGTGTTAATGCGATAAATGTGTGTGGGAGACCGTAAGTCCCTGTCAACAACCACTTAAATGTGACCAAATATAATATATTGCCATTCGTTATCACTGAGATAAGCCACTCCCCCCTGGAGGGGCGCCGGCCAAATGGAAGTCAATGGGAGCTCTCATTCTTTTTTCATACATTTGAGAAGAACGGCTTCTCATTGGCGGAAAAAAGGGGCGAGGCCAATGACATCGTTTCTTACTTATATTGACATCTGATTCGTCGAATCAGAGACCTTCACTCCCCTTATCATTCCCCCACATCCCATATAATTATCACGTATCTACGATAGCAACATAGCTAGCAAAGGATGATGGGCTGTAGGCCAACGGGACGTACACCCGTAGCTTCTCCTCAAACCTGTATGCTAAGTAACCGGAGCTGGTTAGCTGGTTGTTCAGTGAGTAATTCAGTGTTACACACACAGTCATAACATCACACGTTAGCAACGACGCTATGCGATATCAGCGACCCTTCAGCATTAGTATCGTAGCTAAGTCTAGGAAAGTTGAGGCTACTTTTCGCTAGGTACCTACGAACATGTCTTAATCTGCTAGACAAGTTGCTTCCCCATCGTTCTTTTGGTGAGCTGTCTCATGAGCCCTACTAGCCGACAAGCAAAATAGTTATTTAGCACTAGCGTTGCTACCTGCATATATGCAAACATTGTTTACAATATTTTCAGGCTTCAACCAGTGCTGCTCAAACATACATACAGGGTCAAGAGATAGATTCGTTAGGCATTGAAGAAATAGTAGGAGAGGACGACCGCATCCAACATAGCTAATACATATATATTTAATGTAAAAAAAAAGTTATGTGTAACGACCAACCCCGCGCCGCCCAACTGCGCCCCCCCCCCTAAAAAAATCACCAGCCGCTACTGCAAATCGAGTAATTCCAACCTTCTAAATTACTGGTAGGACAGGAGGTGCCCTACTACTTGTTTCAAATGGGTGATTTTTTTGTGATTTTCTGCGATCTAATCGACTGATTCATACTGTATCAATCATTCGCGTGTCTGAAACCGGAAGCTTTCAAGGGCCAAACTTGACTAATGAAAATTCTAGAATGTTCATCAAAAAAGGTCTATAGACGGTTTCATCGAACGTAGGCTTGTTGCCAAGGTTATGGACTCGGCCCGATGTAAACTTCCGGTCAATGTTAGTTTGTATCGGGTTAGTATTTGCTGGATAATATGGCACCAACTACAAAATCTGTCAGAGTGAAGCTAATGAGCAGACTAACGTTGGGCTCAGGTTGTTGTGCTGTGGGGTGCAACCTGACCTCAGGAACAAATGCCCTTTCCAAAATTAAAATGTTTCGGTTTCCTAAAGAAGAGGGGAAACGACGGGCATGGATCAACGCTGTGCGAAGAGAGGCTTGGCAGCCAGGCAAGAACTCAAGGATCTGTAGCAATCATTTTGTTTCAGGTAACAAACTCATGATAAACAATAGGTAATGGCTACATGACCAGTAACAAGCCAGTAAAGTAAAATTTGCGTTAGCTTAACTAAACTCATTGTAACTAGCGTCACTGTGTCCAATTCCGACCGCCGAAAGCTACTATTGTCCAAACCCGACCAGGCAGTATCCGGTCTTTTTTCCAGAATCTTCTTCTGCGATCACCAGCAAAGTGTACATAGTATTATTTTATGCATATCAAACAATCTACGTGTCAAATTTCATGAACATACATGGACGTTTACATGTCTAAATACTATAGGAAAGTTACTTTGATGAGAGAAAGCCGAAAGACCACTCGGGCGACGCATGGGTGACGATCTGTACTCTGAAAAATGTTTCAGTATTGTCATCGTACTGCTACTATGGGTTAGCATATGAGTTTATTTCAACTCTAGCATAGCACTACTTTGTCTAGCCAATGGAAATACGCCATAATTTCTGACGATCTGTAGTCGAGGGGAGGAAGGGAGGGGGGCAGATAAACACATGGTGCCACACGGTAGGCTATCACACCATGTGTGTGGGTTAACGAGGAGCTGGATAACGAGGATCATTGTAAATCTTAGCCTATGTTTCCAGATTAATGTTGTATTTTCGTTTAGTCTGTTTAGTATTTAAATAAATGTTCATATTTTTTAAGATTTGCACAAGTCATTTGTCTTTTGCTAACTGTCCTGTTATCTTTGACCCCATTCAATGTTTAACGTCTCTAAATATATGATTGACTTTTGCTTCATATTTCATGACTTCCTAATAAGATATCTTATTGTGAAGGACATAACTACGTTCCCGGATATGTTGACACAACAGAACACAATGTTATGAAACACATGATATGACTTTACAGTTACAAACATAAGAACCACAATGTTTTCCATCAATAAACAATTAAATAACCTACAGTAATTGTCCAAGTAGGCTCCACATACTGCCCACAAACCCCAGTGTCTTATGTAGCCTATCATTTTTAAGCAATATAATGGAAATAGTAGGCTACACTTTTTACACTGGAATGTGTATGTAAACAGAATGGTTATGGATTGTGCTAGACATGTATGATGCTCAACAAGGTGAAATACTGTTAACAATAACAGTTTCTGTCACTTTTATTTTAGGTGAACCATCAGTGGACCCATGCCACCCAGATTATGTGCCATTAGTGTTTGCGCACAAAACCACCACTGATGGCTCAGACAAGTTGAAGAGGTACCAGAGGAAACAGAGTAGACCATCAGAGGTTGAGTCCATTGATTCTCCTTCCATAGAGGTCACTAATGCTGACCCTGAAGAAGGATACACTGCTGTGGGTACAGATATGTCAATGGCAGACATTGACCAGCTGCAAAATGAAAATGCTGAATTGAAGAGAAAAGTGGCTTCACTGGAAAATACATTGGAATGTCAAGAAAAACGCCTGCAAGATTGTATGTTTGGCAATCTGTCTGATTTTATTTTAAATGATGATAAGCACACATTTTTACACTGGTCTACCATCTGCTGCTGTGTTTTTCACCCTCCTCACTCACCTGACAGCAATGTGGAACGCTTCATCAACCATACTTACCCTTCCCGAGCAGTGGCTCGAGGTGATGGCTAAAGAGTTGCAATGCCTTGTTCGGTGGCCCTCCAGAAGAGATATAAGAAGAAATCTCCCCACCCTCTTCAAGACTACAGGTTTCCAACATGTTAGATGTATCATAGACTGTACTGAAGTGTTCATTGAGAGACCAACTAGTTTGCAAACACGAGCTATCACCTACTCCCACTACAAGTCACACAATACTGTGAAGTTTCTCGTTGGCATTAGTCCAACAGGAGCTTTTACATTTGTATCAAGAGTCTGGGGTGGTCGTGCTAGTGACAAGGTCATAACAAAGAACTCCGGGTTGATTGACCTTCTTGAACAAGGAGACCATGTAATGGCTGATCGGGGCTTCAACTTTCCAGAATACTTTGCCACCAAATGTGTCCGTCTCCTTGTACCAGCATCTACAAAGGGAAGAAAACAACTGACAGGGTTAGAGGCAGGTGACACACTAGAAAAATGTCACGAGTGAGAATCCATGTGGAAAGGGCCATAGGAAAACTGAAGTCATTCAGAATTCTGCGGAACACCCTACCAGTCAGTATGGTAAAAAGGAGAAACGATACCAGTCTTTGCACAATAGACAAAATTGTAATTGTTTGTGCAGCTCTATCAAACCTGGGGAAACCACTGGTACCAAAATAAAGCAAGACTGAATAAAAACTTGGTTTGATCAATTATTATTGACCGCAAAAGTACTGTAGACTAACATTTCTGTTTATCAAAACGTTTTATTGGAAAATATTGATGGAACAAAAATATTTTAAAAGGCAGGAGAGCAACCAATGCTGCTACAAAAAAAACACACCTTCCTCCATGTATGATTCTAGATCAGCACTATTGAGCTGCTTTTGAGACCATGTCCTTGTATCGGTTGCTCAACTGCAGTCTTCCCTCCACAAATTCATCCACAATTTTTGGCAGCATGTGTTTGAAGTAGAAACCACGTAGCCTCTGCATATATGTAGTGACAAAGTCACTGTCATAAGGCACATCAAGCTCCAGGTGCTGTACTGGGGTCCAAATGACAAGACTGGATGTTTGCAGTCCGAGACAGTGCATCCCTAACTGTACCTGCCTGTAGTAACCTCTGGGGCCTTTTGGGTTCACAATGTACTGCTCATTCTGCACTCTGATGTCTTGGTTTGTGGCAGTGAATGAATGCATCACTAAGGGATGTGCAAGTACTGACGGTGATAGGGCATTTGACTTCTAGCAGCTTATCGTCAATGATACTATCAGGGCTTGCTGCTAGCCATGGGTCTCCTGTACACACCACCAACCCTTTGTCCATCATTTTGCAGCCCCTCTCCTTCATTTGCATCTTAGCAAGTTCCTCACTTTCCTTCCCATACCTTGTGGCCACACTCCCCTGGAACCTTTGGTAGAGGTGTTCAGCAAGAAACTTTGCTGGGTCAGTTGTCTCTCGCTGAGGCACCTTGCTGGCTGTGCTTACTGTTATGCGCAGCTTGCGTGCATCATGCCACAGTGGTTCTAGGTTCTGTTTTCTGGTGTTTATTTCCAGTTCCACCACTTGCTCAGGGCTCAGTTTAATGAAAACATCATAAAATGTCATGCACTTCAGACAACTCTACCATGCTCACTATGGGGCTGAGCTAAGCTGCTGAACACTCCAGGTTCCTCTCTCTGCACATCCTGCTCTCCCTGACTGCTGGTGAAATCCTGACTACCTGACTCAGAGGCTGTGTCTGTCTCACTGCTGTCACACATGACCGAAAAGGGAGCACAGTCTGGCACAACTTCCTAAAATAAATGGTGAAAAGACCTTACTCGCCTACACTGCCACATACTATATCCTATATAGTACGGAATCTTTTACATTAGGCTAACTTGTGTATTTGTTGGGCATATGTGGACTATACCTTACCTTCAGGGCTTTAAAAAGTATTTTTGGTGACCCACATGAACTTAGTGGGGGAAGACAGGTTTGAGGAAATTGCATTGAGCAACAGGTTGTGGATCAGCCTGAAAGAAAAATCAAAATTATTGAGGAAAATGCAGTATTATAACATATTATATGTAGCATTGCATTGGACCTGAAGTATTATCAAAGCTACATTAATTTTGCTTAAACAAGATATCACAAATTTCACACTGATATTTGCAAAGGCTGGGAAGTAGTATTTTTAAATACTCACCTTTTTAGTCACACGTGACCAAACACTTGGTTTTGAGGTGACAGATGGGCCACTCTGCAGTCCATCCTGGACACACTGCTCCACGGTAATCAAAATCGTGCCTACATGGCTACACATCTCTCCATTGCTGCACAGATCCAGAGATTTTCCATTATCATGGGTAATTGCAAGCATTTAAAAGGCCTATCCAAATGCTATTATCAAATGAAACATGGCTGTATTGTTAGCCAGCCTATACTTACCCTGCCATGCAAGTGCAATGCCCGCTTTGGACTTCGCCGGACTTCGTCGCAACGATCCAGGCGGAGTTGCGCTTGGAAAGCGTCTGACCTGCCTCGATTTCCCTGTAAACCACACATATATTTCCATTCTTATACGTAAGGATGCTTTTGACTTTTCCAGAGTGGAAATGGTTGTAAGAATCCAAGCTGCGATATGCCTTGAACGCCTCTCTTGAATACACACATTCCCTCTCGACCAAGTATTCAAAGATATGCACCTGACTGATCTCCGGTAAATCAGACAGGTCCGTAGAAAAACGTTAATGTCTCAACATTTTGTTGAACGGGTCTGGTAACGTAACGTTATAGCAATTTAGTTTATCGAAATAACGGCTCTTTTCTATGACTGGTAACTAAAGAATGTACAATACATTACAGCACAATACATGAACTGTCATCACCAGCTGCATCACGGGCACTGCACCTTCTATAATTCCAGACATCTGTGTGCCACCAATTCTATCAAGGGCTATCATTATCTATAGGCTAGTTCAAGTTATCAGTATGTGTGGCATCTTAACCACCCAATGCAT
The DNA here is from genome assembly GCA_903064625.1 of Mallotus villosus. NCBI lineage: Eukaryota > Metazoa > Chordata > Actinopteri > Osmeriformes > Salangidae > Mallotus > Mallotus villosus. The sequence goes on along the minus strand of CAEFZP010005837.1, from coordinate 47,551 downwards.
CACGGGCACTGTGTACCGGTGGATATGGCAACAGGAACAATGTTTGTACAACTTTATAAAGGATGCATGTCTTAAAGAATATATTGTGCTTATTAAAGTAATGTTTTATGAACTTCGAAGTTTGCTTAGGCTTAAACATTGTGTCTCACACACGGTGTGGGGAACAGGCAGTATTTTGTGTCCTAATCACTTCATTTCAGGAGCAACCTTGAAGCCGGGCTGAGATGGCACCGGAGCGTGGGGCGCGCCAGCAAGAACAACTCCCTGATGCATGAGAAAGCTCAACCCTCTTTGTATCATTTTGTAATAATGCACTGTATTATCTATCCTGGGGCAGGGACAGAGAGCCAGTAGGACTTCGTGAACCAGCCCTAACATTGTTGCGGTTAGGGAAACGTAGACAACCCCAGAGCTCTGTACTTGATTTCCAACTGCTGCATTAAAGCTGATATTATCGGACCTCTGCGACTCTAGACCACTCTTTCTAGAACACAGACTTGTGTCATTGAAAACTAGCATTACATAGGCCTATTGGAATAGACACAAATAATTTCAGTCCTTCACTTTCTGCAGTCTGACTACAGTACGGTCATCTGCGTTGCCAATTCCCACTGTCTCCAAAATGTGCGTAGGCCTACGGGAGGGTCAGAGTTTGCGTGGACGACCGCACATTCTCCCGTCAAGTTTGTTTTTTATAAATCACAATCTTTGCGTGGGAAGTGGCGTACGCACACTTTCAGCCCTTTTTTGTGCGTACGCAAGCTTTATAAATGAGACCCCTGGGCTGACCACTATCTTACTTACTTACTTACTAAAGGCACCGTCACACCATAACGTTCTGGTCGACTTTCTATTACTTTAGAGCAGGGGTTTTCAAAGTGTAAGACAGTGAGCCTCCCTTGAGAGAACATCAAGTCACCGGGGCCTCCCCCATTTTAACGGGGTCATAGAATGATTTTTTGGGCATATTTCACACTGTTCCTTAAGGTCTCCCAATAGGGTATCTAACATTGGTTGGGCTGAAAATGTTCCGGGTGCTGTTCTATGCGCCCTAATGCACCCTGTGAAATAGCCCTGGAATAAAACAAGAGGGTTTCTTCTTTCTATGGTATGCTCATGAATATATAGATAAGCTGCGCGCTGATTGGTTGGTTTACAACGAGTGAAGCTGCGGAGCGAAGCGCAACATGGCCAACAGTAAGCCTACTTACCAGGGGTGAAAGTAGTTTTGTTTTCTTGGTGGTACAGCACCCTTGCTCACACAGTTTGTCATTGCATTTTATTTTTAACCAGTCGTTGTCTTGGGGCCCCAATCCAGCTCGGCGCCCCAAGCAATTGCTTGTTTTGCTTGCCTTGTCGCGACGGGCCTGTGCGTGTGTCGGAATTTCTTACCGGTACGGCGTACCGGCCAGTACCGGCTTACTTTCACCACTGCTACTTACTGAAACATCGAAGGTGGAGACTTGAAATAAAAACGTACAAATAAACCTATTGTGTCTGCACAACACTGTTTTCAACAGATTGACAAGACATCATTTGAAATGATAACGTTAGCGTAAGGGGTCCCATTATCGTCCACCGAAAATAGTTATGCCAACTTCTCCTTTTTTCGGTAAAATGTTAGCTCCATTTCCTGTTTCCTGAGAGATTAAATGACATTAAAATATGTATATATTTTTGTGTATTCTATTCCATACATCTACGTAATGATTATTTTCCAGTAAGCATATATTTTTATTTTTTTGAATAATTAAAAAAAATATATTTGCCGCCACCCCTGAAACGCTTTGCCGCGCCTCCCCTGAAACTCTCTGGCGCCCCCCAGGGGAGGCGCGCCTCACACTTTGAAAACCTCTGCTTTAGAGGAAACGTTGGTAATCGTCCATGGTCGCTAGTATAGCACTGGTACATCGCCAGAAGAGCGTTGTGTGGACGCTGGTAATCGTTGGTGATCGGTGGAGAACGCTGGTACAAAAAAAAAGTTTTGAACATGCACAAAAGTTCTCATGGAGACCAGCATTTTTCAACATTTAATTGTAAACGCTGAAGAACGTTGCACGCATTTGGCTATCGTTAGTCAGTCGTTACCCTAGCGTTACTTGGTTGTTATTCATCGTTTGTGCTATAGTGAACAACTCACTCGCTAGTAGCAGAAGCCCCCCTTGCACCCTTATGTAGTCTAGGCGGCATGATATTTGCTGAATCCACTGATTTTCCAGCGTTTTATACCCATTTGACCATAAAACCCACACGCCAGCAAAACGCTACTCTGTCGTTATTCACACGTTAGTCACACGCTCGTATAACGTTGACTAATCGTTTGTTGCGCGATAGGTACACGTCGTTGCGCGCTAGGTACACATCACCACACGCAAATAGTTTTCAGACTTGTCTTACTTGGTTGTTTATGTGCGTGTGGGGGAGTGACGCTGTGTTGTTGTTGTGCGTAACAAGATACGTTATTATTCGCATGCGTGGTCTTATACTCTTCTGTTTGTAGTATAATACGGGCAAGTCATAATGTAGTGTTTGTTTGATATGCTTGCAGTGTTAGACCCTCACAGCTAAACAGGGGTGCTAGTTGCTGTTCTCTTTTTATGTGTATTTGATGCATTGGTGCCGCTCATAGATTCTTTACTTTATTGTGTTGGTTTATGTTCCTCTAGCCTATTGGCCTATGTAGCGTATGTATAGGTGTAACTTATTTAATGTGAGAGTGGCTAGAGTGTTTTTTTAATTTTATGTTGTTATTATTTTTCTTACCCATAGCCGGTCTCTGTAGTTTTTCTCACTCTAGTAGTCTACAGAGATTGCATTGCAGTGTGCATGTAGTTTGAACTCTGAATTGCCTAGTCACATATCACCTGAGTGTCTTGAATATTGTAGTGCATTTTCCTTGAAGTTAAACACGTGTTATTTAGTGTGCACAAGACCACGGCTGTGTCTACTACCGCGCACTTGTGCACTTCGAGCACTTACTTTAAGTGCTTAGGGCGCTTACGCTGAAAAACCAAAATAATTCAGTGCACTGAAAGTACCCGGATAATGCACTGCAAACGGTCCAAAAATGAAGTGTCCGATGATGGACACTACTCGCCCTAAACGCGCGCCATCTTGGCTACGTAGCGGAAGAGGAGGAGTCCAGTGACAGAAATACAAGCGGGTTTGTTTCGCGGGTTTAGTTTCTCGGGTGTCGCGAGCAGATTTGCGTGCGTCACTTCCCGCTAAGTGGGTAAGTGAAGTGTTCCAGTTTAGACAGCACTACTCAGCAACTGAGTGCACTGCAAATGTAAGTGCACTACATTGCCTGTGCACTACATTGCAGTGTACTTCGTTAAGTGCGCGGTAGTAGACACAGCCCACGTGTGTTATAGAGACCTGGGGCCCGTTCTCCGTACGTCGCTAACTCAGTTAGCTGGATTTGATTGTTGACGATTTGTCATTATCTTGGATTGTTCTGTTCTTCGAAGCTCATCCTGGACTTGCTGTCATAGCAACAGGTCCGTAAACTTAAGCCTGCTCGGGAGCAGGTTTATTTTATGTAAACACGATTAGATTGAGGCTTTACAAGCAGAGGTGATACAGGAAGTCTGTCACAGCCATGTCTTGCCCGTTTTTACTACAGGAACCTGTTGCGGAAGGTGCAATAATTAGCAGAGTTTGAATGAAACCGAATTAATTGCTCATTGCGTGATAGATAGGCTAGATCCGTAAGCACAGCGCGATATGCTACTAGCCTATACCTTTTGAGAGATAGCCTATCGTTTTTTTGTGAGGGTGTCATTTACATCATAAATTTGTTGAAACCACATTATATGACATTAAAGACGATAAATGAAAGTATGAAAATAAAAAAAACATAGGCCTAGCTTACTGTAATAAGCGATAGAACGCATGGTCACTACTATACATTTAATTTGGTCTGCTACTTTTTGCCAGCCCTCATTCTTGGATTTTGCAGACTTTGAGGTGTTCCCTGTTATTCTGATTAAATTGTCAAATTCGAAGTAACCTTCGAGGAAGCTGTTAATCTGTTGTCTCTTGCAGAAAAACGGGGTGCTCTTTTTGGCCACGGTGAGCAGCCATAGACTCATGTGAGCAGCCAATAGCAACGTTGCTGATCAAGGTTTCTACTATCGATACATACCCCCTTTTAGACCAATGTATAACTCAATCCAGCTATACTAATCATAAACAACAAGTGTGTTCGAAGAACCGAAATAGCCAGATCATGATAAGCAAGATGATGTCATCTTGGATGTGTCATTTGATCTCGGATGTAATAAGCGACGTACGGAGAACGGGCCCCTGGCCTGACATCAGTTATTCTAGTGCCCATTGCAGAGGTTCCCAAGTCTCCATACTGTGTCTTATGTATTTTCTTATTATTATTTCCTTTATCTGGTGACCAACCAACTCCACTGTTGTGTAATATTTATTAATAAAGATTATTTTTATACTTTCTCAAAAACTGGGGAAATAGTGTTATTGAGTTCCCCTTGCTCCATTATGATTTAGCCCACTTCAAGTGGTGGCGTAGTCAACTGTACCCGAGAGGGCACTACAGTTATATGAACCAACGTCTGTGAAGAGTGGTTCTGTTTAAATAGGTAGCTTGTACAATATGCTACCGGACAAACTTTTTATCACAATGGCGTGTCATGTTTTTGTGTCCTTGTGGGCCGGCCGCAAGTAAAAAAGCTTTCTTAACCTTTTCACAGACTGACTGTGCAATGCTTGATAGGTTAATATTTCTGACAGTTTCTCCTCACTGACTCTGGTCATTCTGAACAAGTGAGACCTTTATCTATGTGGACTGGAAGGAGCTTCACAACATGACCTCTTGACCTACAAAGGCGAGAAGCCTCTCATACAAAAACGGCATATTAGAGTTTCAGAGACATACAATTAATGCATGTACTCATTTTGCAAATAAAGTTACTATAGGAAAAATGTGATGGAAAAAAATCATAAAATATAAGCAAATGCTATTTAGTTAGTTTAGAAGTTTTTGAAAGCAGCAGTCATCACTTTAGATTGTCTTTCGTCATGGTCTTCATCATATTTATCTTCATAATTTGGTTTGATTTAAATAATTAAAGCTTATTACAAATTCAAACATTATCAAGAATAGTAAAACATTTTAAATGGTCATTAATCTAAACAAAAAAAAACATAAATATAGCTTCAAGCAGCGATGCGGGTTCCTGTGCAATATGGCAAACTATTGTAAAAATGTTCTAGTAGGTCAAGAGTTGGACAACAAGAGAGCAAAACTACTTCATGTTAGGCCAACAACAATAGGCTGAATGGGGATTTGAACTAAGCTTACAAGTCAGTCTCTATCCTCTCTGCTACATACTAACTGTTGACATTCTATTTATAGAAAGCGCAGAGTATTAGCTTTGGTCAGCTTTGGGAGAAAGGTTAAGAAACAGTTGACATTTCAAGGTGAAATTGCGCATGGTATTAGATTATATAGGTATCAGAATGATGTCATCATGTTTAACTAAACAGACAATCTAAATTATGACAGGCCCAAAGGCTGTGGCTGGCTTCAAATCTGTGACCTTGCACTTTGCAAGGACATCGTTTCAACCCATTGAGCTACCCTCAAGGATGAGAATATGTGATCAGTAACTATAAAAAAAGGAAGCCGTTTCTCCTGTAGCACGCATTGTTCGATTTGGCCAAAGTTCAAACAGCTGTAATTCAATGATCTTTTGTCCGCTTAGCTCCAGATCGGCATCCGCGGAACGGCTCTCGAAACTCCTTGTTTGTGTTGTATATTGTCTGTGGCTAGCTATATGTTGGGGGAGCTGTGAGGGACACCTGAATTTCCCTCACGTGGATAAATAAAGTATCTATCTATTCGATTTGCATGGGGACTTGGTTTGTGTGTAGCTCGCCCAAATTGTTGCTGAGAGAATTGTTATATAGGCCTATATTTGTTTATTATAATATCACTATATATTATAATATCACTATAATATATCACCGTTAGGATGACTATAGGCTACTATCTTTAACATCATTTTGGAGGGCTTATGACCTCTTATCGTTGAATTTGAAAATAATGTATTGTACAGATCATTAAACCCATTTTATGCATGGATTGTGTAGGCCTACTGTGTGTGAGAGATTCTAATGAATGCTGAATGCGAGGCTACTGGCCTAGGCCTACATTTTGTTCGCACATTAGGGCTATGATGACTGAACACATTTATTATATAGGCTAACATGTGCCGTTCACGATAGAGGTTGCCATTTGTTACTTTTTATTGTTATATTTTATTGCCCTGCAAAATATTAACATGACACAACCCTTGCTCCGCCCCTGGCGTAGGTCATAAAAGGGTCTATATGGTGAAATGGAATGAGAAATGCAATACAAAATGTCTGAAAGGGGTGTATTTATCTAAATGTCCACATTGCCTCAATATCTTTGTGTCAATAAATAAAATATCATTTTGACTGATGGTTTTTCAAACCTTATTGGCTTCAAGGTGACATAATTCTGATGTACCATGTGCGATTTCATGCAATTTTACCTTGAAATGTGAACCGTTTCTCAACCTTTGTCCCAAAGCTGACCAAAGTTAATAGAGTGCCCTTTGTATTCAACCGATTCAACAGTTGGTGTGTAGCAGAGAGGATAACACGACTTACTTGAAACATAATGCTCATGAGTTCAAATCCCCATTCAGCCTATTGTTGTTGGCCAAACATTAAATATTTTTGCTCTCTTGTTGTCCAACTCTTGATCTTCTATAATAGTATATTTTTCCATAATATGTTCTTGCGGAGGAACCCGCATCGCTGCTTGCAGTTATATTTGATTTTGTTAGTGCAGGCCGCCGGTGTCACATTCCAGAACAGTAGATGGCGGTAATGCACCTCTCAAAGATTTGTGAAATCTACCCTAACCTCAACAGAAGAAGAAGGCATAGAAAACTAGGAAGATTACTCGCAACGCTGTACTTCAACATGGCTACTTCCATTGCGAAATCTGCCCACAATATTGAAACACGAACGCGTACTGGTGATGTTTTACTATCAGAGGGGATAGACTTTAATTCCTTGCTGCTTTCCCCGCTAGTTCTGGATGGACTCGCGGGCGCCGGCTTCCAGAGGCCGTCTCCAATTCAGCTCAAAGCCATTCCTTTGGGCAGATGTGGATTAGGTAAGTAGCCTTGTGCAACCGGTATCAAGCACCTGTGCTAGACAACTTTGACAGGGGGCTACAAAGAACAGGGTTCCCGCAGGGTCTTAAATCTAAAAATCGGAATTTAAGACCTTAAAACGTCTTAAAAACGGTTTTACCCTCGTTAATTTCCAGAAACGCTGGCAGCAGAAAGTTATTACAAAGTAGCAACAAAGTATTGAGTCGTAGCCTACAAAGCGGAGCTAAATCGAACAAAACCAGCAGAACGCTGCCCTCAGAACGTTGGTTCGGTGTGTTGTAGTTCTTTATGGTTGATTTTGGTACCTACGCGGTGATCCCGTGATAAATGCAAATCCCGTGATAAATGCAATACCTGCTCGCGAAATACATCTGCGTCTCCTCAGAGTTTTTTTAAATTCGGCTACGTGTGTAAAATTGTAGTGTACGTTCAACGAAACACATAACACACTTAGTAAATCTCTCCATCAGAGTTGGCAAATTTCCACAAAGCTGGAAACAAGCTATTATAACACCGATTTTTAAGGCGGGTGCAAAAGACCAGGCTTGTAACTATAGACCAATCTTTATACTGCCTGCTCTTTCCAAAATCTTAGAAAAGGCTGTTACAGAGCAATTAATAGACCATCTTGAGAGTAATGGTCTCATTAACAATAAACTGTTTGGTTTTAGACCAGGATACTCAACAGAACTGGCGAACTGCTACCTCACAGAGAATATCAAGAGTAGTCTGGACAGAGGTAATGTTGTGGGGGCTGTATTCATAGACCTTAAAAAGGCCTTTGACACCGTCAACCATAACATACTTCTAAACAAGCTCTGCACTTTTAATATGTCAAAACCCGCCATAAGCTGGTTTGCTTCATACTTGGAGCATAGGGAGCAGAGGGTCAGGATAAACTCTGAGCTATCACTGCCATTAGCTGCAAACTTAGGTATTCCGCAGGGATCGATTTTGGGGCCTCTGCTCTTCAGTCTCTACATAAATGACCTGCCCACCTGCTGTCGGTCATCCAACTGCCAAATGTACGCTGATGATACAGTGATTTATGCGTCAGCCAGAACATCAAGCGCAGCAGCGGACATATTAACTAAGGAGATGGAAGATGTATCCCGTTGGCTCAAAGACAACCATCTCACTCTTAACATTAAAAAGACAGTATCTATGTGTTTTTCTATAAGAGGGAAAGCCTCCTGTTCTATCAAAATTGACCAGGACACAATTGACCAAGTCAATTAATTTAAATTTTTAGGAATCATCATAGACTCACAGCTTAAGTTTAATAAACACATTAAGAAACTCACAACGCTCCAAACAAATTTGAACTGTTTTAGAATGACAAGGCATCATATACCTGTTAAGGCAGCCTTACTGTTTTTTCATGCCATGATACTGTCTCACTTGTCTTACTGCATCACCGTATGGAGCCAAGCCTCCCAGACAGCAATTAAACCTATTTTATCATTATACAAACAGGCATTAAAGATATTGGATCAGAAACCAATAAGGTGGCACCACTGCCTCATAATAAAGAAATATAATCTCTTGAGCTTTGAGAATTTTATGAAGCTCTCTTCTCTTAAACTAATTTTTAAATGTGCAAATAATCTTGCTCCTGCTGTATTATGTCCTTTTGTAACAAAAATAAGTACAAGAAGGGTAGCCACCAGAGGAGCAGTGAACGGCAAATGCATAGCAGCGGTGCGCAAAACTTCCTTTGGCCAGTCGAGTTTCTCAGTTATTGGAACTCAAATGTGGAACAATTTACAAACTATAATAAAAACACAAGCTGAGTTTAAAACATTTAACAGACAACTGAAACACTGGCTGAAGGAAAACCAAAAAATGTAATCATGACAACACACAATAGATAACACACACATGCACACACAGCATATATAGGTCACACTCATCATATTGTTTCTTCTTTCTGCACAAGGTTTTAATGTTATAGGAAGTATGTTTTAAGATAGCATATTTGTATAATTGTGTACTGTAGGCCTATATATTGTTTAATTGTATAATTGTATATTTTAGGTGACTTATATTTTATTAGAATAGGTAGCCTGATCAGGGACTGAGGTTGCAAATTAGCTATCTAGCTACAAACCTTTTATGTATTCACATCTGCAAGTTGTGTCATGGCCTTGCCATGTCATGTTTGTAATAATGTGCACTACTTTGTCCCTGCTAAATAAACTGAAAAAAAACACGCTAAATCACAGCGATTTCCGCTGGCAGTAATCTAGGAAAGCCCTCTACAGTAGCCTACACACAACCAGCAATCCACCCTACACAAAACATTTTTACATTACAACAAAACAACTAGTTATAATTTAACCGATATGATCATATAGCCTACTACAAATTTGTCCAGCAAAATAACGTGAAATACTAACAGCCACACGCTTTGAAAACTGAAACGGTAACGATATTACCCAATCCGGCTAGCAGTGTAGACATTATCAAATTGATATACCGTAAATCCTCAAATAGTGGCCGGGGCTTTTATTTACTTAGGCTGCACAGCGCATCGGCCTGCATTTGGGGCAGGCTTGTATTAGGGGCAGGCCAGAGAATTTATAATGTAAAGATAACTCCCACTCTCGGGATACTTCCGGGTTCTGAACTGGTTGCAGTTCCACACTAGTTCCATATGATGGCGCTAACGGTCGAGTGCAGAATGAATGGAGGTCTATGGAGCTATACCCCTAAAAATCCACTTCTCATTATATACATTTTTTTCTAGTAATTTTCATTTGGAATTCGAAAGGGGAGGCAAAAAAAAATACTAACTGCTGGGTGTTAGATTTTTTTAAAGTAGTTTTTTTGTTCTAAAAATACTTTTACAATGTCAGAGACGTCATACACATTGTACGACCAGAGATACCGTATTACGGCAAGCTCCGGTCACTTTCTTTTCTCTCTCGAGGCATCGACAACACAGCTGACAGGTTAGGCTCCCCCTGTCAAGAGTTTTGGCTTGCTAATGTTGTTTCTAATGTTGCTAATGCTCTGACATTATGATTCCACTTCGGATGCCATCAATCTCTGGTCATAGTCAGTCCATCACTAACCAATCAGCATTCATTAGCAGAATGCTAGCGTGTTATGGGCAACATGACTCACCCTGTAAGAAATCGAAAGGACATAAGTACTCGTTCATCCAATTTTCGACCTATAATCCATGTTGAACATGCAAAAACTACAATAAAATCTGAGATTTCTCAACGACAATCAGGTGAAAGAGACAAATTTTCCCGTTTAGCTCCATAGACTCCCATTCATTCTGCACTCGACCGCGATCACTCCCAGTGGAACTCTGGTGGAACTGCAACAAAATTCGGTACAATGGGGCTTAATGAAGAGTGGCAAGGCTCTCCTTAAACAGGCTCTGGGAAGGCCTTTATTTCTTACTTACGCTACGGCTACACCAAGCGCGGAAATGTTGACTCGTCGTGGTAATAGAACGTTCACTGAGCGGATCTTTTATTTAGCCGGCTACACTGTACGTGTTGAAGATGAATCCGTTTTGTTGTCTTTGTCTATTTGTTTTATAAACACTGTCAACTATCTTACTTACTATTTAACACTTGAATCTATCTACTAACTCTCACTGTCGTATCTTCAAATAGAAAAGCAACGTTCAAATCGTTAAAACCGTTAAATCTCTATGGAAACAGCTCTCAAGGTTTGGGAAATAAACGGATTTGTTGCTTCCTTCATTATTTACAGCAACATATATGATAATTTTCATAGTTATATTACCAGACTATGTAAAAAGGGCCACGCAAAACTCGCGGAAAGTAGCCTAATACAAATAGAAACCAGTCTATTCCTCAATTTTCCGCGCAGAAATTTAGTTTCCGCGGCTGGTGTAGCCACTCTCATTGCTTACAATGCATTAGAACTCTGCTGAGTCCACACCACGTCCGCAAGGCAACATTTCCGCGCTTGGTGTAGCCGTAGCGTAAACGGTGTCTTCTGTTATAGAATTGTATTATTTAAATAAAATAATGGGCATAATTACAGTAGGCTTTTTTACCCCCGGCCTGTATTTGGGGCCCGGCCTTTATTTGTCTGTATCGACCACGCCCCCGGCTACTATCTGAAGCCCGGCCTCTAATTGAATCCCGGTCTTTATTTGAGGATTTACGGTAAAACGTTTTAAATGGGATTGTATTGGTTGTTAGCGAGAAATTCTACCGTTTTCTTATTTCTTCGTTGGGGGGCAGGATTAACATCTGGTGGGGCAATGCCTGATTCAACCCACCTATAGAATCGGCCCAGACTAGGACCTTAGTATTTGCTCTACCTACTAGGGGTGTGAATCTCTCATGAAAAAGACGATCCGATTCATATCTCGATACATGGGCACGATACAAGAAAAGATGCATGTTGATAAAAAACGATTCGATGCGATGCGATGCGATTCGATGCAGTTCAATAATTGAAAATATTCTGAAAGAGTTCTTTTCATTTGTTCAATGAATATTATATTTTATTGTGAAATTAGTCTATGTAGTTTGTCTCACATATACAAATAAAAAGGTTATTTCAGTAATGGCACACTGAAATGCTGTCTACACGGTATCTTGTACCTCGGCTCTAACTCTTTCATCAATTCACGAAATCCGTCATTTTCGACGACACTGTATGGTCTGAGGTCCAGCGCGATAAAACGAGCCACAAGTGTCGTAATTGTCTTAGCCCTCGCCGAGTTGTAACTAAGTTGTGGCTGATGGAGAAACTGCTATATTTCTGTTCTCGAGTGGGGTTATGTTTGTGCTGCTCGATGCAGTGCTAGCATCAAGTTCGGCATCCTGGCATGGTGTCTCGAGATGTGAGTGCTGAGATTCGTGGTTCTGCCACTGTACTTAATTACTTCCCTACATAATTTACAAATAGCTTCACTTTTAACAAGTTTACCTTCCTTTTTATAGAAGCCAAAGGTCTTCCAAACTTTTGATCTCAGTTTCGATGGCGCATTGAAAATGTGTTCGCTGTGGTCAGACATCATTTCAGATGGACTGGCATGTTCTGAGCATGTCAACGTCTACTGCGTTATTCAAAGGGATAGCGGCACGCCCGATAGGCTTATGCTATGCGGGCTCTGGCCAGTGACAGGGTGTCATTGTTTGGACTGAGCTCAAATGCACCAAGTCAGTGAGTAAGGGTTTTGCAAAGCAGCTTAACGGAGAGACAAACACTTGTGAACCGGTTCATAACTTTTAAATCGGGACAACAACTGGTTCATGTCATTTTAAAACCGATACGGGACTTCACGCATTGATGTAGTCGTATCTTACACGCTGAAAACGGATATCGATAGTATCGGTTATTTTTTACACCCCTACTACCTACCCACAGTGCCTTTTGACTGGATTGGACATAATTAAGAATCTAATGAATGGACGGCATTTTCCCAACCTGTGTATGCTTTTTTTCAGATCTGATAGTGCAAGCCAAGTCTGGTACAGGAAAGACTTGTGTGTTTTCTACCATCGCCCTGGACTCATTGGTCCTTGAGAACATCACCATACAGGTGAACTCCATGGTCTGCTAGACATTGTCACTTTCAAAGGTCATGAAACCCATCCAAACGTAAAAGCTCAAGACACATTACACATAAATGTGTTAATAAAATATGTTGAATGAATAAACATGCTCACACACTTGTATTTTTCTAGGTTCTGGTGTTGGCTCCTACACGTGAAATTGCTGTGCAGATCCACGGGGTAGTAATGGCCATTGGTAGTGCCATGGAGGGACTGGAATGCCATGTCTTTATCGGTGGCAGGCCCGTGGGCCAGGACAAGATTCATCTTAAGAAATGCCACATTGCTGTTGGCTCACCTGGTCAGTCCTTATGAACCTAGTCCTATATTTTAGTGTGTTTTTCTGAACCAAACTTTGACTTCAGTGTTTCCCCTAGGTTTACAGCTTTGGGGGGGCGTGGGGTAGCCTGGGTCCCAGCCAAAGTGATTTGGTCGGGAAAGTGGTTCTGGGTGGGCTTAGTCCGGAAAACACTATATACCGAACAGGAGCTGTTCGGACCAATCAAATTGTCAGGGCGGGCTTTATACGATGATGGACAGATGATCAACAGTAACGTAACCAACCACGTCACAAAATAGCGCTTGAGTTGAATTCGTTTTCAACAAACATGGCTACCACTGGAGAGCTGAGATGTTATGATTCTGCCAACAAGTTTGTTTTAGAAGACAGAGAAACGCAATCAAGGCATTTGTCGATGGAAAATATGTTTTTGCCGTCCTTCCTACGGGGTTTGGTAAAAGTCAATTTATTAGGTCTATCCAATTGAGCGAAGAGGCATTTGTTTTCCGGGTTCGTTTAAAACACGCCCCATACATAGTCGCAGCCTACGGGAGAGTTCTCAGACTCATATTCTGACCAGAATTATGAGGATGACAACGTCAGGCTAGGCGTGGGGGGCTGTTTGGAGTGACGTGGGGGGGGGGATTTTTTGTTTCTTTTAATGACGGAAATGACAGGCCGTCGTGTAAATAAGATAAATAACATAAGGTCATTTAGTTTGTTTAATAAAAGAGCAAGCTATAGACCTGTTTTATAGGAAAGGTTACCTTAAATGACTAATTTGGGGATCTGGCGCTATATCCAGTTCAGTCAAGACACATAGTCACATATTAGATTTGAGCATTTATTGTTACATGACATGGACATGTAGATTTTACATTTGGCAGAGTGGATGATCTAAGGGAAGCACTCCCTGCCTCCTCGATGCAACACATACATACAGGTGCTTGTCATATTATTAGAACATCATCAAAAAGTTGATTTATTTCACTAATTCCATTCAAAAAGTGAAACTTGTATATTATAGTAATGCATTACACACAGACTGATATATTTCAAAAGTTTTTTCTGTACATTTTGATGATTATAACTGATAACTGAGGAAAATCCCAAATTCTGTATCCCAGAAAATTAGAATATTACTTAAGACCAATCAGTCAATCAGTCTGTGGCACTGCTGAGGTGCTATGGAAGCCCAGGTTGCTCTGATAGTGGCCTTCAGCTCTTCTGCATTGTTGGGTCTGGCATATCGTATCTTACTCTTCACAATACCCCATAGATTTTAAATGGGGTTAAGGTCAGTTGAGTTTGCTGGCCAATTAAGAACAGGGATAATCAATCATTTTCGAACAGGACTTGGCACCTGCAAACAGTGCCAAAGCTACCAGTACCTGGTTTAAGGACCATGGTATCCCTATTCTAAATTGGCCAGCAAACTCGCCTGACCTTAACCCCATTGAAAATCTATGGGGTATTGTGAAGAGGAAGATGCGATATGCCAGAACCAACAATGCAGAAGAGCTGAAGGCCACTATCAGAGCAACCTAGGCTTCATAACACCTCAGCAGTGCCATAGACTGATCGACTCAATGCCATGCCGCATTGCTGCAGTCATTCATAATGTAATGGTAGGGCAAACACTGCTTATGGAAAAAGTATGCAAGACTAGAAAAACTGGGGAAACACTTTTTGTTGAGTTTGTGCTTAAAAAAAAAGTAACCGTCATGTCTCGTTTTTACCTGTATGTGTGTAGGACGCATCAAGCAGCTAATAGAACTAGGTTTGTTATCCACGTCCAGTATCCGTCTGTTTGTATTGGATGAGGCAGATAAACTGCTGGAGGAGGGCAGTTTCCAAGACCAGATTAAGTGAGACACATACGCATGCACATACACACAGACAAATATTTACTTTTATTAACTTTCTTGTCATACACTTTCTGCATCATGCATACAGTACATACACATGCATACATATACACTATATTTGTACTCCCTCCTACTGTCTATCATACACACCCTCCTACAGATCCTAACTCCCCACAAACTCTCCTTTCCAGCTGGATCTTCTCCTCTTTACCTGTGAACAAACAGATGTTGGCGCTCTCTGCCACCTATCCAGAATCCCTTGCTCAGCATCTGGCCCGCTACATGAGAGAGCCCACCTTTGTCAGACTCAACCCCACCGATCCCGGACTCCTAGGTCAGTGCTGTCATGCTCAGAGCATTGGGACTCTTAAGGTAGTCTTGGCTCTGTGAGTCCCTCAAGAAATCCTTCCTTCTGTCAACCACATTTTTTTTGTAGCCTCAAAGGAATACCTAAATGTTAGTTTGGAAGGATGGTCGTTGATTAAATGGTTTTCCTTCACTGAGAGATGTCCTCGTCTCCCTATCAGGTTTGAAGCAGTACTACCAGCAGGTCAGATCACACGTTCTGCCTCACAGGGTGTTTGAAGAGAAAGTTTTACTTCTACTGGACCTGTTCAGCAAAGTGCCCTTCAACCAAGCCTTGGTCTTCTCCAACCTTCACTCCAGGTGAAGACCATGATTCAAATCTTGTATCTGTCTTCTATGATATTAATAGGATAACATTTTGGAATCAACAGTTTTTCATGCAGTTTAATAGGGCATTTGGGTGTAGTGGCTCATAAGCGTATGTGTGTGTGCACATACTCATGCATGTTTCATTCCTACAGGGCTCAGAACCTGGCCGATATCCTTTCTGCCAAAGGCCTGCCTGCAGTCTGCATCTCAGGTGAGGATTAGGGGAAGACACCAGCAGGGGGTGCTACTGTGGCGAAAGAGTGCAGATAGTGCAGATTTGTTCTAATTTCCTATCACATGAAAATAACATTTCATTACTTATAGTAAATGTTGGGGGTAACGCGTTATGTAATATAACGCGTTACGTAATATTATTACTTAAGTGAGTAACAAAGTAATATAATATAATCGTTTTTGACATTGACTAATATTATTAGTTACTTAAGTAACTTGCGTTACTTGTCAAAGTTACTTTATGAATTTAACAAAGGACTAAATAGCCTTTGTAAATACAGATTGTTGCCTAAACAACACATTGGCGCAGTAGCCTAGGAAACTGTTTACCTTTGATACAACCTGCAGGCGAACACAACGGCAATCATGGCGGCAGAACGTGTAATGTTTTCGGGGTAGAAATATGCACACTATTTCGCTTTAATTGAAGATATAGGTAAAAACATCAAAGTGAAATGCAAACTGTGCCCCAAAATGTTTTATCTACTGCCAAAAACAGTACCTCAAACTTGAAAAATACCTCGAAATTGTACTCAAACAACGCTGGGAGGTAGAGAAACTTTAAAGAGAGATGGCGACCCATTGCAACAAGTGGCTGCTGGTTCATTATCAGCCAAGCAGACAAAGTAAGATGATGTAGGCCTTCGGGTGACACCAGCAGGGTTAAACAAATCTAATTCCTAGATATGTTGTGGAAGACATGAGGCCATTGTCAACAGTCGAGTCAAAGAGAGCTCAGGAAAATCTTCGCATTGACTACAGATGTATGTTGGATTAACGAATCGACCGTAAAGAAACACTCTTTTGCGTCTGTACTGTAATGTTTGTTATATTGCAAGTATAAATGAACAGGAGGCAGGCAGGTAACTTCCAAACGCTTTATCCAAAGTAGGAGCATGTATACGGCATGGTACATGGGTAAGGCTTCATTCTCGAACACTAACTACTTCTCTCCCCGTACATGGTAATCCCACACATAACAGTGCAATACAGCGACACCTAGTGGTGTGGTTGCAGCATAAAGACACAACAATGTTCTTGCAACATTTTTACAAAGTAAAACTTGCTACTATTAAAAATAATAGTAAAAGTAATATAATACGTAATAATATTACTTTGTTCAGAAAGTAATAATTTAACTTGATCACACTACTCTTACTGAACAGTAATAAGTAATATATGACTTTTTGGAGTAACTTCCCCCAACACTGCTTATAGTAAAAGGAAACTTCAAAACAATCCCTAGAGACAGATGGGTAAGTTATTAAAGCAGTAGAGGGCTAGTGGGAGATTGTAAAACGTTTAAATAAAAATGTGAGTGACTGGAACAACAAATGTATCCTTTGTGCTAAGCAGCTGTTTTGTTGTAGTCCCAACTTCACCATGCAGGATTGTTTTATTGTATTTGGATAGATGGATTAAATCAGGGGTGGACAACCCTGGTCCTCGAGAGCCGCTGTCCTGCATGTTTTAGATGTTTCCCTGCTCCAGGGTCCGTGTACTTTGCGGCCAATGGATTTTCGTTTTGAAATGAGAACCAAAATCGTAGGAAAATGGCCCATTTTTTGTTTTGATAATGGAAAACGAAAAAACAACCTGTTATCTGATTCAGAAATTAAAATAGTGTGTGGAAATCTCCTTTCTCTTTTTTGCGTAGATTTTTGTGTTGCGACCCGCAAGTTGCTCCCACGAGCTTGACAGTCACATTCAGGATGTCAGCAGAGAGAGCGCTGCCATTTGTATGGAAGCAAATCAGTGACATAATGTTTTACATTTTTAAACACCGAATTCACATGAATATAGCCTATTTCAATGTTATGAAAATATCTAGCTTAAAAAACTTGAGACTAAAAATGTTGAACCAAATAATTTTTTTGCCAAAAAAGAATTCAGATTGCAATATCCGGGATACCAATAAAGACGACGCATGATGACTACCGGGGAAAACAACCATGCTTGGGTGACAGCCCTCTATGGTGACAGCTCGTTAAATAGTATGATATGGGTGGTATCAAAGCCTTGGACTTTGAATCAATGTTTGAGACCTTGGACAGTGGCTCTTGAGGACCCCTGGATTAGATGGATAGTAACTTCATTGATCACTGAGGGAAAACTTTACTGTTGCAGCAATGGATGGATGTATAGATACACATTTGACAAAAGTACTCTTATGGATACTTTTTCATTTATTGCATTTCAAGATTTTAATCTAGTATATGAACTTTGACTATATTTCATGTGTATGCTGTGTGGAGGTGGTTTGACTCAGGACCAGAGACTGGAGGCCATGTCTAAATTGAAGCAGTACCAGTGTCGAGTCCTCATCTCCACCGACTTGGTGAGGAAGCCAGTTAGGGTGCACACAGACACACATACACGTCAAATTAATCCTTAGAGGTTTTCTTACTTGCCTAAATAAATATGTTCTTCACTGGGTAACTACCTTCAATTCAATTTCTCCCTGTTTTTTTTATGCTTCTAGACCTCCAGGGGTATAGATGCAGAGAAGGTGAACCTGGTGATAAACCTGGACGTCCCTCAGGACTGGGAGACCTACATGCATCGAGTCGGCCGGGCAGGTCGCTTTGGTGTGTTTGTCAAACCCTTCGGTTTATTTATTCTCTTGCCCACCCCCCTACAAACACACTTTGCAACCATAATTTCTATTTGGAAAAAACACCCCAAGGTCAATTGCTTACTTTGAGGGTAAGAAAGTGAATGCTTCACCTCAAGAGGCATGAGACCCACTAAACATTGCCTTGACAACGACAGAGCAGTTGTATGCAGTAGTCTGTCTATAGTGATTGGACAATTATTAAATCATCTGTCTCTAGGTACCCAGGGGCTGGCTGTGACCTACTGTTGCTATGGGGAGGAAGAAAACAAACTGATGGCCATTGCTCAGAAGTGCTGCCTCAATCTGTGTCCTATTCCAGGTGAGTCTAGAGGACACATTGGTGATGGTTAACACTTGATCTGGAGCTATCCTATACAGGCATCTCCCTTTACAAACACTAGTTGCTGTCTCAGGAATGTCAGGAATTTAAGGTTGGCATAGGGACAGACTTTGCATTCGAACAGCATTGGGAAGTCAGGCCGGACCGATTTTGGCATGACAACCCCACTGCTGTATGGCCTAAAACGTTATTAAGTTTTTACATTTTGTTATCAATGATTTAGACAACTGACCCATGGAATACAATGTAAAATGTATTTTATTCGTTTAGAATTTGGCCTTAACATTAATCAAAAAAATATACACCACAATAAATCGAAATTTGATTTTGTCCCACCCCTACTCGGAGTATATTCTGCCGTGGAGAATGATACCATATTACAGTGATCACAATATTCAATTGATTACAATTGAAATTCTCTTGTCACCTCAGAAGCACTTGTTCAACCTCCACTATCTATTCTAGTCACTTATGCATGTAAATTTCTCATTAATTTAAACAAATTACCAGCGCTCTGGTAAATTTATGCAAATGATTATGTAGCCTAAGGTGTTTGCTATGTTGTATTTGTGCTATGCAATGCTGTATCGCATTTTCATAAGACACGACAAATGACCGAGGAGACTAAATTTGTACGAACGTTGTTCCTGTCGCTATATCCATGCCGGCGGGGCGGGGGGGGGTGGGGTGGGGGGGAGAATGCCGTTGTGTAAATAAGATAAATAACATAAGGCCATTTAGTTTGCTTAATAAAAGAGCAAGCTATAGACCTGTTTTATAGGAAAGGTAACCTTAAATGCATTTTTGGGTGATCTGGCACTATATAAGAAAAAAAGATTTTTTAAGAATATATATATTTTTTTTTAAAGATAATGCAATATAATGGTAGGGGAAACACTGCCGTTGTGCTACAAAGTTTCGTCTGCTAGCATGTTGTGCATTGTTAAAGTTTTGCATCGCTAAAATGGAGAAACGACCACCAGAGCGCAAGGGAGATGCAGAAAAGTTAAGGGAGAAAAAGATAAAAAAATCTACAGACGAATGCCACAGAATGTGCAAAAATGGATGTGCATGTTTAGGGGGGCTTTAGCTGCTACTGACTGGGTCAGGGAAGAAGCCGAGCAGTAGGAGAGTGACCATGACAGGGCCATGGGAGCGAGTGAGGAAAAGATGGAAGAGTAGTTGACGACGTTGTAAGGAGGAGGCAAAGTAACAGGGACTCTCAGGAAGGGAGGGAGGCTGTGTGTGTGTTATGTGCGCCTTACGTCGTAACTGCAAAAATCCAATAACATGAATAATACTGAAGTACTGAAAGGCAAGATTATGGGCCTATACCACGCTCACACAACTGATTTGTTATAGGCTAGTAGTTATATAAGAAATCAAATAAATTATCTATTTAGCTAAATTGGTGGACACAGTATTACTAGGTTACCCTATTTTTACCACTGCGGCCACCAAGCATAGGTCAAGAGGTATCTGTACGGTAATAATCCAGTGTTGTTCAGAGGGCCATGCAGCTTTCCACTGTTACTTGCACTTGAGTATGGACATAGTGTACTATATGGCCTCGAAATTGTCAATAAGAAGTGAGTGAGTAGACTGCTATTGATGCTCTTTTCCAGGGCATATACTACTCTCAGCTTTAGTGTAGCTTTTGGGTTGTGTTTATTGTATTTAGCAGACACTTTTGTCCAAAGCGACAAAATATTAATCTTACCATGGTTAATATTAACAGTAAACAGGTTTTAAAAGTAGCTAAGCCAATATTAAGCTAAATATAATAGTAATAATGGCAATACAATATCAAATATCAATAATAATATAAAATACCATGAATATACAAATCATAACTCTAAGAATTAATTAATTATTTAAGTGTAAGATCAACAGAAGTCTTGAGACCCCTCTTGAAGGATCCAAAACTATCACATGAACGCAGAACACTAGTCAACTCATATCATAGAATGCACGCATATATTTGCACAACCAATAACGGTGGGTGTGGGCCACCTGGGACCAAAAAATGCCAGGGCCGATTTTTTGTTCCAGCCCTGAATCTGAGCTCGGCTTGATCAAGTGAATCCAAAGATGCCCAATTTTTGAAATGGTTTATAGTTTTGAACTTTTGAACCATATGTATACGCACCTCCAACTTGGCCCAATTGGTGATGCTAGAATTTTGGAGTAAGAGAGTCCACATTGGCTGCGATTTAATAGGGGTTCCCGCAGAAAATGTGTTAGTCAAGGTGGTAGGGTGAGGTTTGCTGACGGACCAGGGTTTTTTTGTGACAACGTATTTAAGGTGGCAGGCGTGTGTTGCTTAGACGGCCGCCTTAACTGCAAAGTGCTGCGGGAAACCCTGGATAAGTTCAGACTGTAAACTATCTGTGTACCAAATTTCCTGTCTTGGCTGCCAGACTCCCATGGCAGAAGAAGAAAAATGGAACGAACATGCAACATAAATAATAACAATACAAATAAATGACTGCTTTTATGGTTGAGATGCTGACAGTTGGTTTGCGAAGTGACATGTCACTTTCTAGGCTACTCTGTAAAACTGTACAATATGATTTTGATGCCTTCCACTTTTTTTCAGACCCTATTGAGCCTGGATTAATGCCGGAATCCTGTGACTGGGATGTCACCGTGGTGTCCTCTGCATCACAGGAGGTACACAGTCAACTGTTCCCCAGAAACACTGAAGAGGAGACAGGCAAAGGACAAAGCCCCTGCCCCAAAATCTTTTAGGGACCAGAACCATTGCCTCGCAATGGGCCATCTCCCAGCTGGGGCCAAAGATGATGGAAGTCCCAGAAAGGTGCTTCCTGTCCTGGATGCCCTACTACCTGCCCCTGTTAGTTCAGCAGCACTTGGGCCCTCACTGGATCTTGGTCGTAAAGAGCAGCAGGAAGCTTTACCCAAGATCCCTCCCCTCAGTGCCTTCAAGAGTCAAGGGTCAGAGTCATTGACCTTCCTGGAAGCAGAGTTAGACTTCCAAAGCTTCATCAACGAAGGCTTGGGAAGGTCGGTGGAGATCATCCGCCAATTCAGAGGTCAGGGAGAGGGCAACGGGTTCAGCGGCCAGCACGGGCACGAGGACTCGCACACACTCCATGAAACTGATGATTGTGGATGTGACCGTCCACTCACACACACTCATACGGTGCTGAGCAGGAAGAACTTGGTTCTACACACAACAATGCAGCGTCCTGAGTGGAACATGGCTTCACCGTCAAGATCAGCCTCAGATAGCTCTGGCTCTGACATGGAGGACAAAAGTCAGGCTGATGAATTACTGCAGAGCTTGGCTGATCAGACTCTAGGTGTCAAACACAGATGGTTAGACGAGTACAAAGCAAAGCCTGCGTGTTCTGGAACTAAAAGCAACCCCCCACCTCTGCCACATAACAGCCACCAGAGAAGGCCCAGATCAGAGGGGAGAGTCTTAGGAACCAAGGAAAGAGATATTGAGCTTATAACAGGTAAGGATGCAAGCAAGCAGCCCTGGGAGAAGGCTCCAGTCCAGACAGGAGATGGGGATATGGAGATTAATTTTAAGGGTGAGTCTGTAGGGAGAGTCAAGGAGGCGAATACAGGGAAAGTACCCAAGAACAGATGGAAAAAGGAGAAGACTAGGATAGATGGGCTGGTGGATGTGGATATTGAGGGTAACTGGGGGGCCCACTACAGAGCCTGGGAAAGATACTATGCCTCAATGTCCCCCACCCAGCAACAGTCTCACCCTGGCTACCAATATACGACCATGGCCCAAAGCTGGTTAGCAGCTTATCGCATGAACTCGGTGTACATGGAGGAGCTACTCAAACATTGACTGAACAAGATTGAGACGGCAATTGAAGGCTTATCCTCAGACAGCAAATACTAAGTAATTTTGAGCTACAGTTCATAAACACTAAATGTCTGCAGATGTCCTGTGAGAATGAAGATTATACACATTTCAGTTTGTTGCTACTGGTATGTTTAAACTTTTTATTGCCACTTGTCATGTATTTAACCTGTAAGTGTTTGCATTCAAATAAATTTATTTTTGTTTCATCACATTGAGATTGTTTTGTCAAGGAGCAACACTATCTGTAGGATAATAAATGTCCTCTTATGTCCTGTTTATATATTTGATCACGTTCATAACAGACGATGCATGTGGAATATGTGTAGTTTAGAAGTACACCTCAGTCTAATCATTTGATTGGAGTGCAGCTATATAATTGAATAAGTACTTCAGGGCAGGACTTAAAAAAACAAGGTCACACTGAGACATCACAGCCTTTGATTACGGGCCAATCAGATGGCACTGCCCATCCAATCAGTGCTGAGTTGTCTCAGTCTGAACAAACTCCACTCAAGACAGACTGACTAGTCAGACTGGTTTTCAAGAAGACGGCATGCTTTTTTGCATAGGCTTGCTGACCAGTCAGTTAAAGACCTTGCTAAGACTACATTTAGGATTGTTAGTAAACATTTGTTAATGTCCTGGATGTCTTATCTGTCATGTAATGGATATTGATCCACATCCATCTTTGCATATTTCTTTAGGAAGTTGTTCTTTGTGTAACAAGGATAATTGGCTACACTCATAGAAGACCCATCTGACTTCTGAATGTCGGACTCCCGGTGACGAAGCTATGCACGTTTTATAAACAGTCAAAGGGTGCTTTATCAGACTGGAATTCTGCTTGGCAGGTAAATGATGGACAGTCGTCTGGATGCTGCATGGAATGGAACTGCGACTGGGCTGCCTACAGATACAGTTTTTCTCGTGGTTAACTGTGCGATCTTGATATTGACCTTTCTTTTAGGATTGCCAGTAAACTTGTTAGTGTGTTTGGTGGTTTTTAAAAACCGAAGTCTCCAAACGGTTAACAATGCACCTCTAGTTAATCTAGCCGCCAGCGACCTCCTCAAATGTACAGTGGACATACCGCTGTTGCTACTCTCTGTCCTACGAGAAGGGAGGCACGAAGAGGTGTCAGCCTTTTGGTGTGCCTTGCAGCAGTTTACCTATTCCCTTTGCAGCTGCGCCCAGTTACTTACGTTGGTCAGTATTAGTGTGGAGCGGTTTCGGGCTATCGCATTTCCACTCCAGACGGAGAAAACAAAAGCAAGGATCCGTCTGTGGATATTCTTAATCTGGGTGTGTGGGGTGATCTTGGCCATACTTTCGCTCACTCTGTCCAAACAGGTTGTGTTCTACATGATGTGCCGTCGACGGGCTCAAGAGTATTTGCATGGAGGTGCATATTTGGATCCGTTTGGTGTGTATGTTTTGGTTCCATTGTGGAGTTGTTGCCTGACACTGATAATTGTTCATTATGTGCGAATTTTCATAGTGGTGAGGAAACACAGCAAAAAAGTATTTGACGGTGGGATTCAGTTGAAACCATCACTGGGACAACCCATTTGGAACCTTGCTGTTTCAGCTCCTCGGACAGTACCCACCGACCAATCAACCAGAAACCCATGCCCCCCCCAATGCGCAGTCATCACTGTGTCTGAAGCCAGCTCGTCTTGTCTGGCTTGCAATGCTGAGGGCGTCCCGGGGAAGAGAAGTAAACATCCACAGATTTTAGGGGCAGTGTGTCTCTTATCGCCCACTGCCAGAGAGAGGGGGAAGAAGAGGATGGAAGGGAAACTGGCCCAGCGCTTTGGATACATCATCATTGCGTTTACGCTCTTCTGGGCTCCCATGGTTGTGACTCTGCTACTGCAGATGGGAAGAAACGCAGGCTCGGTAAGTTGATGCTGGAATGTTCATCCTGCTCAGGATTTTGCATTATAAGTCATATCAATTATTGTATATACGTAGAACTAAAGAGGGTACAATTTCTGGGTAAATTGTGAGGTGTGCTTTCATCGGTTGCCGATGGGTCTGACCGGCTATCTGCGCTTGTCCGGTATTGAATGGCATGGATTTCTGATTATGATCATCATTATACAGGGTGTTGATATCACAGCCTGGAAACATAGCTAAGCTACGTTGATAACGTATGTTATCACCCTGGCCTTTGCCTGTGGCGTTTCTGCAGTGTCTTGCTGTTTTCGGTAGCCAACTATCTCCCAGTTAACAAGCTAAACTTATGTTCTACTACAGGTAATCACACGTGGGTTTGTGACGTTAATGATGTTAGGACGTTTGTGACTGTTACTAGCTAGTAAGCCACTGTTGGAATCAGAGTTGGTTTTATTCACCATGAAAGTTCACACAGACAAGGAATTTACTGTGGCAGGAAGGTCCATACATTAAACATATAAGAATCTTTAAATAGTGTACAAGTCTAACTAATACTAAAGGTACAAAGTCTAACTATTAAGGGGCTAAAATATGTAAGCAATTTATAATAAATAAAATATAAAATAGCTATAATATAGGGCAACTTGCAACTGGCAACTTAGGGCAATTTGGCAAGGTGTCATGTGCAGATAACGTGATTAAGTGTTAAAGTCAGTGTGAGTCCTTGGCCTTATTGAAGAGGCCAGCAGCGGATGGGAATAAACTGTTTTTGTGGTCCTGATGGACCAAAACGTTATCAAGTATTGCAGTCAGTCGGTGAAGGGTTAGGTTTAGCCCTAAGTCAAGGAAGCTTTATTACTTGCGGCCGGCTGCAAGGAGACAAGTAGCCATGGTGGTAACAAATTTTGTCTGCTAGCCTGTCTCCATGCTAACCATTTAAACAACACCGCTCTCCACAGTCATTGGTTCATACACAGGCATGCAACTGTCACATGGCTCTTCTTTCATTGGCTCCCTTGCATAGATCATAGTGTGTGTGCATGTGTGAGTGCGTGTGTGTGTGTGTGCGTCTTGAAGTGGCCCTGCTTAGGCTAACTAAATGACATGCTCAGATAAGATAAGGATCTTCCTGTTTACCTAAGCCTGGTCCTTGCCCATATAGTTCGTTTGGGGGTGGCCCCTCTCTGCACACACACACAAGGCTAAACACAGTATCATGTTATACAAAACTAGAGAGGGTACCATTTCTGGGGAAATTGTGGGGTGTGCTTTTGTACGCGCCTCGACTGGTTAGCTCCTGCGATTCCCACACAGCAAAAGTCTAGAAGTTAGCTAGCTCTACAATTTACCGGGACTAGGTCTGAATCTAGGAGCAAAACAAAGCACAGCTGCCAGATGTAGCTAAGTATATGCAGGTAGCAAAATGGTGTTCACTTACGTACTGAACCAGACTATTTTACTTACTGTAATATAATCCTAAACCGTGCAACAATACAACGACGCATCACACAAGCTTGAGTTCAAATACATTATTTAATTCAAGTCTTAAATTGCTGAGCAACAGCCCAAATACAGGCAGGGATACAGTAGCAACACTAGTGCTAAATAACTATTTAGCTGGTCGGCTCCATGACGCCGGGTAAGTAGGGCTTGTGAGACTGCTCAGTGCTCACCAAAAGAACAAAGGGGAACGTATCTATGCCTCATTGCTAACGTGTGCTGATGTTGTGACTTTAGGCCAGCACTGAGTTCCCTTTTGCCACACAAGGCACTTTTTGGCCACAAAAACGTAATTCAAGCCGAAACAGTGCAACCGAACCTAAATAATACAAGCAACGCAATCGTTAACAAGACAAACCTTTTGAGACTGATGTTGTCTATGTAGTCCAAATGTTGAGGGATACTTAGGGGTGGGAAAATAAATAATAATAAATATAACTGCAAGCAGTAATGGCGGATTCCTCCAAACATTGCGAACCATTGAAAAATGTATATTCTTGACAAATTGTAACTGTATGGAAAAATCAATGCTGCAGAATTACCAATGAGATACCAAATCTGAAATGCAATACCATCAAGATCCACAAGGGCCTTTATTTCAAGCCAAGAAGTAAAAGGAGGGGGCTTGGTGAGCCTATCCATTCCAGAATGCCTTGTATCTTTGTGCATCAGGGTGTGGCCTGTAGCGCCAGCTATGGGTAATGGTGGGCCATTTGTGGTGTGGTAGTTAGGGCCAATCCCAATACTCCCCCTCACCCCTACCCCTTACTTTTGCGCGTTCACGTGAGAGCTAGTGGTATCCCAATACTCTTTTTGAGCTAGGGGTAGGGCTAAGACGAAGGGATATACACCCCTTAAAACCAAGTAAGATCGGGACCTTACTTGAAACATAAGACTATGTGAATACTGCGCGACCGGCAACAATGGCGGCCAGATCATCCAGGGAGTCCGATAAATGTAATATTTTCGGCTGAATTAAATGATAAAAAAGTTATGACAGTCTTGTTTTGTGCTATACACAGTCCTGTACATATATATTTGCAACCATTTTGCAAATTCTAATTGAAACGTTTCTAAAAATCGCGAGTTTGCTACGATAATGTTACAGTGCTGATTTGCACAACAGTCCCACATTTCTCTGACTAGCATGTCTACAGTTTTGAGTAAACTAAATTAGCAGCGAATTTAGTTTGAAATCAGTGCATAACACTACTTGCTTTGGCGATATCGATACGTGCTAGATGACGTACATGTAACCAAGTGTCGTCCCATTTCTTAGGGATATGTAGCCCTTACCCCTCAGTTTCGAGGGCCAAGGGCTAGGGGTAAACTAGGAGTAAGGGGGAGTATTGGGATTGGCCCTTACTCTTGGCCTTTACTATCAATGTTTCAGGATTTGGAGAACTTTTTAACATTGCATACAAAATCAAAAATGCTATACCATCAAGATCCACAAGGGCTTTCACTTAAAGCCAAGGAATGAGTGGGGGCTTGGTCAGCCCACAATCTCCTCAAATGTGGGAAGATTGGACAAAAATTGAAGGAGGAGTAGTGAAAAAACGTGTTTCCTTAATCTATATTGTACAGAAAAATCCAATATGGCGGCCGTTTTAAGTTCTTGAGGCTTTTTTGTTCCTCAAGAGAAATAAGGCATATTTAATGAATTTTAGAATTTTGGGACAAATGGGATGCAAATGTCATCACTTCGAAAAATGGACAATTGGGGCGTGGCCGTAGCACCGCCTATGGATAATGGTGGATCATTTGTGGTTTGTTAGTTACTCATAGCCTATACTATCAATGTTTTAGGATTTGGAGAACTGTTTACCATTGCATACAAAATCGGAAATGCAATACCATCAACATCCACAAGGCCTTTGCTAAAGACCAAGGAATGAGTTGGGGCTTGGTCAGCCCACTATTGCCTGAAATGTTGTGTGTGCATCGCGCCAAGCCCGCGCGTGTGTTCAAGGGAAGGCTGAGTGTGTGAGAATGTGGAGTGCGCGTGCTGAGGAGCAGAGAGAGACTTTTCATAGGAAATTTCTTTGGCAATTAGCCAAGCATGCATGTTTCAAATATTCACCAAAAATCGACTTTTCATTTTACAGTCAACTTTTTCTCAGATTTGTGTACTAAACATTCTCAAGAGTCTTCATATGAACTTGTTGTTGAATCAGAGTATCAGTTTTTGACTGGCAGATATGTAAAGCATTATTTGAGTGTTAGCGATAAATTCCATTTGCTTTATATCAATCATTTTTGGAGATATGTAGCGGCCTTTTTCACATGGTAACATATTGTAGTGTCTTCCACCGATATACCAAGTGTGGTGTTGATATCTCAGAGATTTGCTAGCCTGACGTTGTCATACTCATAATTCCGGTAAGAATATGAGTCTGATAACTCTTCGTTGGGCTGTGAGTATGGGGCGTGTTTTAAACGAACCCGGAAAACAAATGCCTCTTCGCTCAATTGGATAGACCTGATCAATTAAACGTTTACCAAACCCCGTAGGAAGGACGGCAAAAACATATTTTCCATCGACAAATGCCTTGATTGCGTTTCTTTGTTCCTCTTTCAAAATGAATGCGCTGTCGATAAAACAGACTCGATGGCAGAATCATAACATCTCAGCTCTCCAGCGGTAGCCATGTTTGTTGAAAAAGAATTCAACTCAAGCGCCATTTTGTGGTTGATTACGTTACTGTTGATCATCTGTCCATCATTGTATAAAGCCTGCCCTGACAATTTGATTGGTCCGAACAGCTCATGTTCGGATATAGTTTTTCCCCGACCCAACTTCCCGACCAAATTATTTTGCGAGCGGGGATAAGTTTGGCTGGTGTAACGGTATGTAACGACCGTGATCTTGCAAGTCCCGTTAGAGGTATCTGGCACCTGTTCACTCCCACACCGGGGAGATCGCTCCCACCGGGAGTCGAACTCGCGACCTCTGGCTTCCCAAGCGCGAACGCTACCAACTACGCCAAAGTAAAGCTAGCTATTCAGTGACGCGGGTGGCTCATTACATACCTGAGGAGTGAGTTTCACCGATACACATCGGCTACATTCACCCCTCAATCTCACTCCGGCGGTTAGCAGGCGCTAACCTCGTGAGATCCGGGTCACGGCACCAATGTAACGGGTATGTAACGAACATGATCTTGCAAGTTCCGTCAGAGGTATCTGGCACCTGTTCACTCCCACACCGGGGAGATCGCTCCCACCGGGCCTCTGGCTTCCCAATCGCAAACGCTACCAACTACGCCAAAGTAAAGCTAGCTATTCAGTGACGCAGGTGGCTCATTACATACCTGAGGAGTGAGTTTCACCGATACACATCGGCTACACTGGCACCCAGGCTGGAGATTTGCTGTGATCAAAATTCCTGTTTGGTTGCTTTATTGCTGGAAAAACGGTTTCGAAAATCAAAGATAAAAGTATTGCCTGAGTGAGGGTTGCTCTGTCGATGATGTGTGCCAATTCTGGGGAAGATTGGATTTTTTTTTAGGAGGAATAGACTTTCAAAGGTTTTTGATAAAACCGGAAATGGCGGAAAATCTATGTAACCGGAAATTGACGTCATAGAGTACTCGTCTTGATCCAGGGAAACCAATGATACCTCATTTTTGAAAATCAGTAATACGGTTCAAAAGTTGCGTGTGTAAACACAAGTCCAACTTTGACCCATTGGTGGCGCTAGAGTGGTCTAATGGGAGACATGAAACTTGGTGTAAGTATAAAAGGGACTGTCCTTAATGTGTGCCAAATTTCACAAAAACCTATCTAAGGGGTCTAGGGGCTGCCATTGACTCCCATTGCACAAGAAAGAAAATAATAAAGCCTACAATAACAATAGGTTTCCTCTTCACAGAGGAATCCTAAATATAGCTGCAAGCAGCGATGCGGGTTCCTCCGCAAAATGGCAAAATATTATGATCATGTACACTGTAGTAGAAGATCGAGAGTTGGACAACAAGAGCTAAACTACTTCATGTTTGGCCAACAACAATAGGCTGAATGGGGATTTTAATTTATGAGCATAAGGTTACAAGTCAGTCTCTCTATCCTTTCTGCTACACACCAACTGTTGAGATTGTATGAATAGAAAGGGCAGAGTATTGGCTTTGGTCAGCTTTGAGACAAAGGTTAAGAAACGGTTAACATTTCAAGGTGAAATTGCATGAAATTGCGCATGGTATTTCAGAATTATGTCATCCTTTTCATTTCATTTCATTTCAGCTTTATTTCAGGCACTTGGCCCATATAAAAGAACAACATTAAAACATGCAAGACCAGAATACAAATACATACAGCCTACAATAAAATAATACAGTTAATCAACATTATTACAGGCCAAAAGATTGTGGCTGAATTCAAACCTACGACCTAATACTTTACAGGTCACCCTCCCAGCCTATTGAGCTATTGTCATTGTTTTATTGTTGTGTTCAGTTTCTGTATAAAAAAGTAAGCTGTTTCTCCTGTGGTAAGCGTTGTTAGATTCAGCCAAAGTTGAAACAGCTCTAATTCAATCATATTTTGACATATCAAGGTGACATTTTTTCTGGTACTTCAAAGTGATGTAATCTTGAACCCTATTAGGTTTGAAAAACAATCAGTCAAAATTATATTTGATTTATTGATACAAATTAATTGAAGCAATGAGGACATTTACATAAATACACCTCTTTCAGCCATTTTGTATTTTATTCATTTCCCCCAAGTAACATTTTGAAAAACATAAATTCTACACATCTCTACAACATTTCAAGTCAATTGGACCTTTTGTTTTAGAGGAGACAAATTTTGAAGGTGTTTGCAAAATGTCGCTGTACAGGAAAATCCATTATGGTGGACCTCATGGGTCCTTGAGGCATTTTGGAGTAATGGGGTGCTGGGGAAATCACGTAGACTTTGGGCGTGGTTTATAGCGCCACCTATGGGCTTTCGTGGGGCCACTAGCCGTCTGGGAGTAGTGAGTGATCTGTTGTATCATTGGCTCAAATTTGAATGGTTTCGGGTCGAGGACTTTTTGAGTTGGAGGTGGAGTCAGGCACTTTTAGCTGGGAGAGCTAGTCCTGAAGCAGAGCGGGGATGATGGTGTTGAAGGCAGAGCTGAATTCCACAAACAGGATCCTGGCGTAGGATGCCGGGGAGTCCAGGTGCTGGAGGGTGAAGTGGAGGGCCATGTTGACTGCGTTGTCGACAGACCTGTTGGCTCTGTAGGGAAACTGCAGGTGGTCCAGGAGAGGGTCTGTGATGGCTTTGAGGTGTATCAGCACCAGGCGCTCAAAATACTTTTATTACCACAGAGATCGAGGCGACCTTGTGGGAATTATGCCAAAGGCAAGCATAACCAATAATAAATAATATATATGAGAGAGAATATAGGTAAGCACACCCATTAACATATATATATAGATTTTTTAAGACTCATTGCCTCATATTTCACAAATTATTATATTCGTGTAATTAGCTAGGTCACCAGTATGATAACTTTTCCTGCCTACTTGCATTTAAAGATGACATACCACCAACACTGTGTAACAAAGATTACTATTCAGATATTTCTAAGAGGTTGTTTTGGGGACCATATGGATAGTTGTATATCTCCAGGCCCCCTTCTCTCCCTGTTGTCCGCAGGTCCTCCTGGAGCTCGAGACGTCCGCTGTGGTGCTCACCTGCATCCCTGCAGCTGTGGACCCCCTCATCTACACCATGGTCACCCGCCAGTTTCGTTCAGAGTTTAGAAAACTCCTGTCCTCTGCCCCCGGCTGCCCCCTCCAGTGGAGGGATTGAAGCTATGGGACCAGAGATAAAGGTCTAGTTACAGCATTGGTACTAGTTACTAGATAGGTGGGGTGGAGAAGCCTGAGAAAGCAGGTTAATTCGCTCCATGTGTGTTGAATAGTATATATTCCCCTCGATCTACACAAATAAACAGAAAAGGAGTCAAGAGTCCAGAGCCTGTTTGTGGCAGATATATATGTTTATGAGGCGTTTCACAGTCGGGACACATGACATAAGTCATAAATAATATTCAACACCTGACAGGGTACAAACAGCAGTCCCACAACAACAGTTAATCAAGAGGTTTATTAGTTAAAAATAGGAGTAAGAGAGAAACAGAGTTCATGAAAATAAATATGGAGATAAGGAAAACTGAAGAAAAAAACACTGTTTTCGTCATTTGACAATAAAAACAATGATTTGACACAACCTGTTTTGGTGCATCCAACCTCAGCCTTATTGAAACAAGAAATTGTTCGAATGCAAAACTTGGGAATAACACTTCTGTAGCTCTACCTTATGAGGGAAGCTGATGATTATATAAGATTCAAAAGAGTGCATATGCATATACCTCCTTTTAACGTTGACATTGGCTTTTGCCACTACAATACTAATTCACTAGAAATATAGTTGTACACGCCAAGGACTTGTCATCCACATTTTGTTTGTATAATATTTGCTTTCATGGGATGATGTACATCATACTATAGATCATATACTGATTTAGGTTGAGAACATATCCATGTCAGAAATTCTCATCAAATGCCCTGTGCTTTTTTGGTTCATGTAGTTTGAGTAAAAATACTTTTTTGTAATTTTGGTTTAGAAAAATAAATACTTCCAAGGTCCGTTGGGCTCTATAAGACAAAAAGTGCAAGAAAGATAAAGAAAACATAATTTTTAATTAAAACATTTTACTCAAACGAAATAGGCACATTTTGTGTGAAAGGCTTCCAGCTGAGAATTTTAGACAGAAATGTGTGTAAAAGCCTTGGAGAGGCAGCTAATCACACAAACTGCATACTTAGAAGGAGAGCTAAACAGCACATCATTTCACCGTCACACACACAACACAGTCTGTCTTACATGCATACAATGGAACACAGTCATACCTACCATAAAAAATCCCCCCGAATAATTTCTGGGAATAGGTTAATATTGTGGATGAAAAAAAAGCTGAATTGTGAAATATTGTTCAACCAAGATATATAAGCGGACTGATGAAATATAACAAAACAAAAGTTAAACCAAGATGAAAAAAAATGGTGTTAAATGAAATATGATCTCTTTCTAATACCTTTTCATATACTGTTCTTTTATACAAAGAGATTCAGCTTTGAAAACAAAAAGCTGCTTTGTGCATAGTTGACTCGTAACTTACTTCACAAAATTCATCTTAATACAGAATACTAAGAGCTCTTCTTTCAGCCATCTCTTCTCATTCATACTCTGTCGCAAGCTCTAAACACCGTTTTTTCCACACTCACATACACACAGTCACACACACGTGAACTTAAATCTAAAATGCTTTCTCCATTTCTATTTGGAGTTCATGTCATGACAGTACATTCTCACTAGAGGGCTGTCTCCTCCTTGGTTGTCCTGAAACAGAATCCTTCCTTCTGCTAGTCCATCCAGTCATCCCTCTAAGTTTTCCTCCCTCTGTCTTTCTTAATTAGTTTGTTCATCATTTCATCTTTGCTGTCTGGATTTCTGTGTGTGCTCCTTTCTGTGTGACACTTGCTCTGTGTGCAGAACAATGTTCTGTGGGGTGTGACCTAGGGGCATGTGAGCGTCCCCATCAGGAGTAGTTGCAGGAGTAGTTGGGGGTGTGGGGATGCTAATGATCGCTGTTGTGATATGGCTGCCCTGGCAATTAAGGCGTGCTGGCTCATCCACGTGCATGTTCAGACTGGAGCGGTTATAGGAAGAGGAGGAGGGCAAGGAGCAGGAGGGAAATAAAGTTATACAATTGTCTCCATTTGTTCTTAATTATAACCTACATTCAAATGTCCAGCTCCATTTTCACAATTATAACCACACATGCACACATGACAATCAGAATCCAGATTTGTCTCTAAAAGACCAGTTGGGGAACATTTGGCCTTATCGCAGCAGTACATGAGTACAGCTCAGTGATAGGCCACAGATCATAACGTGGCAGGTTCAATTGCCCCCCTCATGTTTTAAATACGTCTCCCCTAAATTAATATCTTTATTACACTATTATTACATTTGAGCCCATAATGTTAATGACAATGGTTGATCATGCTTTCATGTTTTTTGTAACTATTCAGGGGCTAGTTCAGACTTTCCTGATTAGCATTTTCTCTGTTGACATAAAATTATAAACAATAATATAAAAGTAGATTGAAAATCTATCGAATGATCTAAATGAATCAATAGTGGTTGAAAAAGTCTACTGTCTCTGGGCTTGGCGCTTACCTGGTGCTAAGTGGCTGAATGTGAATGGTGCTCAGCCCCTGGAGGCTATGTGGTTGTGCGCAGGGGTGGAGGAGCACACCAGCTGGTATGCTGGCATTGGAGAGAGGGGTGTGGATCTTGTTGCAACGGGAGCAGCAGGTTCCTGTAACACCCTCCTGGCTGGAGAGGGAGAGGCTTCTGGATAGGTAGCTCTCCAGCGCCCCTTCTAGGTAGCTTTGTTGGTAATACTGCTCATTCACAAACTCATGGTTCTAGAACAGAAGACAGATTGAGGAAGGAAAAGAGGGCGATGGTGGTGGGACAGAATGGTACAACATATCTGCATTTAGGGTAGATCTGGCTTACCCCCCTCTTAGTCTCCTCCTAAAAAGCATGAGCCAGCCTCACTAGATGAGGAATCCTACTATTGTATGCCCACTGCTCTATCCTTACTGAAATATGGCTTAGGAAAATTCCTTACTGAAAGATGGGTCAGAATCAATATTTTACCCAGACTGTGCAGAAGAGATGAGCAGACAGAACAGTACATTACCAGACACCAAGGTGCAATACACATGAAAGTACTTAATGCCCAAGTGTATGAAAATCATTTATGACCATAAATGTCATCAAATATGTGCTGTATTATTGTGTAATTGAATTTGTTCAAATATAGCTATCAAATGTACACACAAACATTAATTGTTCAGTAATTAATTACCTCAATTTCTGTAGTAATGTGATATCAATTGTAAACACATCATTATTAAATTAATTAACAATATATAGAAAGTTTTGTTTGTGTGTGTTTGTGTGTGTACTCACAGTGGTTTTTTCTAGACAGTGCAGTAGGTGGTGGTGTTGGCTCTCTAAAAGAGATGTAGACTTGCTAAGCTGCTGGTCATCTTCAATGGAACTCTGAAACAGTAACATACAAGTGCACACACCCACACATATTCCTTGAGTACAATGCCGCTACTGTAATCCCGGAAGCACAGACATCAGATGCAGCAGTGTAGATGGTCTGCGGCCATTAGCTGGCTCAGTACCTGATCTGATATGTTCATCTTATAAGGACGTTGCTTCAGTTTAAAGGTATGAAAAAAGGACACAAAAGACAGAAAGACATGAAGATTTAGTTTTTTCTGTTTTTTGCATTTCAGTACTGAGCTGGGGCTGCTTACCACAGTACAGGCCTGTCAATCACAGGCTGGAGCTGTGATTCATACGGTGAGTCAGAAAGGTCTGACCACCAAGGATTGAGGGATGGAGTTCGTATATCTGTTTATACTGTACTGGAATGGAACAGGACATAATTCACAAACATACAAACATAATATATTCAGCCTGGTATATTTTCCCATCTTTTGTAGTTTCACTGTGAATAGGAAATAACTTGACTTCTAGCCTCAATCGTTTGTTAAACTAAATTGTGTGATTTATAAAGTCATGTTTATTGAACTGCAGCAACACAACCATTACACCAACATGACAGAATCTTTGACAAACAGAAGTCAGACAATGAAACAAAACCACCTGACTCTGAATCGGATGGGATCAGAAGTAGCGCACGACCAAGCAGCATCTCAAAAGTTCAGATTTGCATACCGCTCCATCCAACATAACACAAAGACAATTCCATCTAGAATCCAGTCGACACCAGCACTACTCAGGTGATGGCCCCTGAACTCCAATATCCTAGACAATAACATACAGATCCATCTAGCATTCTAGAGTGGAACCGGAGAATCCAGTAGACACCAGCACTACTACAATGCCTCTTGCTCTGCATAAGCACATTCCTAAAACACATAATCACTTGTTGAATCTATCAATCCCCCAGACTTGTGACTCCAAGCTTCCTCCTAAAATCAAAACGACTCTTCCTTAAGGCCACCCTCAATAACAAAACCTTAGAAAAGGCCCATCCCTGAGGGTCAACTGCCCTGCGAGGTGGTCAGCACCCTCCTATCTATTTTCCTGCAACTTGCAGGTTTGTCACAGGATGTTACTTATCAATGAACACAGAAGCCTTAAAACCAAATCATACTAACCCAAATACATTTTACATACAGCCTTAAATTATATTACAATGTTCAGTGGACCAACCCCACATGGTTACAGTGCTGTAGCTGTGTCACTATGTCCTTAATGTGTGTGTGCTGTGAAATTGTTTGTCAGTCTATGTTAGTGTCTGTGTGTACTGTATGTGTTCTTCAGGAATCCCTATAGTACACAGTGCTCGTAAACAAGCAGTTGTGTGGTGACAGGGACTGAATGGGTGACTATAATGTTCTGCTGAGCACTGGCCAGACCCTCTGGAAAACTCAGGGTACAAGGGTACTTACTACCCTATTACATACTAATGTGTTATATTAGTTAAGAGTTTTAGAAAGGAGAATTGTTCTATTGGTTTATAGTTTTAAAACATGGTAAAATAGGAAGTCCATAGTGCTGTCTTAAGGGGGGAGGAATGTGGTAATGTGGTTTAGGAAAATCTTCATCTGCAGGATCTGATATGGTGGTGGTGTAAGCATTAACGGTATGGAACAGAGCTTGGCCTTGACGCGACCTGGCAAGTTAATGATGACCCGTGTACGAGACATTACCTGGTATTCATTTCACCTTACAAGTGGTGTTTGGAATTATTACACTAAGAGGGGGGAAGAGGAAAACATTAAAAAAAATATTCTAATAAAACAAATAGCGAGTGTTAGAAAGTGTAAATAAATTCAAGCATTGCATTGTAAAGTTTCCATTAACATGGACTGATGCAACACATTAAAATGGTGTGTATCTGAAACCAAATGGTGTAACAATATAAAATAACAAACCAATGTTGTTATGTATAGTCTTCATAAATTATTACAGACATCAACAAAACCCATGGCCCTATTTAGAGTGAATTGAAATATGCTGATTTAGATAATCACTGGACCCTAGGAACAGCCTTTAACTAAATACAGAATACCTTTCCCGCCCCTGACAACCGTCTAAGGATTTCCTGTTTTAGGGTCTACAATTCAAAGTCTCTAAACCGGCTAGGAAGGTTGCTCCTTCTCTGTGACTGGCGAACCTTATCCTGTCCATTTCCAAAGGTGTAGCCAGCCCTTGCTGTTAACGAGCTTGGCTAGAGGTGTCTCACTGTGTTACTACTTCCTGATGAAGAGTTTCTGCAGAAACAGTCTGTTTCGGGGAGGTGAACCACAGACACCGTTGGCTCACTGGAGCTTAGTCTGTCCTCTTCAGCCTCCAATTAGCACTTATCCAGAGCATTTGACTCACCCCTGTACATTCCTGACTCTGGGTAAGTATTTGATCCACAGTAGTCTCTCTTCATCCATTTTTGGCCACCACACATATCTCCTTGCCAATGCTTTCATTCTTGAGACCCCCGGTTGACTCTGATGTAGTTGCTGTAATGTACAGTAACTTTACGTGCTGGCTGTGGCAAAACCACTCGTGCTCCCCACAACACACAACCATCTTGCACGCTCAGCTCAACAAGTCAGCTTTCCTGACTGCGTATGGTGCGAATTCAGTTCCCTCTGTCTGTGCTGGCCAACCCCTGACCACATGTTCTCTTACCCTAGACAGTACTGGATCTTTACCTGTCCAAGTGCATACTTGTTCTGATGTCACTAATCCCAGGTCTGTGTCATCAAACATCAGAACTCGGTCCTCTTGATGCTGGGTGTAAACGGCAACGGAAGACGGCTCAAAGCATCCGCGTTCCCATGGTGCTTTCCTGCCTTGTATATGATTTAATACTCATACCCCCTCAGAGTCACTGCCCATCTCTAGATTCTCGGAGAACCCATCTGTGGCACTGCCTTCATTTCATTCAAAAGAGCCAGTAACGGTTTGTGATCTGTTCATATGGTAAACTTGCAGCCATATATGTATTTTTGGAACCTTTGTACTCCAAACATTACAGCTAAAGGCCTCAAAATGCTCAGTTTCCTGATGGGCGGGCGCACGGATACGCACGGATACGGACGGATAGACTTCGTTTATGGTTCTCCGAAGGCTATGGGTGCTGAAAACAATTCACCGCCAGAAGAGTAGGTGGCGCTTGATTTGCAAGAACGCGACGCTGAGCGCCTCCACGGTCCTCTTCCACATATTAAAATAGTGCTGCTGCCAACGAATAATGCACCTAATAATATGGTGCCTGCACTGCAATGCCATGGCGTGCTGGACCAAATGATTTTTCGGGCTGCATATGGCCCGCAGGTCGGACGTTCCCCACCCCTGGTCTTGTTGGTCACGGCAACCCATAGCGCCAACCCCGCCCCTGACTTCTTAATACGGACCAATCACAGCCAAGGGGGTCTCCGTCGCTCTCCGTCGCTCTGCGTAATTTCGACGGATAGTTAGAAAATTTAGGAGGTGCACATCAATCCGTCAAAAGCTGTCCGAGGGCTGACGGAGAGCTCGTTGAGGGCGTTCCACGGAGACGAGGGCGTTCCCATGTCAGTGTCCTTGACATAAGCCCTATTGGTCTTTCTGACCCGTCCAACATACGGCGTGACAGCACTGCCCCCACTCCGTAGGGCAATGCGTCACAAGAGAGAATGAGGTCTTTCCCTGCATCATAGTGAACCAACACCTCTGCTGACTGCGTTAGTTCAGTTGACTGGGTAAATTATGCCTGCTGCTTCTCCCCTCACTGCCATCTTGTCTCCTTTCTCAGTAGTGTGTGAACACGGTAGACAGGTTTGGCAAAAACGTATTATAATAGTTGAGCAGTCCCAAATAAGCCTTTAGCTTAGTCACATTTGTAGGAGCTGGTGCATTTTGAATTGCTTGTACCTTGTTGTTCAGGGGATGGATGCCTGTTGGGTCCACTCTATGTCCTAAGAACACTGCCTCGTTCCCAATCAAAGTACACCTCCTCCGCTTGAGATGCAAGCCATGCAGTCTACAATTTCTGCAGTACCTCAGTTAATGCTCTAAGGTGCTCTTGACCAGTCCTCCCTGTCACCAGGATGTCATCCAGGTAAATGGCCACATGCGGAATTCCTTGGAGAACCCCCTCAAACGTTCTCTGAAAAATAGCAGGGCTGCTAGTGTTGTTGAAATAATACTTTTTAACCAATATCAAAATTCAAAACTGCATGGAAACGGCAGCAAAGTATGATGCAAAGCGTTTATTCGAATCCAACACAAAGGATCGATTCCAACAAACATGAGTAGACCCCGGGGTCTGACTGAAATTTCTCTCCGGACATTCTACTTATATATTTACTCTCTAAGACCGTTAAAAAGCGTAAATTGTAGACATAGGCCTACCAAATTAACATATATGCATTCAGTGATTAACTGATAATTAGCATAATTTGATGAGCTGTTTGAAACTGTTCTGACAGTATATCATGGCCGATATTCTCAACAGGAGATTGAGAATATAACCTAAAAAAGAACGTGGCAGCAATTGAAAATTGTAGAACGCGGACTAAGGTGTTTTGCTCGCAGGAATTTACTCGACGGAGCTGTCTTTTGAGATTCTGTTTCCGCTTGTTTGAAATGATTTGCAACACATTTTAGTTTAGCTTGAAGTATGAATTATCTTGGTTACGTAGCTTGAACTAAAATCAGCCACCTCAATGGAACGGAACTCTCGCTAAAGTAAGTGAGACTTGGCAAAATAAGTCTTGCTTTTCCTTAATCGACGTTGATGGAACACCCCCCTGGTCCCCTTGTTTACGTAAGCCTAGTGTTACCCAGAGTTCAGGTTTGGGGTTAGGCCTCTCTTTGCACACAAGGGATACTGGAACACAGAATCATTCTTACACAGGATAAATATGTTGCATCTTCAATTTTTCCAACAGTCCTCCAGCAAGAGTTCCTTCTAAACATCAGGACTACAACTCCTGTGGATTTATTTCCCACTTTTCTGCTCCCAGCGGCAGATTTAGTGGGAATTCTAGCCAGCTAGGCTTTGCTCGTGCAGTGAAACGCTGAAGAAGGGTAAAACGAGCGGGAGCGCTAGTTCGGCTAAGCAGACGTGGAATCCAAACAGTGCTTCCAAGTTGTTTTCCTCTCCGACGTATGTTCACTGTGCAATAATTTGACGAACTTGGTACTGATAAGGACTTTCTTTCATTTTCGGTTTTGGGCTTCATGGAGACATGTCTGTGTGATTTGATCCCGGACGCCGCTTTACATCTGGCAGGCTTTCAACTCGTGAGAGCTGACCGGGACACTGCACTCTCCGGCAAAACTAAAGGCAGTGGTATTTGTTTCTACATCAACAGTGGTTTGTGTGTAGATGTGACAGTGTTTCTGCAACATTGTTCTCCGGATCTGGAATATTTTTTATAACCGGCAAACATTTTTACTCACCATGCAAATTTGCGTCACTCATTTTGGTCGGAGTTTACATGGCGCCAGGTCCACAGGTTTAAGTGACCCAACGCATGCTCGCCGACCAGATTCTGAGTGTGGAGTGAGCAAATCCGGATTCCCTGGTTAGCGTACTCGGCGACTTTAATCTCAGCCACAAACTCCCTAAATACAGACAATTCATCAAATGACCAACCAGAGAAGAGAACACTCTGGATTACTGCTACAGTCAGTAGAGCCTACCACGGCGTCCTTCGTGCAGCACTGGGTCACTCTGACCATACCATGGTCCATCTGATTCCTGCATACAGGCAGAAATTAAAGCTCTGTAAACCTCTTGTGAGGACATCAAAACAGTGGAACAGTGAGGCTATGGAGGATCTGCGGGCGTGCTTGGACTGTACTGACTTGCTCACCACTGCTACCAATAGTCTGGATGAACGCCCCTAGGCTGTGACATCATACATCAGCTTCTGTGAGGACTGCTGTATTCCAACTCGCACCAGGGTGAACTTCAACAACGACAAGCCCTGGTTCTTAGCAGAACTCAGATGGTTGAGATCAGAGAAGGAGGAAGCATTTAGGAGTGGGGACAGAGACAGATTCAAGGAGTCGAAGAACAGGTTTAGCAAGGCAGTGAGATAGGCTAAACAACTGTACTCGGGGAGACCGAAGCGCCAGTTCTCTGCTAACGACTCTGCTTCTGTCTGGAGAGGGCTCAGGCAGATTACCAACTACAAGCCCAGAGCCCCCCACTCCACAAACGACTCCCGCCTGGCCAACGCGAGTTCTACTGTAGATTTGAAAGACAATTGGACTGTCCTGATCTACCCCCTCCCACCCATGTGGCCTCCCACCTCCCCCCCTCTACTGTGATGTCTGTCTTCATTCAGGAGGGTAAAGTCAACAGACTTTTCAAAAGGCAGAACCCCCGCAAAGCAGCTGGGCCGGACTCTGTCTCTCCTGCCACCCTCGAGCACTGTGCTGACCAGCTGTCTCCGTTGTTCACCTACATCTTTAACACCTCCCTGGAGACATGCCATGTGCCAGCCTGTCTCAAGGCCTCCACCATCATCCCTGTGCCCAAAAAACCAAGGCCAACAGTACTCAATGATTACAGACCCGTCGCCCTGACCTCTGTGGTAATGAAGTCTTTGAGCGCCTTGTGCTAGCACACCTCAAATCCATCACAGACCCCTTCCTGGACCCACTGCAGTTTGCCTACAGA
Source organism: Mallotus villosus (assembly GCA_903064625.1). NCBI lineage: Eukaryota > Metazoa > Chordata > Actinopteri > Osmeriformes > Salangidae > Mallotus > Mallotus villosus. The sequence goes on along the minus strand of CAEFZP010005837.1, from coordinate 5,750 downwards.
GCCAATAGGTCTGTGGATGACGCCGTTAACATGGCCCTTCACTTCACCCTCCAGCACCTGGACTCCCCAGCATCCTACGCCAGGATCCTGTTTGTGGATTTCAGCACTGCCTTCAACACCATCATCCCCGCCCTGCTTCAGGACAAGCTCTCCCAGCTAACGTGCCCGACTCCACCTGCAGGTGGATCACAGACTTTCTGTAAGGAAGCAGTGCGTTAAGCTGGGAACACTAGTCTCTGACTCCCTGTCCATCAGCACCGGATCTCCTCAGGGCTGCCCTTTCTCCTCTGCTATTCTCCCTGTACACCAACAGCTGCACCTCCAGTCATCCGTCTATCAAACTTCTGAAGTTTGCGGATGACACCACCCTCATTGGGCTCATCTCTGACGGGGACAAGTCTGATTACAGGTGGGAAGCTGACAACCTGGTGACCTGGTGTAGCCAGAACAACTTAGAGCTCAATGCTCTTAAGACAGTGGAGATGGTTGTGGACTTCACGAAGAACCCAGCCCCACTCACCCCCATCACCCTGTGCGACTCCTCAGTCAACACTGTGGAGTCCTTCCGCTTCCTGGGCACCATCCTCTCCCAGGACCTCAAGTGGGAACTGAACATCAGCTCCCTCACCAAAAAAGCACAACAGTGGATGTACTTCCTGCGGCAGCTGAAGAAATTCAACCTGCCAAAGACAATGATGGTGCACTTCTACACAGCCATCATTGAGTCCATCCTCACCTCGAGGACCTTGCACACCTCGAGGACCCTGAGGCGAGTGAGGAAGATTGTGGCTGACCCCTCCCACCCTGGCCACTCCCTGTTCCAGCTACTCCCCTCTGGCAGAAGGCTGCGGTCCATCAGGACCAAAACCTCACGCCATAAGAACAGTTTCTTTCCATCTGCTACTGGCCTTTTCAACAAGGCCAAGGACTCCCACTGACAGTTTTGTTCAGATTTATTGAGTAAAGTGATCGTTACTTTCTGTAAGATATAGTGCGAGGCAGTATATCTAGTATAAACCTTGTCTGTAACCTAAAGTTACGGACTGAGTTTAGACCTGGCTAGCTAGGCGTTTTCGCTACCAAGCGTGGTGTAATGGACGGTCGGCGTGTGGAGGAGAAGAGGATTGTCTGCTAGGTCCGCGTACTGCTGGAGCTGGGTACAGACGGAGTAACCAGGCTAAGTGAGCACTGGTGGACCAGTTCAACTTTGTTCCAGAGTCGGAGCGGTGTCCCCGGAAAGTTTATGTTTTTTGGCTCTTCGGAGTGAAGTGGCCATTTGTGAGTTTCACGGCCACCACGCTCTCAAGCCACCATACAGGCCTGTGTGTGTGGGCCCACAGTGCACTGTTGTGATACGTAATTAAGATATTGTAGCACCTTAGCATCTTGGCTATCTGTTAAGTTTGATTATTGGAATTTAAGTTTGTGTTTGTTTTCTTATGCTGGTGTACAACTACTGACTGTTGGTAGCTACCTGAAATAGGGGTGTCACTATTGTGTCTGTGAAGACTCAGAGATCACGCATGCAGATTCGTTTCATTTCTTTATTCGAACTCCCGCACATCACAGTTTACGACACCTGCTGTACTCTGATGCTGAAACTCTTAAAGGAACAGTAACTAACACACAGTAACATCACCTGGCCCAACCGGTGCCCTATGGTGTTTTACAGACATAACATTTTCCCCACCCTTCCTTGAAAACAGAAACATACCATTTAGCACACCCTCTTCAGTGTAACTATCACAGTGTCACAAAGTCCCCTTGCCAGGCAGGTGGCACCCTCACTCTCTGAGTGCACCTGGTGGTGCTGGCGGGTGTCCTCCCACCCGGTTTGCTCCTTGCCGGGGCTGCCAACCCAGAGCCGCTGCAGAAGATGAAGATGATGCAGGTGTTGCGGGAGCCGTGACTTTGTGCAGGCGGTTTGAATGCCAACGAGTCCCATTCTCCAACCTGTAGGTGGCCGGCCCCAGCTGCTTAGTCACCTGGATAGGCTCGGACCAGTATGACTGCAGCTTATTCTGGCGGTGCAGGTGTTTGATCCTAACCCAGTCCCCTGCCGAAAGTGAGGGGCTTCGGACTCTGCGTGTGGCATCGAACCTCCCCTTCATCCTAGCCTGTGAAACTGCAACCTGTGCTTTGGCTCTCTGGAGCCCTGGGCTCTCATGTAGGGGGGGCCGGCTTCGCTCTCAAGCAGTCCAGCAGTCTCAAGCAGTCTCAAGCAGTCTCAAGCAGTCCAGTGGTTGCTTTAGTTCACGTCCAATCATGAGCAGTGCAGGTGATACCCCAGTAGCAGAGTGCCTGGATGCCCGGATGGTCAGGAGGGTTTGGTTTAGAGCATCATTGAAGGTTTTGCCTTCCTCCAGACAGGCTCGGAGTCCATTCTTGAGAGTTTTATTCAGTCTTTCCACCCCTCCATTACTCTCCGGGTGATACACTGCCGTCCTGATGTGCTTGATGGACCGCAATGTCAGAAACTCTGTGAACTCAGCCGATGTGAATTGGGCTCCATTATCTGTAGTAACAACACTGGGAAGCCCCCAGCGCCCAAACAGGTCATCCAAGCGGCTGATGACAGTGTGCGTGGTGATGGAGCTCAGTTGGAAAACCTCCGGCCATTTTGAATGAAGGTCGTGTACAACGAGCAGGTAGCGTGCGTGAGCTGGAGCTCCATGGAGCTCCCCACAGAGGTCAACCTGGAGATGCTCCCAAGTTGCAGACGGCCAAGGAGTTGGAGTGAGTGGTGCCGTGGCAGGCTGCCCTGTTTTCCCACTCAGGAGGCAGCATGCGCAGTTGCGTACCATCTCCTCTACATCAGAGTCTATGTGGGGCCACCACACTGTGTCCCGGCAGCGTTGCTTTACCTTGACCACACCCAGGTGCCCCTTGTGTGCCATGTGAAGAACTCCGGCCCTTAGGGTCTCAGGAACAACAGCTCGATGGCCACGAGCAAGGCACACTGCCCCCCAGCAGGAGAGCTCGTCTCGGAAGCGGTAGTAGGGGAGCAGGTTGTCATCCACCTTGGCTGGCCAGCCATCCTGGACGTAGGTACAGAGAGTTGTGAGAGTGTCATCCTCCGCTGAGGCCTGCTGCAGCTCAGTCAGGGTGACTACTGTACTGAGGGGCCCGTGCAGGATGTGGACCCAGTCTTCGTCACCCTCCACCTCTGATCTCGACCCACCTGTCTCCTTGGTCACCGAGACAGCTCTTGACAGGAGGTCGGCCACCGTATTTGCCCGCCCAGGCATAAACTCCAGACTGAAGTTGTACTGGTTCAGTCGGTCCGCCCACCTCAGCAGTCTCATAGGTCTGTGCCCCGAGCCTTTAGTCGCCAGCAGTGCCGTCAGCGCCTGGTGGTCTGTGCGTATGGTGAAGGCCCGCCCGTACAGGTAGACATGCCAGCGTTCACATGCCCACAGGCAGGCCAGGGCCTCCCTTTCCCCCACTGAGTACTTCTGCTCTGCTGGAGTAAGCGCCCGTGAGGCGAAAGCCACTGGGCGTTCCACCCCCTCGTGAATCTGAGAGAGCACCGCTCCCAGTGCCACCCCAGAGGCATCACAGGTGACCATGGTGGGCGCCGTCAGGCTGTAGTGGGTCAGTGTGGGCGGGGACGTAAGCCGCTCTTTTATGATGCGCACTGCATCGCGGCAGGCTGGTGTCCAGTCCCACGTAGCATCCTTTCTGAGCAGCCGGCGCAGAGGTTCCGTTGAGTCAGAGTAGTGCGGCATGAACCTGAGGTAATAGGCAGCCATCCCCAGGAAGGAGGACAACTGGGATGGCGTCTGCGGGTCCGGCAGGGACAGGATGGCCTCAGTGTGAGACATAATTGGGGCAATACCTTCCTTGGAGAGCCTGAAACCCAGGAAGACCACCTCCTCAACCCCAAACATGCACTTCTCTGCATTCAAAGTGACCCCATGCTGTTCAAAACGCTGAAAAACCTGTTCCAGACGAGCGTCGTGCAATGCAGGGGAGGGTGCATGCACCACTAGGTAGATAGAGACGCCCTGGATACCTGCCAGTATGAGTGACATAATCTTTTGAAAACAGCTTGGAGCCGAAGAAAGTCGAAACGCCATGCGTTTATACCTGAAAACACCCATATGTGTGACAAAAGCTGTGAGATCCATGCTGGCGGGTGCCAGGGGAACCTGCAGGTAGCCATGTCGTAGGTCCATCTTACTGAAGACGGTGGAACCATGGAAATGGCTTGTGAGCTCCTCGGCTGTCGGCAGGGGGTACTTATCAGGGATGATGGCTTTGTTTACATCCGTCAAGTCGACACAGAGGCGCAGTCCACCCCCTTTCTTCTTGGCTATCACCAGGTTCGACACCCATGGTGAAGCGTCAATTGATTCTATGACGTCGTCCTCCACCAGGCGATGTAGCTCAGTCTCCACCGTGTCACGGAGAGCCAGGGGAATGCGTCGTAGGGGCTGGATAACAGGGCGGACTGACGAGTCGACGGTAGGCTGGTGCACAAATCCTGACATGCGACCCAGCCCTTCAAACAGTTTTGGGTAACGGTCAGGCCCGGAAACAGCGACCTGCAGGACCTGCAGGCCCCTAGCATCAGTCACTGCAAAACCCAGGGCAAGGAACAAGTCGAGGCCCATTATGTTGGCTCCCTTCCGGGTGATGCAAAACTCAGCGTCCGGGGCACACTGTAGATCATATCTGACAGGGAGGCGGGCCACACCCAGAGTGGAGATGGGAGAATGGCCGTAGCCTGACAGGGGTTGAGCCATTGCTTCTAGCGGCACATGGCTGAAAAAACGGTCATACGTTTTTTTGTTCAGGATTGACACCTTTGCCCCTGTATCCACAAGGAGCGGGACGTGAGCCATACCCACACGACATGTGCAGAGCTTGAACGACGGCTGTGAGCCCTGTATTGAGTTGATCGGGACAGCAGTAGTGTCAGAGCGGGCAGGAGGGGAGCGACAGAAACGTGCAAAATGGTGCAACCTATTGCAGTTGCGACAGCGTTTCCCTTGAGCAGGGCATGACTGGTCTCTTGTTGCATGTTTAGAGGAGCCACAGTTGGTACAGCTCTTGAGCCCACTCTCCCTGAACCCCCTGTCCACTCTCTGTACAGCCAAACTGTCACTCACCCCGTCAGCGGCCTCAGCAGTCTCTAGGGTCATGTTCTGAACTGACGGTGGTGATGACGCCACGGAATCGTGCACGGCGCGGCCGAATTTGCGCGCCTCTATCAGAGCTGATTCCAATTGTTTTCCGATCACCAAGGCATCCGCTAGTGTCATGGAGTCTGGCTCCAGCAACAGTCTCTCCCTCAACTGACTACAAGACGTTTTCTCTATTAGCTGATCAACTATAAGTCCATCCTCCAGTGCTCCAGTGCTCACAGAGCTTGGCTAGCCCACGTAGTGCCGACACAAAATGAGCGATAGTCTCACCCGACGTCTGGGCCCTCTGACGAAACTCAAAGCGATGCATCCGACGGCTCCTGCCAGAGCTGAAATGGGCTTTCAGGGCGGCCGTGGCTGTAGCATAAGCTTCGTTTGGCAGAGTAAGCGTGGCAAGGATTCGTTGGCCCTCCTGGCCGAGGCAATGGCGGAGGAGCGCACACTTCTGCGGCTCTGCGAAGTCCGCCTCCCCCGAAGCCAGCAAATAATCCTCGAACGACTACAGCCATCGGTCCCAAGAAGGTGGCGGCGGTGGAAGGGCGAAAATAGACATCCTCGTTCGCCAAATATTGTGTCTGTGAAGACTCAGAGATCACGCGT